>CM039131.1:46484654-46804462 GCA_022036555.1 Microstegium vimineum | reverse complement strand
TATTTTTGTGTTTTCTTATGGAAGAAAAAGAGTTAAGGTTGCATTTTAATTGAAAGCTTAATAGCACATTGTCCTATTATTGCTAATATTAAGGTTGTGCTTGGTTGAACTTCTGAAAAGTGCTTTAGTTGCCAAAAAAATAAAACACAAAAAACAACCAAACATATTTCCAAATCATAACTTTGTTTTTTTTTATATAAAAAATGTTTTTTATATATTGTAAAAACTATTTTTTTCAAGGTAAATCTATTTATATGGTTTTCACATTTTTAAACTCGACAACTTAAAAGTTATTCATGATTTATATCAAGCATTTGAACCAACTTGTCCAAAATGACTTCTTATAGAAACATAGAGGGAGTACAGTTTCGAGAGCACCTTGAAACCTGCTTTTCATAGCTATTTCAATTGAGATAGTGATAGAAGATAGCCAAATAACTTACAACTTGTTCATAGCATATGTCACAACAACTTTTTTACATCTCACAGCTAAACCAAAAAATAACCTTTATTACATATATTATATATGTCATGGTCATTATAAAATATAAATCATAACTTTAAAATTTTATTGAGAGGATTAAATATAAAAATACATATGTATTGTTTTTGTTATCTTTTTTGAACGTTTGATAATTCACCCTTTTTGTTATCTTTTTTGAACGTTTGATAATTCACCCTTCTGTTGCAACGTATAAATATATTTGCTAGTTTTTATACCGTCAATTAAATTTAAAATAAATTAACTATATAATTCTAGAGTTAATTTATTCTAGGGTGGTATTTGAAACTCCTAGGTTCTTATTATAAAAAAAACGTTACTTCATCAATCAAGATATGAATATATGATGATACAGCACAGCTCATGGCTGGCGCTCTCTCTTTCATCCCGCCACGTTCCCCCTTCCTTGCAGTCAAATCCGCTGTGCACCAGCGTAATGGCAAAGGCCATTGGTTGGGGGCTCCCACCTAGGGTTCAAATTATGGGTGAGACACCACATTCTGGATTTATTCCAAGACTTTCCGACGCTATGCTTTAAGTGGTAGACGACGTTCCCGTCGACAGCGAGACGTCTGTGGTGACTTCGTGAACTTCACCATTTGGGGTTCACGGCGCAATGGCAAATGTCATTGGTTGGGGGGGCTCCCACCCAGGGTTCAAATCCTGGGTGCGACACCACATTCTGGATTTATTCCAAGACTTTCCGACGCTATGCTTTAAGTGGTAGACGACGTTCCCGTCGACAGCGATACGCTTGTGATGACTTCGTGAACTTCACCATTTGGGGTTCACGGCGCAATGACAAAGGCCATTGGTTGGAGGGCTCCCACCCAGGGTTCAAATCCTGGGTGCGACACCACATTCTGGATTTATTCCAAGACTTTCCGACGCTGTGCTTTAAGTGGTAGACGACGTTCCCGTCGACAACGAGACGTCTGTGGTGACTTCGAGAACTTCAAGATTTGTCGGCCCAGTCCTTCGAATGTGCTCATAATCCTGGGTGCGACACCATATTCTGGATTTATTCCAAGACTTTCTGACGCTATGCTTTAAGTGGTAGACGACGTTCCTGTCGACAGCGAGACGCCTGTGATGACTTCGTGAACTTCACCATTTGGGGTTTACGGTGCAATGACAAAGGTCATTGGTTGGGGGGCTCCCACCCAGGGTTCAAATCCTGGGTGTGACACCACATTCTGGATTTATTCCAAGACTTTCCGACGCTATGCTTTAAGTGGTAGACGACGTTTCCGTCGACAGCGAGACGCCTGTGGTGACTTCATGAACTTCAAGATTTGTCGGCCCAGTCCTTCGAAAGTGCTCATAAGGGTAGGGTTTGCGTACGTGTGTTCATAGGGGTAAGTGTGCATGCGTGTTAAGCATCTGCGTTGATCTCAAAAAAAATGTCGGACCAGTCCTTCGAAGGTGCTCATAGGAGTAGGGTTTGCGTACGTGTGTTTATAGGGAGTAAGTATGCGTGCATGTTAAACATTTGCGTTGTACTGTATAATTAAAAAAAATCCGTGCGCACCATTTGAAAATGAAGATGCCCCACGTCGAGTCGCATCTCCGCCTGAAGGCAACGGCATCACCACCAGATCGATAACCCACATGGAAACGCTCCTCCGACGCCTTCTCCGATGCTTCGGCACGCGCCATTGCAAAGGGAAACCTCGGCACCGGCCACCGCCATGACAAGGACGGCGCTAAGCGGAGCAGCTTCGTCTTCGGCCGCACCAGGCCGTCCGGCGCCGCCGCCGCGCGGTTTAGTCGCAGCGCAAAAGTCAAGCGGCACGAGACGCCAACGCCTCGCCGTCGTCGCTGGTGGCTGCGCCTGAGCGGAAGCGGAATGACGACGACCAGGGCCGACGAACCGAGGCCTGCTGCAACGGATGCCGCTGGCGACCATGAGTTCTCCAGGGAGCGTGCTGCGGCCACCGCCATCCAGGCCCACTTCCGCGGCCACCTGGTACGCAGCGCACGCTAAACATGCTGTTCTGCTCTCGATATGTGTCCAGCTACAGCCTGCTAGCGTAGAACTTGAGTCTCTGAGGTCTGAATCTGAACCCGGTTCGATCGTTTGATCAGGCGAGGCAGGCGTTCCGCGCCCTGAGGAGCCTGGTGAAGCTGCAGGCGTTCGCGCGTGGCGCGTACGTGCGGAGGCAGGCCAGCGTCGCCATCCGGTGCATGAAGGTGCTCGTCAGGCTGCAGGTGCGCGTGCGCTCCCGGGAGGTGCTGCTCCGGACACGGCCAAGGGAGAGGCACAATAAGTGACAGAAAAGACGCGTTATAGTTTTTTTTTCCTACTGTTTTTTCAGTTGTGCTGAACATTGTGTTACCGACTTCCCCTTTAGGTCTGTTTTTTGCAGAAGAGTTGCATGATTCGACTGACAGAAACCTATACCTTCTGTTTCGAGAACGGGCATGGTATATATTGATTTGATGCAAATAACTTCAGAAATCCGCTTCATCACAAAAACAAGAAATAAAAAAAATTCAAAATATCCAATCTTTTAAATAAATAAATAAGCTAGACAATCAAAATTATTCTGTAGCAGAAGAAGTTCACTACACTTATCATAAGCACCAAACTACGGAGTATGGACCAACAACACAATAACTACAGGGAAAGCGCACAAAGTGATGGCTGCAGCGACAGCAAAGCCTGTTGCCTCTCGTCTCCCACGCTGTCACAGCTCAACTCACTCAGGAACTACTACGTACCTCTACTACCAGCACAATCTCATAACAAAGTCTGATGTGTATCCAGCAAAAACCAAAAAAGAAAAAAAAAATCTCAGTAGCTGAACGTCCATGTCGTTGGCATCCTCGAGGACTGGATGGTAGGCGCGTTCCGGACGTTGATGTCGAGCGGCAGCATCCGGTACTCGATCTCGAGGTCTTTCAAGACCTTGATCATCTCCTGGAGCAGAAGCTCTCTCCGCTCGAACCTCATCCCCATGTCGTGGAAGTTGATGGTGTGGCGGCACCAGATGGAGACCTTCAGCTTGTTGGTGTCGTCCACGTCGCGCAGGACCACCATGGATCCAGGGTACCAGTGCTCCTTCTTGTTGTCAAGGTAGCTGAAAATTTTGAAATCGATAATGGCAATGGTTATTAAGTACTACTTGTAGTAGATTAAAGCAGCCGTACGTAATAACAGAAGAAGAAAAAAACGTTATCTAAGTTCTGGAGATGCACATTAATTAGGTTAAGGTATTACTCCTAGCACTTACTGCAATAGCCTCTCTTTCATGAGGGTCAGTCTCTCCACTGGTGTTGCGACATGGACAGTGAAGTCCACGGCATCTCCCATGTCAGGGCTCCTGTAGTAATTCATGATCGGTAACTGGGCTAGCTGACTGTTCGGATAGTACACCTTGAGATTGTCATATCGGAGGAAGATCGTTGTCATGATGTTCATCTCCTCCACGACCACCTGACGATCGATGCAAATCCTTCATCAGCTGGCGCGATGCAAATCTTCAGTGTAGATAAGATAGTGCGTTAACGAACCTGCATTCCATCAACTTCGCATCGGTCGCCGACATCGAAAGGATGCATGACGAACAGGAACACGATCGCCTCGAAGATGGTCCTGAGAGTGTTCCCGAACATGAACACCGCCACCAGAAGCTGCGAGCTGAGCAAGACGAAGAACTTGGACGTGGCGATGCCCAGGATGAGAAGCCAGAGCGCAAGCACGATCAGGGCGACCACAACGTTGGCCATCTGGTGCAGCTTGTTCACTGCGGTCTTGGTGTCGTTGAGCGTCAGGGCGAGAGCTTTGCGCTCTCTGAACGCGTTTACCTTCAGACGACAGCGTCTTGAGTAAGTTATTTTTTTCCTGAGATGGATTAGAGGAGGAGTTGGAGTTGTGTCTAAGATATTTACCACCCAGTTCTTGAGCGCCCTCTTGCTGACCCTGTTGTGCTCCTGCGCTCCTTCGAAAAGATCCATCGCCTTTAAAGCTTCTTCCTGCCTCATGAAACGCATCAAGTCTGACAGGTATATGTGCCTGCAATGGGTTCAGAATTCAGAACTGAATCACGAAGGCTGCCATGATGTTTCAATTTCAAATCAGCATGCTGCTAGCTAATTGGATATAAAAATGTCCACTGAATGAAGACTTAAAAAACTTGAATAGATGTGCTAGTAAGTAGTCGATCGAATGCTCACTTGGATCCAGGCTTGGCGACGTTCTGGAAGATCCTCTTGGCGGCAACCTTGGCCTCGTACTCGCTGTGTATCTCTGTCGCCAGCTCGTCCTCGCCCGTCGCATGCTTGAGCTGCTCGTCCATCGTCGTCAGCGCCCCGTACCGGACGATCTTCATCAGCCTCTTCATGCTCCACGCAGAGATGTTCTTCTGGCTGAGCCTGTGAAGCTGGTCAATCGAGATGCCGTCATCCACCAGATGCCGCTCCGTTTTCTGCCTATGCAGCTGCTTGCTGGGCCCTGCTCCTCCTGCTGCTGCTCGCTTGGACGCCACCGTCGTGAGGCGCCCACTCTTGGGCAGTGGCCCGGACTTGCCGCCCGGCATCGCTGTCGATTCGAGCTCGCTGGGGATGGATGCTCCCGCGCTCTGGAGCCTCTGCACCTCGGCCATCATCCGGCTCTCGTCCACCAGCGGCGGGCCGGAGAGCGTCTCGATGACGTACTGGTTGAAGAGCGCTTCCTGGATCCTGTCGAAGTAGGTGGACACGTGGAAGGACGAGGCGAGCACCTTGAGCAGCAGCGTCTTGACGAGGCGGATGACTGTGGCCACGAGCAGGCAGCACAGCACCTTGGTGACGTAGGGCAGCACCAGCGTGTGCGTCTCCCGCTTGGCGTCCTTGTCGAACAGGAGGTGCCAGGACACGAGCGCGATCCCGAGCCAGAGCACGTTCCGCACGGCGCGGCGCACGCCGTAGACGAAGTAGAGCACCTTGTTCCGCAGCAGGAAGTTGCGCTCCACGAAGAAGACGGCGATGCGGATGACCCAGCCGGACACGAGGCGGCCGCAGATGAGCACGAACACGAGGAGCTCCCACTTCCAGAGGTGAAGCCCCGAGAGCTTTTTTTTGGATAGGCTGGGTATGGTGACGCTGCAGATGAGCGCGCCGACGATGACCACCAGGCTCACCCACTCCATGATGAGGAGGCAGTCCATGGTGTCGCGCTTGAAGTCCGACGTCATGCCCTCGTCCATGAACGGGTCGTCGTCCTCGTCGTCGAAGCCACCGGACTTGCCGATGGGTCCTGACTTGCCGATGAGCCCCGACTTGCCGATAAGACCCGACCGGAGCTGCCCGGACTTGGGCGGCAGCCCCTTTGACACGAATGACTTCCGGGGATCCCCCTCGCCGGCGGTGGCGGTCGAGGCCGACGGCGGCGGGGGATCCATTAGCCGAGATCGCGTCTTGCTGCGCGCAAGCAGGGACGTCGAGGTGCAGCGTAGCACCTCGGCGGTGTCCACGTCGATGGCGCTCTGGTTCCGGTGGTTGTCGCCGGCGTCGTAGGAGGAGGAGGACGCGGAGGACGTGGACGGGGAGAACCGTTTCCGGGGATCCTGGAACGAGACACGGAGCTCCCTGGATGCGTTGGCAGACGTCGGCGCGCGTGGCGGCCGTCTCATCTCGTCCACCTCGAAGTCGGGGTCGATGGACAGCTCGCCGCCAGCGGCCGCCTGCTTCCGGAGAAAGTTGCCAATGAGGCGGCTGGACGGGTCCTCGCTGGACTCCGCGCCGGAGGGGGACTGCGGCGGGCGGTTCTTGAAGCTGAACGAGTCGCCGGAGCGGGACGCGTCGCCGCCGGCGCTGGAGGTCGACGCGCTCGACCCGGAGGCCGACGGCGCGAGGATGCTCACCGCGCCGCCGCCGGCCCGCGGCGTTCTGACCGCGGAGCTATGGCCCGACACGCCGCCGGGCGCGTGGAGGGACACCGGCGAGTGCGGCTCCGGGTCGATCTTGACGACGACCTCCCGGCGGTCGCCGCTGCCGCCGCCGTCGCGGTCCTTGTCCTGGTCGTGGTCGAAGTCGAAGGACCCCGACCGGGACGAGGCGTTGGACGCGTACGACCTCAGGCTGCTCTTCCGATGCTGGTCCATGGCCCCGGCACCGGCAGCGGGCAACGCAGCAAACGGATCAGCCGATCAGGGGGAACTCGTCGGCTCGGAACGCGGGGCGGCAGGCAGGCATGCGTCCACGCTCATGCATGCGCGCCGCGCGGGTGCGGATGCCGGTCTGCCGGGGCGCGCCTGCTGCTTTGGCACACAGGCGAGGCGTCAGGGGACAGTACGCGAGGGCGCACACGTACCTGCGGCGAGCGCGCTGCTGCCCTGGCCGCGCGACCGGGGGGCGAGCAAAAGGCAGTGAGGGCTCTTGGCTCGCCGGGGAGCACGGCGGGCGCGTCGTGGTGCCCAGTGCCAGGCGGTGTTTGCTTGGCGACACGCGTTTACGGGAGCGCTGGGGAGCCTGGCGGGAGTGCTATATAGGAGTACCGGGGAACGGCGGGCATGCAGTGGAGCCGCGGCTGGCGAGCATGCGGACGCTGTGGCCTCCGCTCCGCATCCGCAACCACCGGCGGGCGGGAGTTTAGTTAGGGACTTGGGGCTGTGCGATCCCGGTGCTCAGCTCGGGTGGGTGTGGGCTAGCATACCATCTAGCAGTGCCTATTTTTGGCCTCCTTTTATGCTCGTCATCGTCCCTCACGTGTGCTTGATTCAATTCAACCGTCGGTTTGAATCTGTTCTCCTTTGCTCTGGCTATCCTCCTCATAGCCGTTGTTCTTTAAAGGTGTTGTCGTATGATCGCAACGTGTCTTGCCTCCTATGCTGCTTAGCTTTCTTTGACAACACGACTGATTTTCTTTTTATTATTTTTTTATTTGATGAGTGGGTCATCACCATGAGTCCATGACTGGTGAGTGGTGACAATTGTAGAAAAGGGAAAGACCATAACAAGAAGTTGTCGTACGAATGGGCCACATTTCTAGCCCACAATCTAGTATGAGTTTTTTTTTTTTTTTGATAATGAGTAAGGCATGAGTTTGAATACATATAGGTGCATGAACTGTTCTCATAGTATGATTTTTTTCTCATCGAGGTCTAAACTACATATCTTGTCCTTTCTTTGTCCAATTTTAAAGTGGTTTTGAAGATGGTTTTTGTCCCCATCTATTCAAAGGATCCGGTAAATAAAATACTTGATAAGGTCATTCAATCATGGAAATGTCTCGATTCTAGATTTTTTTTAATCCGTTATAGATTAGGATACAAAGAATCCAAATAAAATTTTAGATGAAGGTTTTAAATGACGGGCTATAGAAATTAGTGGAAGCTTGGCCAAAACGCTATAGCGGCGCTATTAGCGCGCTATTTGGCGCTATAGCGCGCTAATGAGCGTTGTGGTAGCTGCTTCTGGACGCTATTAGCACGCTATTTTTTTTCATTGGTTTAGATCGATAGAAGCTTCTCAAAATTAGATTTAGCTTGGGGAAGATTTCTTGAAAAATATATAAAATTCTCAAAGCATTCTAATTTATGTCTAAACATGTTTTGGAAACTTTTTGCAATAGAAAAACATAAGACACAATTAACACTAATGCATAGTATGAGCGCATTCTACATTAATGTTTGTTGCTTTTGTACTGGACGCATCTCATATTTTTGTAGTGATTTGTTCTTAAAACATGTTTAAACATTGATTATGTTGTTTTACAATTTTATATATTTTAATGGATCTTTTTATTACTTTTTATTGAGCTAAATATATATTTTTAAAAATTTTGTATATACTTTTTAGAAGCTCTAGATATTTCATTTGTATTATTGGTATCCCAATATTTTATTATGATATATATTGGAATTTTGATAAGGTTAGAGATATTTTATGTGGTTTAAAAACCATATCAATTGTTTACTAGATTTTTGAATTTAAATATAAAACTGTCATCAAAACCACTTCAAACTAAGGTTGGTAGATAATTTTAATAGTTTTGAGAGTTTAGGTCCTATTTGGAACACAAGATTTTTACAGAAATCTATGCAAGACCATCAGTCCGTCGTCGCGCAGTCTGCGGTCCGTCCGCCCTGCCCCTGCTATCGGAACCAGTTACATGATGGGCTTTCCAGGTCCCCGCTTGGGCTACGACGACCCATATTAGTGTAGGGAGCTCAAGCAGTCACATTAAAAGCCACCCCTAAAAATAGTGAATGGTTAATTTGTATACACTATGTAACACCTAACACCTATGTCGTTTAATGGATGTTGATCTTTAAATACATGGTTTTTATCTCCCGTTGCAACGCACGGGCATGTTTGTTAGTAACATATAAAAAGCAAAATAACACTCCGAATTCTCCTACGTGAATTGTGATCACCATTTGCTAGAGCCTAGAGAGGAGGTGAATTCATGTCCCACGGGGTCGGGCCGATTTTCTTTGGTGCACGTGGACGACTACGGCCCATAAGTCCAAACTACTAGTACCACACCCAAAGGGCACAAAACGTTACGTTGACGTGGTGGACCTACGTACGGCACAGAAATTCCCCAATGCCGCCAACAACCGAAGAGACGCCGGAGGATACAGAGCCGAGCCGCCGCCGGCCTTGGCGATCGTCGGGTCCGCGGAAATGGAATCGAGGACAGCGCTCCCGCGCATGGACTCGTTCGAAGAAACTCTGCGCGGGCTGCTTGCTCGCCCCTGCAAACCATGGCTAGGTTCGCTGTCTCGATCACCCCATAAATTCACTTTGCATTCCACACGAAACTTCGGTGGAATTTTTTTCTTTTTTCGAGAGAGGGATTTGGTGGGGCATGGGGGCTGACTTGTACGTAGTTGTAAAGTAAGCTCCACATCTTCTAGGTTTCCATGGTTTGCCTTTACTTGTACATGTCGATATATTTGAGTGTAGTTATGATTATTTTACTTTATACGTGAAGCAACATGGTTATCCATACTTATTACTTGATCTCTCAAGCAATACAGGAACACACACACACACAATTAAATTCCACATGGGAAATAAGTTGCAGCTTATTCAACCCAAATTACAACAGACACATGAATCACATCCATATTTCCTGATTTCCCCCAGGTCCCAGCTTATCCTTGGTTTCGCGGGAACACCTAAAAGATGGCAAGAACATTGACATTTGGCTGGCATGGAGTTGATGAGCAGAACATGGTACATCTCTCCTGCGGAACATATGGGGCAACATGTTTGCTTCTGCCATTCCCATCCATGGACGAGGCAGGTGAATTCAGATAAGCATAAGCACTCCTTGTCCACCTGCACCCAGTTGGAGAAGATGGGTGGTCTGTCATATCTCAAATGCACTTGGACAATAAGATTCTTCTCCAAGGACGTAAGCACCAGGATATAAGCACGGAACCATGTCACAGAGTTTATTTTTATATGCATATGAAAATATCCATGTTGGTACCACATCATCAGAATTATTTTCTTTAACATATCTAACCTGCTGCTTAAAGTATGCTCTACATAGTGTATTGACTCGTGGTTCCTTAGTCTAGTTGATTGATAAATGATAAGCATGTACGTATATTCTTGCTAGCCTAGTTCTATTTTTTTTTTCAATAAGATAGTGCCCAGGACTGCCGTATCTTGTATGGCGTTCTGACAAGGAATCCAACCAAGGAATTGGATGGAATATTGGAGTGGGTCATTGGGCCAAGCACTATCCGTTCCAAAGGATGAAAGGATGATGGAGCTTTGCTAGTATTTAGGAAGGTGCGCACTAGCGACAGGACAACTACAGAAAGCAGACAGAAAGAGTGGACGGCTAGCTTTCGTTCAAAAAAGAAGAAAAATGGATAGCATGATCCTGAAGAGTTTACCAATGTTTGATGCCAACGATCCGTGCCTCAGTGCTACTGCCACCGGTGGCAGCTGGCGCCATGGTTGCTCCGTCTCCTTTGTTCCCCTCGTTGAGAATGTCCCTGATCATTTGCTCGAAGAGCACGTAATCTTCCATCTGCTTCCAAAAAAACTCGATTCACCAAGTCACATGAATATAGGACTTCAAAAACATGATCATTATATGGTATACCATTATTTTCTGTTCTGTTCTGGTTTTTCTGATATGTTAGAGATCATGCGGAAAGCCGGAAACCTCAGATGGCTTTGGCTGTACTGCATGCTAGAGATAACGCAAATATATAGTTGCTAAACTGCATGGACTGACCTTGAGTGTCTTGGCCTTGATTCTTGCAGCCTCCTTCTCGGCAACGAGTCGCCGCTCCTCTGCTTCCACCTCCTTCCTCCTCCAGAACTCGGTGATCTCCGTTCTTGTGATGCTGTACACCGGGACTGCTGCCATGTTCGTTGCAGATCTAGCCTCTTGGAAGCAGGATTTGGTGGCTGCAGAGGAGAGCACCGGAAAGAGGGACTGGAGGGCCGGTCTAGCACTCTACCGCCTGCTTTCTTCCTTGTAGCTCTTCTTCCCGGCTAGATTGAGGCGTAGCCGGGTCACCTCATATATCTATATATATATATATATATAGTACTGCAATCTTTATCTGCAGTATCTTACATCACCACCTACAACTACAGGTCATGGGTGCAGGTACCCGTGCTTCTAGTGGAGAATGATAGGTTGGGTTGGGTCCCTCCGTCTACTCTTCTCAACCATCAGTTGTGCTGCTTTTGTTTCTTTTTTTTCTCGATCACGCAAAAGATTTGCGCGTTTTTTAATTAAAGTAGAGAAGATGTTTAATACAACACGCTTTGACAACGTCCTAAGGGGTCAAAAGTTATACATGAATGCTCAGACCCTCCCTAGCGAACAACAAACTATGCTATTACATTGGACCTAGATCAACCCAAACTACGCCGACTAAGGGGCATATGGTCTGGCTCCCGAACAGCGGCGACGCTGCTTGCGCGGGCCCACGTCGTCGACTGGTGGGAACAACTCACGCAAAGCCTACAAATTGGAGTCACCGCTGAACATTTCGTCGTACGCCTCCATGACCGACGTCGATGGGGTGACATACCACTGGTGAACCCCAGGCGCTTCGAGGCAAGGTACTCACCTCGCTTGGACACCGGAATACGAGATATGCTTTATGCCGCTATCCGCTTGCTTCGCGTGGGGAGCGAGGGCGGAGCATACCTGCCGTAGGCCGAATCCACTATGGGCAGCTCCAAAAGAGGCGGTTGTCTTGACTTCTTGATTCGCTCGGTGAAGCGCTTGAGTCGTCTCTCGGCCGATGCCGTTGATGGAGAACGGTTGACGGCGTTCATCGCAGCCTCGATCGTCGCGTCTCTTGGGGTGGTTGGCTCGCGTTGTCCGGCGCAGGACGCAAGCGTCGGGGAGTGGCCGGCTCAGCGTCTGCTTTTGTTTCTTCACTTGTTCTTGGTAGAGCAAGAGACTTAAAAATGAAGATGAAGGAACAAATAGAAGAGAAATGTGGTTGGAGTATTAATAAAAAATGACTAGATAAAGGCTAGAGTCTGTTCACCCCTCACATCACTTCTCATCTATATTTTCAATTGGTTCACCACAAGTTTTAGTAGTTGAGGCTTCGCAGGACCAAATCAGGTCATAAGAAATACATGTGATTCTATCCTTGACTTCGACAGGAATCACCATGTACTGCTTCACTTTCGTCAAAAGAAACATTAGTGAAGGGTGAGTATGCTTCAAGAATGAAGATGAACCCCTTCAAACCACTTTAGGCCTTGCTTGGATGCATGTCCACTTCAATTCATATACGTTAGAGTAGATTGGAATATAACTTAGTTTAATTTCACTCAAATTCACTTCAATACATATGAGTTGAGATAAATACATATGTATTGGATGCGTATGTATCTATCTCAAACCACATTGATTGGAGTGGAAATTAGTTCAAATACATTCCAATACATATGATTTGAGGGAGATACATATGCATCCAAACAAGACTTAGTGTTTTTTATATTAGTGGGTATAGTCCCGATCTGTTAGTAGTCAGAAGACAGAAACGAATGAAGTTAAGGTCTATGTCACAAAAATATTTCCACCTCCATTTTTCAATTCAACTAATTAGTTGTGTCTTAGGTGTCCTACTCTATGCGTGCAAAAACTTACTCCCTCTGTCTTAACGTAAATCAACTTTTATAGTTGCTCTAAGTCAAATTATTTTAAGTTTGATCAGTTTTATAGAAAAGAGCATTAACACACCGAATTAGTATCACTAGATGAATATTCTTACCCTTTCCTACAAAGTTAGTCAAGGTTAGGATATTTTGATTTAGGGATGCACGAAATCAAGTCCTGGAACGGATCCAGTCAGGAATGCTGCTGTATTTTATATAACCAAGCATCACCACTTCACCAGGAACCATTTCGGCTAGGAATACGTCTAACCGAACGGACCGGGTGATTCTGATTTATTTTGACACAACAATAGTATCTTTTAACTAATTAAATATTGAAAAACTATAAACCTCATTAGAGCATGTAAGTTATATGTGTAGATTTGTGTTCAAAATATTTGCAAAAATTCTTAGATTTTAGGATCTAAATGTATATCTTAGATTTGTGTTCAAAATATTTGCAAAATTTCAAAACCGCAGCGGCAGTCAGTTTTGCAGAGGTCCCCTTCCAGAACTGTAGACATGTTTAGTACCTAACTTTTTGCAAGACGCTGTTCATTTCTTGGCTACAAAGAGCCCAAAAATACCAGAGTTAGGGCCTTGTCAAACAGGTCTGAGCATGCATTGGGCTCACGGTCACGGCCTAGGCTGAGATACGAGGTCCTGCGAAGAATAGCTAGGCCCGGTGTGCAACTGAAACTGTACAAAGAAACGGCGGGGGAATGGCTTGGCTGACTCTGTGCACACGTACCAGCTGTTTCTCCGTCACCGGCACCGAATAAAAATCACCTGAAACGCACTGTCAGCGTATAAGATAGCGTGGTTCTCATGCGTTCATTGAATCTTCTTTTCCATGTCGAGGCAGCCAAACAAGGCATAAAGCCGCCCAAACCCTGGACCAAAAGCAAACAACAGCTAGCTAAAAGGATTCAGCAGCTGAGCATCACGTCAAGCTTTGCCGGCACCCTTCATATCCTCGTCCTCCATCCTTTGCTGAGCAATACTAGGAAACTCCCCCTCAGACCAGACTGACTGTCTCGCTCGTCGTCGTCTCGTCGAGCTCCCACCACCTCGACGGCGGCTGGACGCCGTCGTCCACAGCAACACAGAGAAGCACAAAAGAAGCGGCGAGGCCAGCCATGGGCAACTGCTTCACCAAGACGTACGAGCAGGAGATACCAATCACCAGGGACCCACCGCCGCCGCGGACGTCGATGCCGACGTACAGGCCGCCCCACGATCACAAGACGCGGGAGGTGCCGCTGTCCTCGGGCTCGGGCTTGGGGTCGGGCTCGGGCTCGCGCCGGCCGCCGTCCTTCCGGGCGCCGCAGCCGCGGCTCCCGGCCTTCCCGTCGGGCTCGGGCTCAGGCACGGCGTCGATGGGCCGGCGGGCGCCCACCACCGGCCAGATCGGCCCGATCCTGCAGCGGCCCATGGCGGACGTGCGCACACTGTTCCACTTGGAGCGCAAGCTGGGGAGCGGGCAGTTCGGGACAACCTACCTGTGCACGGAGCGCGCGACGGGGCGGAAGTACGCGTGCAAGTCGGTGTCCAAGCGCAAGCTGGTGCGCCGCGCCGACGTGGACGACATGCGCCGGGAGATCACCATCCTGCAGCACCTCAGCGGGCAGCCCAACGTGGCGGAGTTCAAGGGCGCGTTCGAGGACGCCGACAACGTGCACGTCGTCATGGAGTTCTGCTCCGGCGGGGAGCTCTTCGACCGCATCACGGCCAAGGGCAGCTACTCCGAGCGCCAGGCCGCCGCCGTGTGCCGCGACATCCTCACCGCCGTCCACGTCTGCCACTTCATGGGGGTCATGCACCGGGACCTCAAGCCCGAGAACTTCCTCCTCGCCAGCCCCGCCGACGACGCGCCGCTCAAGGCCATCGACTTCGGCCTCTCCGTCTTCATCGAAGAAGGTTAGCTAGCTTGACTATATATGCTGCAACTGCAAGAGATCAGGGAATAGTATTCATACGACATAGCCCTTGTTTGCTCATCATTATATTCATTCATTCAAAGTTTGTAAAAATGCAACAGTTCCATGCAAATGATAACACTAGACAATTCAATTTTCCCCCACCCACAACAAATTGCAGGCAAAGTTTACAAGGAGATCGTGGGAAGTGCGTACTATGTGGCTCCGGAGGTATTGCACCGGAACTACGGCAAAGAGATTGATGTCTGGAGTGCTGGCGTGATCCTATACATTCTTCTATGCGGGTCACCGCCTTTCTGGGCAGGTGAAGATCCAATCATGCATCTTCGTCCTGACAGACCACTACTACATTGCCTCCAGTATGATTGGCTGATGACAGAATTTGCGTATATATCTGAGCAGAAACGGAGAAAGGCATATTTGACACAATATTGGCCGGCGACCTTGATTTAAGCTCCTCCCCGTGGCCCTCCATATCTGAAACAGCAAAGGATCTCATTAGAAGAATGTTGAACAAGGATCCTCAGAGGCGCATTACTGCAGCACAGGCTCTAGGTAGCACTCTCAACTGCCTTTTCATACAACACTTCGAGTTATTATTATGAATGTAAAGTTCATCTGCATTTCCACGTTTTAATTATACTTCATCCCAAATAAATGGATGGACTCCATGTGCAGAACATCCATGGCTCAGAGGTGGTGCACCTGACAGACCTATCGATAGCGCAGTCCTGTCAAGAATGAAGCAATTCAAGGCAATGAACAAGCTGAAGCAACTTGCACTCAAGGTGAACCACCTTAACAAGAAAAAATGCTACTTCGTCTGTCAGTTTAAGTTGACAAATTGCCTCCTGTCATTGTAAGGTGATCGCAGAGAACCTAACAGAAGAAGAGATCAAGGGACTGAAGCAGATGTTCAACAACATGGATACAGACAAGAGTGGCACGATCACGGTCGAAGAACTCAAGGAAGGACTGACAAAATTAGGGTCAAAGATTAGTGAAGCAGAGGTTAAGAAGCTTATGGAAGCAGTAAGATTACTTATTCCATTTCACTTTCACTAAGTTCAGTGTATGAAATACTTCGCTAATCATGCTTCGATGCAGGTTGACGTGGACAAGAGTGGCAGCATTGATTATGCAGAGTTCCTTACTGCCATGATGAATAAACATAAACTGGAAAAGGAGGAGGATTTGATCCGTGCATTTCAGCACTTTGACAAAGATGATAGCGGGTAAAAATTATTCTGCCTAACCAAGAAAGCAATATACTTTCCATGCATCACCAAAACAAAGACCTATACAGTTGAACAATGCCAGAATTTGTAAAATAAAATTACACGCTGCTCAAATCGTTCATAATATAACAAACCAACAATGCAAAATACAGTACATGATACTGCCACATTACATCGTTTTGCCTGGTTAAACTCAATTACGAAAAACAAAAAGGTTTAATATAATTAAACTGAGATAACATACATAAAAACCACAGGTACATAACAAGAGATGAACTGGAACAAGCCATGGCGGAGTATGGAGTGGGTGATGAAGCAAGCATTAAAGAAGTACTGGATGAAGTTGATAAAGACAAGGTGAGCACATTCTTGCTGCTAACCAATCCATTTGCATAGATTTAACAATCGCCCTCTGAATTCACAGGATGGGAGAATCGACTATGAAGAGTTTGTAGAAATGATGAGGAAGGGAAGTTATACCTGAAGAAACTCTGTTCTAATGATGGAAGAGATTGTATATATATGTTTCAGCAAATATGGCAAGTACAGGCAACGATGCAAGTTTAACTTAGAACAAGTCGCTTCTGCAGCTATGGTCCGAGACAAGTATGTACAGCTATTATTAACTGAATATGCAACAAGAGACAAAATGTTCAGTTTACTTTAAAAAAATGTTCAGATTTCATGGAATCATATGCAAAAGACATATAGCCTACCAGAAAACTGGCAGTAATCCTGCTGCAAGTAAATTTCACTAATGGTACATTTGTGAAGCTTCATTTAAAATAAGTATGTTCAAAGTTAGGATCAGGAAAGGAAAACACAAACTTGAACAAAACTACAAAGTTCATGGTAAGCCATAATGGGTGCAGCATATGAACTCAGAAATGCTATTGCAGGGTCAGCACATAATAACAAATAAAGGGATAGGACGACATAGTTTCTGTTAGGTATTGTTCACCTGAAGCAGCTGAAGCCATCGGTAAAGTAGCTAACACTGGTAACATCACATAAGTTTACATATCCATCCATAGTTCCATTGAATCCATATAAGTTGCACCACTGGCTGGCCAATGCACACAGCAGAAGAAATACTCCCTCAAATTCCAAATGTAGATCGTTTTAGACTTGTGAACAAGGATTAAAAAGTAGATTAAATGACCGCCGTGGCATAGTGCCCTTCATTTATACTGCATTGTAAAAGATGACTCGTTTATTTCAAGGGGCAAAGAGCGAGGAAAAGGGTAAAAGATACATAGAAGTTCTAGGGTGACATAGATTTAGAGGAAAATTTAAAAAGGCTAAATGACATACATTTTGATTGAAGAGAGAATTTTGTTTTAAACATATATAAAGCAAATAAAATGAGAACTGGCTGACCTTTTACATATGGGCCCTACAACAATGGGCATTGGTCAACAGACATAGAAAAATTCCAACCAAATTATTGGAGAAAGAATTCTGAGAATGGAACTTGTGACTTCAGTTCATTGGCTCTTCTGTTGAGACTACGCAATGTCTCTATATGAGGCTCATCTCCTTCAACTGCAATTATTTTGGCAAAGTCCCCGGTGTCAAAATAGTCTACCACCCTATTAGCAGCTTCAAGTCCAGTCACATATGCTTTTTCCTAGCATAGGAAAATATGAACCATAAATAAAACTTTTTATTATCACACCGAATCTTTTTTTTTTTGAAATGTTATGCCTCACTTTAGAAAAGGACCCATGTCGGTTGACAATCCAATCACCAGCAATAAACAAATTTGGAAAGGAAGTTGATCCCCTCAGTGTGTACTTGTAGGAGCCTGCAAGTAATGCATTTCACCATGTATCAAATTAAATATTCCTCTGAAACAACATATTTCTAAACTAGATCTGATATGTACATATGCTACAAAAGTATAATTTTATTGTTATGGTTCTTGATCCTTATCACAGATTCACAGCATGAATTTACAACTACCTTTCAATAGGGCAATATGCACTGAAATGATCTAGAGTATAGCATTATCAATCATCCATAATGGTTAACAATAATTTGTTTATATTAATAGAGACAGGAAACTATCAAGAATAGTCGTCCTTTAAGCATTCACCTGGAAGAAAGTTGATTACAGAATTAGGAGATCTTCTGATTGAATATCTTATCACAGTAGCACCCTCAAAATCTTGTATGCATTTGATAAGATGTGATGAAGCTTCAGAGACAATATCATCATCATTTACAAGTACCAAATGGCTAGCATTATACTGGGAAAATAAGTCACAAGAGTAAGTACATCCTGGCTGAAAATATTGAAAAATTTCAAATTGATAAAGGTGGCTAGAACATACAAATTCAGCCTCCACAATTGTTGCTGATTCTTCATAATAATCATCATGTATTGAGGTAAGGTCAAAGAATGCCCAGCCAGACGAATCATCAAAACCAGAACATACATTGGCAACCTTTGGAATTGTGATCTGTAAATAGATTCAAAAAATTATATTGGGGGACATAATGTGTGAACAGTAATCAGACAGAGTGCATACTGGCTTACCTTTTTATCAAACCATAATTTTATAGAGATCACGTCAACTGTAGATAAGTGAAGAAGATTCCTGAATTCCCGATCAGACCGTAGGAATGGACTTTACATGTCAGAAAAGCACATATATTAATTGCAGAATTCAGGTTGTGAAACTTATGGCTCCTTTAAGTGCCACAAGATTTTATTTTCTTACCATTCTTGACTTCCAACGTTACTTGAATGTAGTAAAGTAAGGCAAGGAAAAACTGACCCAGGACTCATGCGTGACCATATATGGTGTTACCTGTTTTTGACGATGGATTGTAGAGAAGAGAGTCCCATGGCTGAAACAAATGCATCTGCCTCATATACATCGTCACCACAGACAATAGCAGAGATGCATCCAGAATCTGCATCTGTAGTCAAACTTGTTGGAACTTTGTTTCCTACAAATTTTAAGCCTTTAAGCTCCAATGATTGCAGCCAAGGAGAGAAAACTTTTTCTTCTACTTCACCACGGCACAGCAAGAAGTCAGAACTTTCCTGCAAGATAGGGCATGCATTTATAAAAACTAAACCTACAAAGAGACAATAAAATGATAAATGTTCATTTAAAAAAGAATTATCTGAAGAAAAATAATCATTATTACAAGGGCATAGAACCTGATGAGACAGCATATAATAGTACAGCATCCCCAGTGTTGCAGCTGCACTGCATTGCTCGCCAGGAGCAAACAGGGCAGCCTGAATAGCTGGCTCGAAGACTTCCTTGTAGAGCCTTTGAGAGCAACCGTACATCTTAAAAAGCTCTTTTGCAGTCACTAGAGAGGAAGATACCAACAATACTTTGAGAAAGATAACTCATTATGAAGACATGTAGTGCAAGTGGCATGTACTCTAGTCTGAACTAACTGGATAGACAATGGAATTTCCTTACTTGCATCATATTTCCTCCAAGCAGTGTCAGTGTTATCAAAATCAATTACTGGACCAAAGCAACACATAAGTGGTTAGCAATTGAGCTGATTTTTAACAAAAGCTTAACAGTTGAACACCAGTACCTGCAGCTATGACAGGAATTGATGTCAGCCTATCAATCAAAGGGAATTAGGGAACTGCAAAGATAATTCAGGATATTATTTGTTTTGACGGTCCAGGATATTATTTGTAATTAGAATCGGATAAACTGATAACCAATATAAGATCTAAGTACAACTTACTTCTGGATATGCAAAGACTCCAAAGGGAGCTGGTAATCGGGGCTGGTTATGAAATATGGGAAATTCAACCTGCAAGGTGACAATAACAATTTAAGCTAATCGGGACTCAGGGGGGAGGGCAGTTAGCATATAGAAGATCTTTAAAATCCAGACACAATAGCCCGATGCAAAACAAGGTGACACTTGCTACAGACTAAGAAATTTCTGGCTAAACCCATTTTAAGTAAAATCCACCTCGAAAAGGTATATAGAAAATTCATTCATTAGGGGGTGTTTGGATCCTTTGGCAAATGGCAAATGAATTTGGCAAATCTTTTGTCACTTGAGGGTGTTTGGATCCCTTGGCAAATGGCAAATGAAAAATGGCAAATGGCACATACAAAGACAATTGTACCCCTAATAATTACACTCATTCACATGTCATGCATAAGAGGGAGGGGTATGAGTGGAAGGATTTTCTATTTACCTTTATTTGCCACTCCAAAGTGGCAAATGACAAATGACAAATTTTTGCTTTTTTGCTATTTTTTGGATCCCCTTGACAAATTGGCAAAAGAGCAAAAGAATTGCTACTTTTTGGCAAATGGATCCAAACATGCAAGGCAAAAAATGACAAAAGAGCAAAAATTTGTCATTTGCCAAGAGTGGCAAATAAAGGCAAATAGAAAATCCTTTCACTCATACCCCTCCTCTTATGCATGACATGTGAATGAGTGTAATTATTAGGGGTACAATTGTCTTTGTATGTGCCATTTGCCATTTGTCAAGGGATCCAAACACCCTCAAGTGGCAAAAGATTTACCAAATTCATTTGCCATTTGTCAAAGGATCTAAACACCCCCTTAGTTATCCAATTGCATCAACGCACAGGACTACAGAAAGCATGTGAACGCACAAAAATAAAGCAGAGAAATTACAGCAAGGCCCTCTGTAGAATAGTAGGCTGCTTTATTCCAGCTCGTGAAAGGCGAAATCCCCAGTTCATCGACTAAAGCGAAGATGTTGCGGTACGGATGCCAGAATCCTATGTGCAGCGCCACGATTAGCGAATTACTGAAATAAAACTGGCACCGAACTGAAATATACAAACGGGTGCCGTATACTGAAGGTTGGCATACCTCTGAGGCCAACCTCCTCGGTTGGGCCGCTCTCCGCGGCGAGAAGCGTGACATCGTACCCCTGATCATCGAAAACAAGCTGTAATTTGCACATAGTCGTAACGCTTATACAAGTATACGAACGCACGAGCTACAATTCACACGGCAGCACTCGCGCGAGGCCAACCTGTTTGACGAGGTGGTGCGCGGCGGCAAGGCCGGCCCATCCGGCGCCCGCGACGGCGACCTTCTTCTGCTGGGACTCGCCACCCGGTGAGACCTCTGCCCGGACGAAGATCCCTCGGCTGCGGCCGAGCCGGCGGGGGAGGGCGGGCGGTGGCAGCCGGCCTCCGGCGACGAGTGCCGCGCACCGGCACATTATTTCCGCGGGAGGCTTTAGCTTCCGGAGGAAAGCGGACCGACGAGTGAGTGGCCTGGTTGTCCCCGTGAGGTGTTCGTCTGTATGCCCCACGAACGAGCGGAGCGTCGAATTCGATCTCGAACGCCAGTACCGCACTTGACGTCTTCACCTCACCTTCTCTGACGTTTTATGCTTTTGCCCCCCCGATAAATTTTGAGCACTTCAATTCTTAAAAAATGAAAGGAAACCCGTAGCCTATCCCCTTGTTTATCTTGCCGTTCTTTTTAACAATTCCGTGACAGAAAAGGCAGTTGACTCTGAAAGTCACACTTGCCAGTTGCACGCCCCTTTCTGACGAAAATGGCAGCACTTCTTCCTCTGCTGCTCGCCCACCTACTCCTCTGCGCCCATGGCACCACCGCCTCCTCGGCCGCGACGCCGCCGCCTCTCCTGGTCCTGCCCGTCCCGTCCTACGCGCAGCTCCGGTGGCAGCTCTCCGAGATCGCGCTCTTCCTCCACTTCGGGCCCAATACCTTCACGGACTCCGAGTGGGGCACCGGCCGCGCCGACCCCTCCGTGTTCGCTCCCTCGGCACTTGACGCGGGCCAGTGGGCGCGCGTCGCGGCGCAGGGCGGGTTCGGCCGTGTCGTGCTCACGGCCAAGCACCACGACGGTTTCTGCCTCTGGCCGTCGGCACTAACCAACTACTCGGTGGCCGCCTCGCCGTGGCGGGGCGGGGCTGGGGACGTCGTCGCTGAGCTCGCCGCAGCCGCGCGCGAGGAGGGGATCGGGCTGGGGCTGTACCTCTCGCCGTGGGACCGCCACGAGCCGGTGTACGGGAACACCGTCGCGTACAATGAGCATTACATGGGACAGATGACGGAACTGCTGACCAGGTTTGCTGATGGTTGCTTTTATGATTGTCATTGAAGCTTTCGCAGGCGAAGTTCTGAATTTTGTGATGCAGATGATGTGAAGGTAGAAGGTTGATCTTGATGTGGTTGTGTAACTGGAAACTAAAAATCTCAGCCTTCTACTTGTTCAGTTGCAGAAATTTGCAGTAGCAGCTGACTGGTCTACTTCCTTGATGACATCTTCGATTTTGAAGCCATCAGTGATTAACTGTGGTGCCGGATGCTAAGAAAAACTTTGGCTTTTCTTGTGGCTAATCGAGCTTGATTAGCGGTTTACTGCATGCATTACTTTGCATTCTTAGAGATATTGAAAAGAAAAATAGTACATTGCAGATTCCACAGTTGAATTTGGGCAGCATTCATTCATATGCTTTATACTCATGACTCATCAAGTGCACACTCAGCTATTTATTTTCTGTATTTAGGATAATCTAAAGACTCTGCTTTCAAATATGCAGGTATGGAGATGTAGAAGAAGTTTGGCTAGATGGTGCAAAGGGCGACGCCAAAAAGATGAATTATATGTTTGATGCCTGGTTTTCACTTATACATCAGCTACAACAAAGGGTAGTTATCTTCTCAGATGCTGGACCAGACACTAGATGGGTGGGAGATGAGGCAGGTGTCGCTGGCTATACTTGCTGGTCCTCCTTCAACAAGAGTTCCGTGACAATTGGGCATACCATTGCTGAGTAAGTAATGCAATGACGATTAGTTTTGTCTTGACATTTCTCATCTTAGTATCTCACAAGCTATACTATTTACCTCATCAAGATTCTAGCATGGATGAGAATCTAGCTTGCTATTCCTTTTATTTAAAAATATGATGTTCTTATCGACCATGAGACAATATTTATGTGTTTGAAAGACATAGCCTTTTAGTTCGACACAGTGATTATTTCAGCTATGACTTCACAGATATTCAGTTGCTGCCTTGAACCCACACTAAAGTTACTAACCTTTAATGTGAAGCATGGTACTATCTTCTCCAACTGCAATGATGACTTATTTGAGCATACGCATACCCGTGCAAAAATAGATAACCACAGTATTATGATTAAACAAACTTTGTAGCTTTCTTCTATTTAAAGGTAAGAATGATACTTTATGCATTTGGGCCATTGTTCTTGGTTAGTGTGTACAGCATTACTTAGAGGTGGCTGTGTGTCAGAAAGTGTCTAATGCAATGTCTGTACCAAGTTATGTATCTAGTATGGTCTTGTAACAACATAGTTTTGAAATTGAAAGTAGAATTGCTGATTTGGTGTATGGAGGTTGCACTGCATCAGGAAATGGGGAGAGGTAATGGGTTATAAGAGTATAGACTTATTTAGTCATAGAATTTTTGAACTCACTAAAACTCTAGTAAACCTTTGTTAGTAATAGTTCTGTATGCCAACATTGGCCATGACAAATTTACATGTGACATAACCCGATGTAAGTGACATCTCAGTGCAACTCAATGAACTTCAATCTGAATTGAGTGATGTTTGATGAAAGAGAAGATTTGTTTGTTATTGTCTCTTCAGAGAGATCTGATAGAATTTAGATGATACAGTACAGGTCGTTTGTTATTGATGAGCATTCTGCTTTTATGTCACTTCGGAACCACCTGCTGGTTGTTGCTGTTGTTAGCAGGGGAGCTCTTGTTTGCCGTTGCAGTTGTGGTCTTGCTGGTGGCTTTCGTTGTAGTTGTTTTTCTGTAGTGTTGCTTTGGTCGTGTGGGTGGGTGGTGGCGGTGTATGTGTGTTTGTCGGTTTTGTATTTATCTGTTTACTCCTTCATTAATACATAGACCTGTAGTTTAAACTACAGGCTTCTTCTTTTTTATATAAAAAAAAGCTCTGACTAAAAAATGCCAACTTTATCACCAGATACTCGCGCAGTGGGGATCCTTTTGGGCAAGACTGGGTTCCTGCAGAATGTGATGTTTCCATCAGACCAGGTTGGTTCTGGCATGCCTCAGAGAAACCAAAAAATGCAACAACTCTGCTTGACATATACTACAAATCAGTTGGTAGAAACTGTCTTCTCATTTTGAATGTCCCTCCCAATTCGTCTGGCCTCATTGCCAATGAAGACATACAAGTACTTCAGGAATTCACTGAGATTCGGCATGCAATTTTCTCTCAAAACTTTGCTGCTAATGCCACTGTCACAGCAAACAGTGTGCGTGGTGGGCAAGATAATCTGCAGTTTGCAGCATCCAAAGTGCTTGAAGATGGCATATACTCCTACTGGGCTCCGCAGGAAGGACAAACCTGCTGGGAAATGTTCTTCGACCTTGGGCGATCTACTTCCTTCAACGTGCTCCAGCTCCAGGAGCCTATACAGCTGGGGCAGCGTGTTATTGAGTTTCATGTGGCTATCCTCATAGATGAATTGTGGCAAACAATTGTTAATGGCACGACAATTGGGTACAAGAGGCTGCTACTGTTTCCACTCATTGAATCTCGGTACCTGAAGCTTTCTATCGACAGTGCACGCGCAGATCCACTTATCTCGTTCTTTGGTGTCTTCATGGATCCCTTCTCGTCCAGACATAGTTTACGGAGTCATGGCAAACCACCCCGCACAAACAGTAGCGAAGTTACAATGTTGAGGATGGCCCATGCTTCTGTCAACCAGAGTATTGCCGCAATGTAGTTCAGTGTACTGCTGTCAGTGTTACTTGTAGTCTGCCCTGGCCAATTCAACATGCCAGAATAACTTGCACGTTGATTTGTTCTTTGGACTGGAGAAGGGCCATTCGATGGTGAGCAATGTGTATATAGTATTATATCTTCAGATTTGCTTGCCAAAGCAATTGATACAAGAACTACTCTTTCTGCAATCATGCATGGATTTGTTGTTCCCTAGATCAGTTGTTCAAACTTCCTGTGTAGTCTGCACTAGTTTCTGTTGAATTATGTGCTAGGAGGAAGTCAGGGATTGAATGAAGTGAATGTACACTTATCTCCTTTGAACCTCCTTGGATGTTTGTGAGTTGTGATTTCTGTAGACTGAACTTTATATTCGAAGGCGTAAGTGACAATTTCCGTATCCCTATCCGGAAAGCGGAAAACTAGGCTTTTTACGTTTTTATCCCCATGCTTCGCCTGCACCTACACGACGGCCCCGTCTAAATCTCCGATTCATCGAGCAGGTGCCACTGCCGCAGCCGCAGCCGCAGCCGCCGCCGCCCCGGCCCCTCGCTGCCGGCGAACATGTCCGAGCAGGCGCCACCTTACGCTCCCCTCCCCCTCGTCTCCTCCCTTGCCCCAGATCCTAGCTCCACCCCGTCACCAAACCCCACCCTTGTCCTCCCCAATCTTGCCTTCCCCAACAAGCGCAAGCGCACTGGATTCCGCCGCAAAGTACCCTCCGGGGGGGCCGCCCCCTCTCCCGTTGCCCCCTCGCAGCCACCTCCTCCGGCCTCCGCCTCCGACGATATAATAGTGATCAACCGGGAGCCGACCGCGGAGGCCGTCACCGCTCTCACCGCCGGTTTCCCGGCGGACTCGCTCACTGATGAGGAGATCGAGGCGGGCGTTGTCTCCGACGTGGGCGGCATCGAGCAGGTCAATTACATCCTCATCCGCAACCACCTCCTCTGCCGGTGGCGCGAGACCTACAATTCCTGGCTCGCCAAGGAGCCCTTCGCGACGCTCATCCCTCCCCACTGCGAGCACCTCCTCACCGCCGCCTACTCCTTCCTCGTATCAAATAGCTACGTCAATTTCGGCGTCGCCCCAGCCATCAAGGAGCGAATACCCAAGGAGCCCACGAGACCCACCACCGTCGTCGCGGTAGGCGCAGGCCTTGCTGGGCTAGCTGCTGCACGGCAGCTGGTAGCGTTCGGGTTCAAAGTGATCGTCCTGGAAGGTCGCAAAAGGTGCGGTGGCCGTGTGTACACAAAGAAGATGGAAGGCGGTGGGCGCTCGGCTGCTGCTGACCTTGGTGGCAGCGTGCTTACCGGGACATTTGGGAACCCGCTAGGAATTGTGGCGAAGCAACTTGGCTTGCCAATGCACAAAATCAGAGACAAATGTCCACTCTACCGGCCGGATGGATCACCAGTTGATCCAGAGGTGGATAAGAAAGTGGAGATTACATTTAACAAGCTTCTTGACAAGTCAAGCAACCTGCGGGCATCCATGGGGGAGGTGGCGGCGGATGTTTCACTTGGGGCAGCTCTAGAGACATTGCGCCAGGCTGACGGGGGTGTTGCTACACAGGAGGAGATGAACTTGTTCAATTGGCATCTCTCAAATCTTGAGTATGCCAATGCAGGATTGCTGTCTAGACTAAGCCTTGCGTTCTGGGACCAGGATGATCCATATGACATGGGTGGGGATCACTGCTTCTTGCCTGGTGGCAATGGCAAACTTGTGCAGGCCCTGGCAGAGAATGTACCAATTGTTTACGAGAGGACGGTGCACACTATAAGGTATGGAGGGGATGGGGTGCGGGTGGCTGTCAACGGAGGGCAGGTGTATGAAGGGGACATGGCATTGTGCACAGTTCCACTTGGGGTTCTGAAAAATGGAGGCATCAAGTTTGTACCTGAGTTACCACAGAGGAAGCTTGATAGTATCAAGAGGCTTGGCTTCGGATTGTTGAACAAGGTATCGATGTTGTTTCCACATGTTTTCTGGAGTACTGACCTTGATACCTTCGGGCATCTGGTTGAAGATCCAAGGCGACGAGGGGAGTTCTTTCTGTTCTATAGCTATGCAACAGTGGCTGGTGGTCCATTGTTGATGGCCTTGGTTGCTGGTGAAGCTGCCCACAATTTTGAAACCACGCCACCAACTGATGCTGTCAGCTCAGTTCTCCAGATACTAAGAGGTGAGAGCATAATTTCTATAATCAAAATTGTGCTCCTTCAACCAAAAAAAAAGTTTGCATTGTTCTATGAGTGACACTTTGCATAATGTAGTATTTCAACACCACTAATGAAGTCACGAGTTACTTTTGAGACATTTTTTATTCTATTCACTTCCATATAAATCCTAAGCATACACAGTGACATTGATGTCATATAATGGACCTGCCTGATAAACGCTTGGGGTTTTGTTGTGTCCACAGGTATCTATGAACCACAAGGGATTGAGGTGCCGGACCCTCTACAGAGCGTTTGCACTAGATGGGGCACTGACTCATTCAGTCTAGGTTCATACTCTCATGTTGCTGTGGGGGCCTCTGGAGATGACTATGACATATTAGCCGAAAGTGTTGGTGATGGACGTCTTTTCTTTGCTGGTGAGGCTACCACAAGGCGTTATCCAGCAACAATGCATGGTGCTTTTATCAGTGGTTTACGGGAGGCTGCTAACATCACACTGCATGCCAATGCCCGGACAGCAAAGAGTAAAGTAAACAAAAGTCCATCGACAAACACACAGGCTTGTGCTGCTATATTAACGGACTTGTTTAGGCAACCAGATTTGGAGTTTGGAAGTTTCTCCGTTATTTTTGGAGGAAAAACTTCTGATCCGAAATCCCCAGCTATTCTAAAGATGGAATTAGGTGTGACGCGAAAGAAAAGTGCAACTGAAGGGGTAAAGACAGAACAGACCCACTCAAACAAATTGTTGTTTCAGCAGCTCCAGTCACACTTTAACCAGCAACAACAGCTTTATGTTTACACATTGCTATCACGACAGCAAGCTATGGAGTTAAGGGAGGTCAGAGGAGGAGATGACATGAGACTGCACTACCTCTGTGAAAAACTGGGGGTGAAATTAGTTGGCAGGAAAGGCCTTGGTCCTGGGGCAGATGCTGTGATTGCATCCATTAAGGCAGAACGTAACAGAAGTCGAACTAGACCTGGCCCCTCAAAGCTGAAAAAATCTCTCAAACCTAATGTTGCTACATCATGACCACTGATTGCTGATTTCTCTTAGGGCCTGACTGCCTTTAACTGATGAAGGTGTTCATTTGGTTGGAGCAGCTGCTAGTATGTGCTGGCCAATTTGCATTGGACATTTGCCAATTGTTTTAGGCCAAAGTACATTTGGATAAAATCTCATAGATCCTGTAATTTGCTCTCTCTTTTTTTTGTGTGCCAGAAGAAGGCATTTGTAATGTCACATCTGAAATCTGGCTATCGTGCATAGCTTACTTATCTGTGATGTAATTGCTAATTTAAGAAGCATGTAGGTGGATGCTCTTTCGTAGTCTCAAATTGAAAGAGAAATGTCGCTGGTGTACATATAGACAATTGGATGATAGTTATGTGCTCTTTTTTAAACACTTTTCATCGTGACCCAGATGAGGGTCAACGAAACTGCGAGCCGTGGCCATTTTTCCTTGTATGGCTACTGCCTTCTGGTTCTTCGAATCATGATGAAGCAGTACATACGTTGTATTCACCTCTCAACTTTTGAATGAATAGGACTAGAACTATATGATCTTAAATTGGAAGAATCATTGATTAATACACCCACCCCAACAAACTCACCCATTCACACAATCTCAAGCGGATACCATGCACTCAGACAGTAAATTATCCATGGCTAACAGATGTAGACAAAGTTCTCCGAAACACTGGGTTTGACAATAGAACTATGTTGGTACTTAGAAATTTGGGGGAAAACGTAAGATTGCATTCAGCATAAATGGTTCGTGAAACAACGGAAGTGGAAGCCTTCAATCAAGAATGCAACCATAGCCGATCATGGAGCCTCTCTTCTCCTGTGCCAAGCATCTCATCAACCCTTTCTCCGTCTCTGTAAAAGTGGAAGGTTGGGGTGTAGCGTACGTTTTGCGTTGTTTCGGAACATTCGTCAATGTCCGCATAGATGAAAGTAAGATTCTTGAACTTATCACTGAACTTGCAGAAGGATGGAAGAATCTGGCTGCAAACACGGCACCTGCGTACAAGGATTAAGGAAGAGTGAGTTTGATTGATAATTCAGAATCAAGTGGACAAGCAAATTTGAATAACCAGATATGGTTATCAGTACAAGCAGAATTTCAGACTTCCATGATTTTGTCCTTTACATGGCAAAGATCTACTTTTCCAAAATATTTTAAAAAAATTCAAGTATGGAATGCATATTTCAACAGAACAATTAGCGTGCAAGGCATCAGGCAGCCTAGAGATTTGACCCGAGCCATAGAAAACAACTATGATGTACGTACTATGTAGCTTATTTCCTATTTCCAAAAAAAAAGGTCTCCAAGCAAGCAAGAGACAAGAGGGGCATACCATGAGGCACCATAGTTGATCACAGCCTGCAAAAGAACAGACCTGATCAAAACAACCATCTGAAAAAATTAAAAATCTGTGGACTAATAATACTACATCCGTGTTCTGGAAACACTACAAATGCTGTTCTGTTTTCTGTTTTCTGTTTCACTATAATTCCCTTGACAAGCGAAACATTTTGCTGTTCTGTTTTCTGTTTCACTACTATTCCCTTCACAAGCTAAACAATTTTTTTAGCAATATTAAGGGACAAAGAGGCCGTTTCGATCATTCACATTGGCGAGTGCAGAGCAGCAACTGTACTTACAGGGGACTTTGAGGATTTGAGCGAATCGAGCATCTGCCTCAGCTGCTGGTCGCTGCCAGCGCTGCGAAGGTTGCCGTGGGAGCCGCCTTGCAGCGGCAGGCCAGTGCCTTCCAGTCCTGTCCTCTTGGCGTCCTCCTTCCCGTTCGCTGCCTCGGCCATACTCCCGGATCACCGCCGCTTGTTCCCCCCGAAACCGTGCAATCGAAGGCAAGATGAAGACGGATCTATCTTCAGATTCGGAAGAAGGAAAAAGTAATCAGGAACTGTTGGGCGGGCGGGCGGGCGGGCGGGCGGGCGCGATTAGCCGATTACGCTCTTCGGCTCCTGCTTTCACCAGTAGGCTAGGACGGATGCACACGGATGGCCGTACAGCGGCGGCCGGCGGCAGCGGCAGCTGCACCGAGCAGAGTTGGCAAGCGATGTGCGCGGTGTCCCGCGGCCTGCGGCTGGATTGGCTGCTTGGTTGATTGGGCCTTTCGGCGGGCCTTGAAAAATCTGGACAGGGTCCAACAAGAGTTTTTTTAGAAAGTTTCGTCGAACAGCGTTGGACAGTTTCAGGTATTTAATACACACAATTAGTCACTAATTGTGGCTAAAAATTAGACTAAATTAGCCATGATTAGCTAGCTAGTTCACTAATAGCTAATTGACTAAAAAAATAGCTCACCTATTAACTTTTATGTTTGGATGTACTCGAGCTAAATTTAGCTAGCTAGCAATTAGTCCACATAATCAGGCCCTTAATTGAGGAATTACTTTAATGGATTGTTTCATGCTAGAACAGTCCCTCAAAGCCCAAACCGCTGCTGCCCTCCCCCAACGCCACGCATAGGTTCTCCTCCTCTCTCTCTCCTTATTGGCGTCCACACCGATGGATAGAGGAGCGAGGACCCGATCCCCCTTTTATTCGTAGTTTTAGGTTAGCTTTGTGGATCCTTGATGACTAGGAATTGGTTTGAGTTTGTGGTGTCATCGACGAGGTAGTGGCGATGGTACTTTGAAAATAGATCTTTTTAGCCTCATACTACCTCACTGATGTTTGATCTAGCATCACGAAAGGTCTGTGAGAGTTGGTTCTATTACATTTGTTGTTGCTTCAGGTCTTGACATTTTATGTGCTTATCAGAGTAAGCAGTTGGTTGGTTTTAGAAATGGCAATCTAGACCTCGTTTTTTCGGTATGTTATACAACAATGTTCGTCATCTTCAATACTCTCTTTTTATAGTAAAGACTTGTAAGCATGTGTTCTTTGGAGGGATCCTCTAGCCCGATGTCCTTTTCGTGTATACTAGATCTCATTATCAGCGACGAGTGGCTTCTGAGGGTGATCAAAGCCTCGTTTGGTGAGGATGTTTCCATGTGGCCCTTTTCTTTGCTCTTTTCAGTGCAATCGTTAAGTTCTGGTAAACCATGGACATTCGAAGGAAGAATACAACTAATTTGGTCTTTGATGTGCATACATTTTTTAAGGCGTTGTGACTTATTGCTCATTTTTGAAGTATAAGCCTTTGTTTTACTTCAAATATATCAGAAGTGAGGTACTTTTAAAGTGTCTTAGTAAAAAGAGTCCTTTAAGGCATTTCAGAGTGATCGTACCTCGGAGCTTCTAGAGTTAATCTAAGAATATGTCTACAATACATTTTCATCTATCTCTTTTTCCTGGAATACATAAAAAAATTTGTATATTATTATAATTAAGAAGAATAGTTTAAATGACACAGTTTAGATGAGCGTGCTAGATAATCTCATGGCTAAGACAGGACCTAGCAGACTATTTTAAAATTTGATATTAAATAGTAAAGAATTTTTACTCTATCTCACTAGCAATGATGGAGATAGGAGCACGTGAACAGGTATTAAAAAAAATGTTATCCTAGATCCTAGTTAGTGACAAATCAAATCTTGTAAAGTTTAATTTAATTTATACAAAATAATATTAATATTTATATCTCTAAATATGCTTATGAAAAAATATTATGTTTGTTATTTTAAAAATGTTATTTGGAACCATAAATCTTTGTATTTTATATAACAAATTTAAATTTATTTGACTTTTATAAAAACGAGAATTTTATTCTTTTTAACCACGATGGTGAGCCCTGGACTTGAAAGATCCTAAACATTAACTTTCCACTAACTTTCCTCGAGAGTAACCTTCGACGGGTTGTTAGCTTCCTTGACGCTCAATTTTAAGATAATTTCAGGCAACATTTTTTTACTATCAATTAGTAATTTTTTTTTATGATTTATTGTTTGTCTTTATGTCATAACATATCAAACTTTTGTGCTCGTCTAACTATAGAAATAATTGTAATTGTTATCTTTGTGCTAACATATACAAGATTTTGTCAAGTTCGTAGTTTTGTCTAACATATTTTTTATTCTGAAATAAAAAATTATAGATTGTGTCTATAAAAATTGTAATGAACTAAAACTACGATTTTAGTATAAAATGTATGCAGTAACTGTTACACGAAAAAAAACTAAAATTTAGATCCCTAAAATTTAGCAAATCTCATAAATTACGCTAAATATTGAGTTCCCAACATAGCTACAGTCCTACAGACCAGGGACACAGTCCTGTTAGAAGACAGGTCTGTTTGCAAAGCTTTGGTCTAAACTATTGAATGTGCAACTGAATTACGAGCTCGAGGACAATGAGAAACAGAATACAAAGTAGATAGCGCAAATTCACGCGGCATTCTAGCTCCAATTTCTCTAAAAATATACGGTGCAAACAGGCCAACTATCAGAGTCTAGGTCGCTGATTGCATTTGCCCCTTGAAAGAATTGAGACAAATTGATTGATGGCCACCGTGGTACGTGCGGCAAAACGAGCCAACAGCACACCGGCCCTGCAACAGCTTCCTGCAGGCCGGCCTTCTTCGAGCTAATCGAGCTACTGCTACTGCGTTGTTTGGGCAAGGTTGGCTCAGTTGGGTGACCCAACCCCCTCTCCAATCTCCATACCGTGTTTACAAAAGAATGGTAAACCAAGGTGCATGACCCCTGTTTCGCGGACGCTCCCGTTCTCACTGCAGCACCAGCACGGCAGCGCGGCGGCCCCTCCCTTCTCCACCCGTTTCTGCGCTTCGTCAAACCCACTCTGGCGGCCTTTCTAAAGGCGTTCAGACCAGTGACCAGACCATCCGAAAAACAGTTGGCCAGCTTCATCTTCATCACTGCCCCGGTCGTCTGCTAGCATGCTACCTGACCTTGCCACGCTCTGACATCTTTGTCCATTGCTTGCGCGTACTAGATACGAATACGATGCGGCCATGCAGGCGTCACTCCCTCGCCTGGCACGTTTCGTGTTCAGCCTCGCCACGGACGGTGGCGCGTACGTCTTCGCCCGCCAGATCTGGGGTGCTACACTCTACTCTGTGACATCGCATGTTTGGACGATACTCAGCCCCGTCCCGCGCGCGCACGAACAACTTCTCATTACACGGTTCGGGCAAAAATAAGGCGTAGTAGGAGTACCGTACGTATTTGCGTACCGACGGGCGACGATCGGCAGCAAACCGGGGATGACGCCGGGCAGGCTACGGGGTTTCGCGCTGGTATTCAATGTGCCCGTCGCAAGCATTCAAGCGGCATCCCCACAAGTAGGTGAGCGGGGGCGAGGCGAGGCGAGGCTCCAGCTGCCCGTCCGCACGCGACGCGCTTGGAGCGGTCCGGTCCGCTCGACCAACCAACGACCCTTGACGGCAATTTATGGGTGGGTTTCCGTCTGCCGTCCCGCCGCCAAGCCAGCAGGACCCTCCTCCCCCACTCCACGCAGCACACAACAGGAGTGAGGAGCCACTCCGGTGCGTGCGGCGCACGGGATGGGATCCATCGTCCATGGATTTTCTCTTCTAGAGTACTATTATTAGGGCCAGCGTGAGTATTCATTGCCGTCCCGTCCGTCGGCTTGAATCGCTGCCCGTTCCGGTGCGACTGGCTGACTGCTATATAGCCTCCGCTTCTCCATCACGTCCTCGCAGCCCTGCGGTTCATGTGACCTCACTTATTTCTCCTGTCAGCGCAGCGTAGCAGCAGCCAGCCAGCAAGCCACATAAGATACTCCTCCTCTTTACCGGTGGATCGGATCAGCGTCCGCTCAAAGCCATCGATGGAGGCCGGGGCGTGGGCGGTGCTGGCGGCGGGCGTGGCCCTGTACATGGCGTGGTTCTGGCGGATGTCGCGCGGCCTCAGCGGGCCGCAGGTGTGGCCGGTGCTCGGCAGCCTCCCGGGCCTGGTGCGGCACGCCGAGGACATGCACGAGTGGATCGCCGCCAACCTGCGCCGCGCGGGGGAACGTACCAGACCTGCATCTTCGCCGTGCCAGGGGTGGCGCGCCGGGGCGGGCTGGTGACCGTGACGTGCGACCCGCGGAACCTGGAGCACGTCCTCAAGGCGCGCTTCGACAACTACCCCAAGGGCCCCTTCTGGCACGCCGTCTTCCGGGACCTGCTCGGCGACGGCATCTTCAACTCCGACGGGGACACCTGGGTGGCACAGCGCAAGACGGCCGCGCTCGAGTTCACCACGCGCACGCTCCGCACCGCCATGTCCCGCTGGGTGTCCCGCTCCATCCACCTCAGGCTTCTGCCCATCCTGGACGAGGCGGCGGCCAGCGGGAAGACGCACGTCGTCGACCTGCAGGACCTCCTGCTCCGCCTCACCTTCGACAACATCTGCGGCCTCGCGTTCGGCAAGGACCCCGAGACGCTCGCGCCGGGCCTCCCCGAGAACGCCTTCGCCACGGCGTTCGACCGCGCCACGGAGGCCACGCTCAACCGCTTCATCTTCCCCGAGTGCCTGTGGCGCTGCAAGAAGTGGCTGGGGCTCGGCATGGAGACCACGCTGGCAAGCAGCGTCCAGCACGTCGACCAGTACCTCTCGGCCGTCATCAGAGCGCGCAAGCTCGAGCTCACCGGAGGCAAGCAGAAGAGCAACTACGACGGCTCGGCGACGACGCCCCACGACGACCTCCTCTCGCGCTTCATGCGCAAGGGCACCTACTCCGACGAGTCGCTGCAGCACGTGGCGCTCAACTTCATCCTCGCCGGCCGCGACACCTCCTCGGTGGCGCTCTCCTGGTTCTTCTGGCTCGTCTCCACGCACCCCGCCGTGGAGCGCAGGGTCGTGCGCGAGCTGTGCGCCGTCCTGGCCGCGTCCCGCGGCGCCGACGACCCGGCATTGTGGCTCGCCGCGCCCTTGGACTTCGAGGAGCTCGACCGCCTCGTCTACCTCAAGGCAGCGCTCTCGGAGACGCTCCGCCTGTACCCGTCGGTGCCCGAGGACTCCAAGCACGTCGTCGCCGACGACGTCCTCCCGGACGGCACCTTCGTCCCCGCGGGCTCCTCGGTCACCTACTCCATCTACTCGGCGGGGCGCATGAAGACGGTGTGGGGGGAGGACTGCCTCGACTTCCGCCCCGACCGGTGGCTGTCCGCCGACGGCGCCAGGTTCGAGCCTCACGACTCGTACAGGTTCGTGGCGTTCAACGCCGGCCCAAGGATATGCCTGGGCAAGGACCTCGCGTACCTGCAGATGAAGAACATCGCCGGGAGCGTGCTCCTCCGCCACCGCCTCGCCGTCGCGCCGGGCCACCGCGTGGAGCAGAAGATGTCGCTCACGCTGTTCATGAAGCACGGGCTCCGGATGGAGGTGCGCCCGCGCGACCTCGGCGCCGTCATCGACGACCTCCGCGGCGCCGGGGAGTACGACGCGGCGACCAGAGCCACCGCGGCCTTCGCCTAGAGGTTCGTGCAGGGAAGGAGTCACTCGACAGCGGACAGTTGGAAACGGCAAATGGAAAGTTATGTAGATATAGACAGTATAAGTAATTAAAGAGTTTGGTGAGGTATATTACTCAATTTGGAACAAAAAAAAAATGCAAGTGTAAAAAGTCCATGTCGTTCTGATTTGGATTTGAATGGAAGACGAAGAAAAGAGGGCTGGAGAGCAATAATAATCTCTGATGTAACCTGACGCGGAGGCGCCAAAATTCGTTTGGGCGGCTTGTGTTAATGGGCCGCCAAAACTGATGTTGTTTGTAAGCATGACATCAATCATTTGATTTGATCAGTTTCAACCTCTATATATGGTGGATGTGTGTTCGGAATTTCGTTATCGATAGCCAACTGCAGCGTGTGCTGCTATCTCTCCAAAGTCCTGACCACGCACCACCGTCCACCGCTGCAGCATGGATGGAGATCAGCTGTTGCTTTCCATCAAAGGATCGTTTAAGAATGGTGCGATCGCGACGCGAACAACCGGGCTCGTCTATTCCATTGATGGTTTGAATTTGCGCCTGTCCTTTAATGCCGTTGGTTGCACCGTTTTGTCTGATGAGAAGCATGCGTGCATCGTGTGCAGCTTCAATGCCTACGGCCTCGCGGAAAGCTGCTGGATTGGAGAGGACGAGGCTGATGCAGAGATGCTGACCCCTAAATAACTGTCGGTTAGGTTTTCGGGTCCCAGGTTTAACTAGATTTATAAAAATAAAGTCAATGATCTATCTAATAATACTAACTAATAGCATAACATAAATATTAATATATTTTTATATATAAAATCAGTCAAAGTTGTTTAAAAAAACGAGAATGATGGTTATCTAGCATTACGAGTAGTATTATTTCCATTGGTACTCAATGATGATGAGACGATGGAATTGTTACCCACCATCTTGTTCTTGTGCACTACACGATGGACAGATCACCAATCAGTACCACATTCATGGGTATCATAAGCTGTTGCTTTAATAATAGTTTGTTGTTTTGCCGTGCAGCACTGACATCTCGTACTTCCCCGTTAGATAGCCATATGCTCATAGCCTGACGCACCCTCGCCGTTTATAATCCCCGACTTCCCATTGATGAATTGGAATTCATTTCCACCATGATTTTCAATATTGGAAAAAGATAAATCCAGAACTCTGACTCTCTAAGCCGTCGGATGAAAAAACTTGGTCACTTCATTAGTAAAGCTATTTTTTAAAATAGCTTCATGAAAAATTATGTAGGTGAAGCTACTATTTTCAGCTTCATCCCACTTCATATCTTTGTGAGAGGGGAAGAAAAAACAACTTTTAGGTAAAGTTAGTTTGAAAAGAAGTGTTTGACAAAAAAAAAACAGCTCACAACAGGTTAATGAAGCTGTTGTGAGTTGTACCAAATAACAAATTCAATCCAGGAGCTAATTTATTCCGGGTCAAGAATGAGTGAATTTGTCTGTGTCACTCATTTCAGTCCTAGATTAATTCTAGAGGGTAGAAGGTCTGGTTTCATTTCGGATCATGTAGACAAGAAAAAAAGAAACAAGATTTTGTTTCGGCCGATTTGGACCGACTAAAAACGAACAACACATTTTAGTTTTAATCCGGTTTAAAACAAGCCGCAACAATCCATCCGGAATGTCACATGGAATGAGTCGATCGAATAAGGCCTAAGGCCGTTGGATCTTTCCATTTTGTAGGGATTAGAATCATAATGACTAGGCTATTTAATTTGGAATTTGATATCTAATTACGTTCAAACCTAGTACTTTTGGAGAATTTTAGAGACATTAAAATTGAGAAAGTTTGAACTACACTATCCCATAACATCATCTGTTTTAGGACTTAGGGAGAAAGTTATATTAGTCCCTAACCTAGAACGGAGAAAAGAGAGAGAAGTGATGGACACATACTGTAACTAGCCAACTTTTCAAATTAAAATAAATATAAAAGAACCGTTGCTCTCACACCTACTGTATCTACAAGCTACAGTATCATTATGCGGAATAAATCCTCGAAAGTTTTCCGAAAAAGGTACAGATCCCCGAACCTAAGATCTTCTGCACCTACCTCACAGGCCACACTGCCACACCACGCTTGATGTAAAAACAACACTACAGCAGCGCCCGAGCGACGGAGCGAGAGAGCACAGCAGCGCAACGGTGGCCAGCCGCAGGAGCTCAGAGCCGCAGAAGATCACGCCACCGCCGTCGCCTCCTTTCTTCCCTCCGGGCTAGCGCACACGGCACAGAAGCTCTCGCAGCTTGTTTGGAGCCGCTTCTTGTTACGGGAAAAAAAGGCGGACGAACTCTCCCAAACGGCGGCCACTAGTCCCGCCCGCGATTCTTCTCCCCGCGGTGTTTCAACGTCGAAGCGGATTCGGCAGGCGTCCAGGCGAGGCGCAGTGGGGAAAATCCCACCGATTCGCCCCTTCCCCCTCCGCTCGCTCGAGTCGAGAGGCACCGGCGCCGCCTACTCCGGGCGCCGCCTCCTCGCCGCGCGCGGCCGCTGGATTCCTCTTCCTCCTCTCCCGTGACGCAGGCGGTGTCTGCCTTCTCGCGCGGCGGCCGCCCCACCTCCCAAACGGTACGCTTCGACTTCCTACGCTTCTTAGGGAAGCTAGCTTTTGAAGGAAACGAGCTTCGAGTTGAAGCCGTTTTGATATTCCGTTACGCTTCGCTTGCTTTCTTTCTTTTTCCCCTCGGGCTCTCATCCTTTTCCTCGTCCCGGCTTCCACTGACTCAGCTCCGTTGCATTCGCTGCTGAAGCCCCGCGGCACCGCCTCCAGATTCCCTCCGGCTTCTGCTCCGGCGGTCGGATCTCGCACCGCGTCGCCCCGGTAAGCTTCCCCTCCCCTCCGTCTCTCACTCTGCATCAATCGCTTCGTTTTCCCTGTTGCTAGGTAGCCGTAGCCTGCTACCAGTAGATGCTGCTGCTTGTGCTGGTTTGGGCTAGTAATTTCGCAGGGATAGGGCGCCCGGTAGATCTGGAACGCATGTGTTGTGCTGAGATCTCCGTGGGTTCGCTTGTAGAGTAAATGGCTTGCTTGCTGGCGAAATAGTGCGTGCTGTGTTCGGCGTAGCTTCTGCTGGCTTGACCGATAGAATTTCCTTTCAGAGCGTACTGAAGTCAGCGATGAGCTGGCGACTTCCACGTTTTGAACTTGAATGCCAAGAAGTGATGTGCCAGGGAGGTTGACCCTTGGCTCGCTAGGCTCTTGCTGGATTGAATTTTTAGGACACAGATGACTAGAGATTGACCCTTAACCTTGCTACACACTTTTAGGAATTCAGTTGTGCTAAGTAGAGTTTTCTTGGGTGCAGATTAGTGAGAGTGGGCAGCTCTATCACATGTGATGTGATTAATTTTTTTTTCTGTACTTTGTTATTGCTGACTTGCTGCAGCATTACAAATTAGTCAGCACATTTAGGGAACTTTGCAAAGTGCAACGCCACAAAGTAAATAAACCACTATACGAAGCACTACAGGTTATTTCTAGAGATTTAACCCTTAACCTTGCTATACTAGAGATTGACCCTACACGAACCACTATACTAGAGATTAACCACTATATGAACCACTATACTAGAGATTGGCCCTTAACCTTGCTACAGACTTTTTAGGAATTCAGTTGCGCTAAGTAGAGTTTTCTCGAGTGCAGATTAGTCAGCACTAGAGAGTGGGAGCTCTTTTCTGTACTTTTTTTTTGCTGACTTTCTGCAGCATTACAAATTAATCAGCACATTAAGGGAACCTTGCAAAGTGCAACACCACAAAGTAAATAAACCACTATACAACAGTGGAGGGGCACTGGTCCACCGGGAGGAGAGGTGAGGCATAGGGCCTAGGGAGAAGGGAGTGATTGGTGGCGGCTGGAGGAGACAGTGTGCCAAGAGGCCATAGGCTATGGCCTTGAGTGGGGAAGAGGGTGGGGCCATGGGGGTGGATGGAGTGAGGAGTGCCGTAGCGGCGGATGGGGAGTGGACGGGAGAAGAGCAGACCAGAGGGGATCGGACGGGAGAAGAGCAGACCAGAGGGGAGCGGACGGGAGAAGAGCACATCCAAAGAGGAGGGGACCGGGCGAGAGAGGGTGTTGGGACTTGGGTGGTGGTTGAGGACGGGATGTCGGATGTATATGGTTAGGGAGATTTTATATCTGGCGCTAGAATACATGCCTTAGTGGCTGACCCCTTAATCGGGCCGTGCTCGTGCCGGCATGTCATGCCCAGGGGCAAGCCCAGGTATGGCATGTGGATATGGGCCATGCTGACCTGGACACATTCATTAATGGGCTGTGCTTCGCGCCCCTGATTAGGCCCAGCCCGTTTGGACATCTACAGCACCATCCCCATCCATGGCAACACAGAAAAAAAAGAACTTATAATTTTACGGCTGGAATAAACATTCAGTGTGGCAAAACTTATCCAAAATGCTTCAGAGTTCAGACTCATGGTGCATTTGGTGATGAACATGTAATGGCTGCTCCTTCTGGGTAAAAAACTGGATCGAAAGAAACATAACAAATACTTTTATGAACTATAAGTCTTGTCACAATGCTGGATCGCAAGAAAAAAAGAAATGAAATTGGAAGAAACAAGTTGTGCTGTTAGCATCTATATGAACCTGATTCCTTTACTGCATATGTTCTAAGGAAATGTTAGTGGCACATAGTTAATGTTCAGTTGACAATTTCTGGTTCTAATGATATCTGCTTCTGTATTTCAGCCTTTGAGGCAGAGAAGGTGTTCAACTCTGTTTCCAATTGATTGGATTGTCTGTACGTTCATTGCTAGTGCATTATGGAAGATAATGGTACTGTATGAGGTCAAATGAAAGTCATGCATCTACCTTCCTTCTGATGGCCAGGGTATGTTAATTGCTTGGATACCATTGTGATAAGTAGTTGTCTAGATACACCAGCACACCACAAATTCTCTCACACTCAATATGCCGACATGGTGGGGTAAATCATCGTCAAAAGATGTTAAGAAAACCACCAAGGAAAACCTGATCGATACATTTCATCGCTTGATAAGTCCAAATGAGCAAAAGGGAAGCACAAAATCAAAACGGAATTGTAGGCGTGGTAATAATACAGCTGCTGAGAAAGTTTGCGAATCAACAACAGTGTCACGTCCAACTTCTCCATCAAAAGAAGTCTCCCGCTGCCAAAGTTTTTCAGCTGATAGGCTGCATGCCCAACCACTTCCTATTCCCGGAGTACGCCCTCGAGTAACTCGTGCAGTTGCTGATGTCAATGATTCAAAGCCCATATTGGAAAAACGTGGCAAACCACCACTGCTTCTGCCACTTCCTAAACCCAATCCGCTTCACCGGGACCTGGAAGCAGTGATATTCCTTCAGAAATAGTGGTTGCTTCTGTCTCCAGCAATTGTTCTGCTGATAGTGAGGATCGTGCAGATTCTCAGCTTCAGAGCCCTGTTGGGAATGATACTGACAATGTAACAAAAGTTTCTTCAAGGAACAAGTCAAGGTACTCTCCTGAGGCCAAACACCACTTCTGTATTCAATTCCTATATTTCAGGCCGTCACATTATTTGTGTGCCTCTTCATCTAAACATGTTCTAACATTTCCTTTTCTCTTTCTGAAGTAATTTTCACAAGGATCACTCTGGTGCTATTACTACGAAGACCACGAAGGAAATATTGAAGCCACCTGCTAATGCATTCCTCAGTAACCATACACAGTCCACGCCACCAAGAGGTACTTCAGCTGACAATAATCAACCAAATCTACAAAATTTCCGGCCAGTAGTTTTCGAGAGTGCTCCCAATAGTTTGATGTCAAGTCCTACAAGAAGTCCAAGACCAATATGTCCTGATCATATTCTGACTTCAGCCTTTTGGGCAGTGAAGCCTCATGCTGATGTAACTTTCCTTGGATCTGGTCAGTGCTCCAGTCCAGGTTCAGGACAAACATCTGGACATAATTCAGTGGGTGGCGATATGCTAGCCCAGCTTTTTTGGCAACCCACCAGGGGTAGTCCAGAGTGTTCACCAGTTCCTAGCCCAAGAATGATGAGTCCTGGCCCTAGTTCTCGTGTGCATAGTGGAAGTGTTTCCCCATTGCATCCAAGGTCTGGAGGAGTGGCACCTGAATCTCCTACAAGTCGGCATGATGATGGAAAGAAGAAGCAAACCCATAAATTGCCCCTTCCACCATTGAACATTTCTAACAGTTCAATTTTTCCAAATAACTCCACGCCAAGTAGTCCTATTTCAGTACCCGCCAGCCCTGGCAGAACAGAGAATCCATCAAGTCCTGCATCACGATGGAAGAAGGGCAAGTTGATTGGTCGTGGGACATTTGGTCATGTATATGTTGGCTTCAACAAGTACGTGTTTTCCTATGTATGAATTTCAAATGCAAGTTTGACTTTTCTATAAATATAAGACATCTTTACAAGTTTCTGAGGTTCTTTTTGTTCGACTCACTTTGCTCTATTCTAATTATCCCACTATGAAATTCTTTCTTGTGAATGGAGTTATATAATAGGCCTTGTTTGACTCAACGGTTCCCTGAAATATTATAGCAATATTTGATCTGTAACAATCTTTATCTGTTTGCTCTTCTCTACAAGAGAATAGACTAGGTAGGTAGTATATTTATATACCTTTATGGTGTAAGGTGTATTGTGCTCTTCTTTTTTTTTAAAAAAAAAAATGATCCTATTCAGTTGTTTTCAGCGCTGCTACACAGCCAGTGTACTGTGTTTTTGTGTCATGCCTGACGGAGCAGCTGCAGCCACAGCATGGCATTGACAAGAAGCCAAACCGGCCCATTGATAATTGTTTTGAATAATAGGATAGTGTCTGTTTCAATTGATATAATCCGCTTTCTATTTGAGAGTTTTCAAATCATGATTGAGTTTTCATAGCCTTTGCTTTGTATACCTTATCTTGATATCATCATCTGTATTACTATTAGTGATAGCGGTGAAATGTGCGCAATGAAAGAGGTTACCCTATTCTTGGATGATCCTAAATCAAAGGAGAGTGCAAAGCAATTGAGGCAGGTATGCTATTTCAGATGTGTTTTGCACCACCTACAAAAATTTAGTTTATAAGTTGTTGTGTTTATTGTTTTATATTATCTTTTATTTTTGCCCTTTCTGTTTAACAGGAAATATCACTCTTGAGCCGCTTACGACATCCAAATATTGTGCAATACTACGGATCAGAAATGGTATAAACTGTTTCCTTCAATTACTAATTTACTGTGTGCACTTGGTTTCGCTTGCTTCCTTAATGCCTCTACTGTTCCTGCAATTTCAGAAGATTGTGTCTGTTATTTAACCTTACTTAGTTTTTAACCCTTTTCCCTTCAGCAAGGGTGGTAAGAAAGTTCACAACAGCTTGTCAAATATCATTAATAGGGTTATGCATGCATTACTTTCATTTTTAGGCTTGAACTTATATATTTTGTTTGGCCAAAATCAGGTTGACGATAAACTTTACATATATTTGGAATATGTTTCTGGTGGATCCATACACAAACTTCTACAAGAGTATGGACAGCTTGGTGAACCAGCAATACGCAGCTACACCCAGCAGATACTTTCAGGCTTAGCTTATTTGCACGCCAAGAATACGGTCCATAGGTAGCATTTCATTTTTTTTTTTGGTTCAATCTTTTGGGTCGCACATTCAGCAAATGTCATCTATTTTTACTTTTGCTTTTGTGGCTGCTATTAATAATTTATAGGGACATCAAAGGTGCAAACATACTAGTAGATCCAAGTGGCCGTGTTAAGCTTGCAGACTTTGGAATGGCAAAACATGTAAGTCTTCAGGGTCTCGAAGCCATTTTACTTGGTTAAAAGTAGTTAAGCATTCTGATGTTTTCTCCATGTAGAAATATGGATTTGCTATCCTTGCATTTGTTTTCCCTTTCTAGTTTTTCATATATCCCCTTAAACCATGAACACTACAATTTTACTTGTGATTTTCTTTCTGAAACAATAACTCACATCATTACTCCTTATCTTGTTAAATTTTTTCTCTTTTTTGTGTTTGTTTCTCCCAGATCAATGGGCAGCACTGTCCTTTTTCATTTAAGGGTAGTCCATACTGGATGGCTCCAGAGGTACTGCTGAAAATCAAGCTCTTACTTTAGTCGTATTTTTTGAATTCAAAATGTGTATCACATTTTAATTTATGTTAACAAAACTCTAACCATGCAACACAACTGCAGGTTATAAAAAATTCTAATGGATGCAACCTTGCAGTTGACATATGGAGTTTAGGTTGCACTGTCCTGGAAATGGCTACCTCAAAGCCACCATGGAGCCAGTATGAAGGGGTCAGTATTTGTCATCAAAATATAACTGACATTTGTTCTAGAGTGTTGATGTCTGGTGCTCATTCTGAGTTAACCATCTGCAATTATTATTGAGTATTGCTGCCTACATCAGCAATCTGCATTTCACTTTAATAATCCAAATTCTAACTACATCAGCAGTTCAGAACTTAATTTATTATCCCATATCTATTCAGATGTAGCTGATTTCTTTCTGTCTTCTGGGTGTATCTAAAGTCTTCACCTTCGAGTTTCATGGATACCTTTATCTTATATTTTTTTTTAAAATAATTATAACAGTGAGATTGACTTGCCCACTTTCTACTGTTTTTTGGGAGGACAAAAGCCTTAGCCCTTGGTTTAGCATGAACTGGTTAGAACTTCAGTTGCTTGTGCATTTATTGTAGTTCATTTACTTGGTTGATGTCATGTACGGGATTGATGCTGGAAGGACAAGGAGGCGGCCCAGGATCAGGATGCAGTACATACAAGTGTTTTGAGTTCTCAAGGACAAGTAGTCAGAAGCCTAGGTGCTTTTGTTTAGGAGATATTAGTCGGTTTTAGTTAGATGTATTAGCAGATGGGATTAGAATTATTTTAAGTCGTATGCGAAGAAGGGCTTGTAACTTGTCCTTATATATATAGGTCACATGTATCTGGAAAACCTCAAGAATAGATTAAATCTAGTTCCCTGTTCCCTCCTCCTCTTCTCTTACCTTAGTTCCTGCGCCCATCGCTGGCCCCTAAATCTCGGCCTTGCGGTCCAGGTTCCCGTCCTACTACCTTGTACGATTACACGCTTCGCAACCCGGCAGCAACCAACCAGCCACTGCCATCCCAATTTACTGAAAAGATATATTTTCTCAAAAAAAGAAAGAAAAACGATGAACAACTTATTTACTGTGAACTAGTTTAATATGCTAGATAATCCCCACTGTTTCACATATTTCCTTGTTTTCAATGAACATATCGGTTCAAGATAATGGGACATTTCTTCAAGATACTGAATTCTACCATTTACTGAGAGCACATATAGGATGTGTCACTACACTGACATCCAGAGAGCGGAATTCCACACTGGGTGAATGAATGAAAAGTATTTTTTTCCTGAATTTTACCAAGAATTTCTTGCTGTCTGAAAGTGGAAATCCAAGCTCATGTACCTTTATTAAGTTATGAAATGTTGGACTTCTGTCAATTGTTAACTTAATCATAAATGCAATTCAGGAATGAATGATTCCCTTTTATTTGCCAACAGATTGCTGCAGTGTTCAAGATTGGGAACAGCAAGGAACTTCCGCCAATACCGGATCACCTTTCAGAGCACTGCAAAGACTTCATTAGGAAGTGTCTGCAACGTGACCCATCTCAACGTCCAACGTCAGTTGAACTTTTGCAACACCCGTTCATACAAAATGGAATTTCACTTGAGAAATCTGCTATTCCTAATCATTTGGAGCATTTGGCTGCTATATCATGCAGAACAAAACCCAAGGTACCACCTGAATTCTACTATTTTCCAGTGACATTTGAGGGAACTGGAAATTTTACATGGGCATATAAAAAAGTTTCCGTGTTGATTTAGCTCAACCGAACTGAATATATAGACCTGTCTACAATTCCGAATGTTAATTTGTTGAAACATACCATGGATAGTTGGATTTTGTTTCATTTAACATTCTTATCATCTGATCTCCTTTTGGGACTTGATTTGCCAGGTGGCCGTGCAGACAAGAAATGCCTCCTTAGGTTTCGAGGGTCAGACTATTTACCAAAGAAGGGGTGTAAAATTATCTTCAAAACACAGGTACAACACTACAAGTCTACAACATATCTTACTTCCTGCTACGATTTTTCAGAAAGGATGTTACGGAACCTAAAACAAAATTGGTTGTAGAAGTGTTCCATAACTAACCAAACTGCAGCTACTCTATTCATGTATGCCTGTATTTACGCTTACTTCCTGCTACAATTTTTCAGAGAGGAAGTTATGGAACCTAAAACAAAATTAGTTGTAAAAGTGTTCCATAACTAACCAAACTGCAGACACTCTATTTATATATGCCAGTATTTATGCATGAATCCATTGAGAAAAGAAAAAAAAAACTATCTATGCATGCACACCTCTGTCCTCTAATTCTTATCTGCCTGCAGTGATATCCATATACGAAGCAATATATCCTGTCCAGTTTCTCCATGTGGAAGCCCCCTGCTAAAGTCGAGGTCCCCCCAACAAACAAGTGGAAGAATGTCACCCTCTCCTATTTCGAGCCCCAGAACTACGTCAGGCACTTCCACACCCCTATCTGGTGGTAATGGTGCTATTCCTTTTAACCACCTAAGGTATGCAACTTACAGCAGTGAGGGATTTGGGACCACGTCAAGAGGCCTAGATGATTACTTCCCCAACCGTCATAAAGATCCGATCCTTGGGCATTTCTCTCAGACACGTCCAGTCTCACAGGGACCTCGGGAAAGAGTAGTATCTGAAGCTGATATTCTGAGCCCTCAATTTGGAAAGAAACTTGGAAATGTTTTTGACTTGCGGGAAAGGCTGTCCCCTTCTGAACATTTTACTCGTAATGCCTTGGTGGATCATGGGGAGCTAAATCTTTCACTAGACCTGACATCCGGCTCTCTAAACCCTGGATTAAAGCGTGGTAAATAATTATATTGAGTGTAAAAAACAGGGTGACATTTTTTTGAAGTTTGTTAGGGTAACTGGAGGTTTTTGGTTGCTATGACCATTCAATGACTGCAACTGTATCATAGTATCAGAAAGATTTGACAATTTCTTTAGAAGCTAATGGCTGGCAATGGATGGGATCTTTGTTGTCATCAATCAGTTGAAGTCAACAGAGGTATGCCCCTTCTCCTAATTTACATCTGTTTTACAATCTGCATTCATTTACACACCTCCGTAGGGTCAAACTATTCAAGTCACTTGCAGATTCGGTGTCATACGGTCATACCTTTCTACTTTCTAGCTGCTAGGAACTTGTAGTGTTAATGCAACATTGTGTTAGATGTTGGTCTGTTATCTGTCTTATACTCTTATATGTGTGGTTCCTGCAGCTATGCACCTGTTTGTCATTGCTATATTTATCTAGATTGTGCAGAGATTTGCTTGCACCGGCTTTGCGTTTTGTTTTGTTTTTTTTAAAAAAATCTCATATTCTGTGAATTGCAGATTCTGCCTATTCCCACATGGCTGAGAAAGTCTCCTTAGCATACTAAACTGGTGTGTTAACAAAGTAACAAGTGCCAAATGATGGGACTGTATATTGGATTCCCAGACTGAATCACTGAAGGACCCAAAGCAGTAGCTCTCCAGTTGTATACTCCTCACTCCAATATGTAACATATTCTTTCTTCCATTTCTTTCTTCTTGACGTCCTGATGCCAGTGTACAGAAGGAATCTCAACTAGGAATAGGAGCCTAGTTTTTGCATAGGAAAAACAATTGAACAAGTCATTCAGCAATTACATATCTCACCCATGGTTGGAGCTGGTGCAGTGGTGCTGCAAGTCGATTCAGCATTGATGAAATTATTTTTGTACCAGTTATACTCGAAATTTATGCTAAGGATCTGGTACTGTAACAAAATGCATGTCGCCCTCGCCCATACTACATGGACTTGTTTTACACTGCTGTTGGGATTACGAATTCAGTTCTCTTCGAGCAACAAAGCACGGGTTTGCTGCTTGCTTGATGGCAGAATAAAATGTATAGCTTGGTGATTTGCAGTCAACTGCTACAGTGCTGTCTGGTGGATTCTTAGGTGTAAAGACATCCATCTTAATTTCTGCCCGCTCCATGAATTCTAACAGTGGATCAGGATTCAGGTTGTTATACTTGGCATGCCCTAGGCCTAGGCTGCATACAAGTTATTTGTTTTCACTTTCTGGCAAACAATTTTGATTACATAATTAGTATTAATTAGTATGATTATTAGAAAGATCTTTGAATCTAGTTTTTTTATAAAATTATTTAGAGACATAATTGTTACATGTATTTTCTACGAATCGATTCAGCAGAGTGACAGTTATTTAGAGACGAGGGAGTAATGGCGATGGTCCAGTCCCTGTGTCTCCGAGGGCCCGTGACCTATTTGACGGCATCGCATGCGCCTCGGTACCTCGCACGCGAGACAGCGGACCACCAGATGCAGTAATAATGGCAAGAGCAACCAACCCTTTTGCGGCTGAAACTGAAAGGCGTCTCCGGGTGCGCTGCCCGCTACCGCTAGACGAAGCAGCAGTCAGCCCCGGTGTCGCCGCGCTGGTTTTTGTTGCATTGCGCCGGGATCGGGATGAGAAGGACCAGTCCTCCACCCTGGCCGAAAGCGGGGTGACTCATCGCCCTACTTTTCGCCGTTTTGGGCACCAACCCCTGCGTAGCCCTTGTCACGGTGCTGAATGTACTGTAGTTTTGTGCTGAGATGCTGCTGCCTGCTGGCCGTGGCACCGTAGGGTTGGCGGTTGGCCATTGGCCCTGGCCGAATGGATGAACTCGACTCGACTCGACTGTCTCATAACTTAGAAGATTTTTTTTGTTTGTTTGCACATAACAGCGGTGGCATATTACATAACTGGGTACTGAGATTACAAGTCTGGGGGTTCAGATATATAAAAGCAGAGCGAACATGAAAGAGGAATAATGGGACTCCATGTACGTCACATTGTAGGCATTGGAAACAACCATGAACAAGAATGACTCCATCTGGCGCAGGCTGTGCCGGCCTCTTGACTCGGCATCTGAAAGCAGCTGGAGCTTAAGACCTGCTCTTGAACGGGATGGCCCTGATGATCACCTGGTGGTAGATGGCAGCCAGGGCAGCGCCGATGAAGGGGCCGACCCAGAAGATCCACTGAAAAAACAAGGAAGAAATTGTTGAGCTCAGCATTTGCTTCACGAGGAGGGTGCATATATAATGCGTTAATGCAGGTCGTTGTCCTAGAAGGTAGTGGCTGGCTGGCTGCTTGCTAGTGCAGTAAATCAGCATCACCCTTCGGATAAGGGTAGGTTTCCATAATCTAATCAAATTAACCAACAAATTAATGCTTCTGAGATTATATCCTATCTTATCAGGCTTTGACCTTCAGAAACTATGCTACCGATTAATGGTTTCTACTACTTTCAAGTGCTGTTGATCGACATATTTTTTTACTTAATTTGTAGTTACTCACCTATTTTGCATCAACTATTCAGACTCCATCTCACTGTTTAATTAATTTCAGACGATATCAGATTGTTATACTCTTGATGCTACTTACTTGTAGCAGTAAGTAAGCTAACACAATTTTGCTAAGGCAGTGGAGCTACTCCTTAACAGCATGAAGAGGGAGAAGAACATTTATTTGTTTTTCACTCACGTGGTCAGACCAGGCATGGTGCTGGTTGTAAATGATGGCAGCGCCAAGGCTCCGTGCCGGGTTGATGCCGGTGCCGGTGATGGGGATGGTGGCCAAGTGGACCAGGAACACCGCGAACCCGATTGGGAGCGGGGCAAGGATCTGTTGAAAATCATCGATAACCATGTCAGTCAAGCTTGGAATTAATGTCTTCACCATATATATACCATGGACAAGTAGGCAGGCAAGGTGAATAGAACACTCACGGGCACATGGGAGTCCCTGGCGTTCCTCTTGGCGTCGGTGGCGGAGAAGACGGTGTAGACGAGGACGAAGGTGCCGACGATCTCAGCGCCGAGGCCGTCTCCCTTGGTGTAGCCGGCCGCGACGACGTTGGCGCCGCCTCCGTTGCCCATGTACAGCCCCTGCTGGAACCCCTTGACGACGCCGGCGCCGCAGATGGCGCCCAGGCACTGCATGATTATGTAGAAGACCGCCCTTGTGAGCGACAGCTTCCTCGCCAGGAACAGCCCGAAGGTCACCGCCGGGTTGATGTGCCCGCCTGCATGCAGTCGCGAATGAAGCGAGAGGCCGGAGAGACAGAGGTTAGGCAACTGCAAGCAGAGGAAGACGAAGTACCCGATCGAAACCAGAAGAAGAAAAGAACACAGAGGAGGACGAGCGAGGCAAGACGGTACCGGAGATGCCGGCGGTGCAGTAGACGAGGGCGAAGATCATGCCGCCAAAGGACCAGGCGATGCCCTGGATGCCGACGGTGGTGCACTTGGAGGTGGACTTGGAGACGCCCATGACGGTGAGGATGGAGATGTAGAGGAAGAGGAAGGTGGCGACGAACTCGGCGATGCCGGCGCGGTAGAAAGACCACGACTTGAGCTCCCCGGGCTCGAACAGCGGCGCCGGCGGGGGCTCCTTGTAGTCCTTGTCGTCGGTGCCCTGCGCCGCCGTGCCGATAGGCTGGCGCTCCGAGAACTTGTTGGCGCCCAGGCGGACGTCCTCCTCCTTCCCCTCCATGTCTTCTCCGGCTATTGGCTTCTTGCAGCAACCGAGCTAGAGCTAGAAGAAGAAGAAGCTTGTTGCTGAGCTGAGCTGAGATGGTGTGGTGGTGCTTGTGAGGACTGCGTCGCAGCGGCAGTGAAGAGTCTTATAGTGAGCAGCAGCTAGCAATGGTGGCGAGGAGGTGGTTCTGTTCTGGAAGGACCGGAGGAGTGGGAGCAACGGGTGAGGTGAGGTGAGGTGTGGTGACGAGGACGGCGCGCGGTGGGGACGGTGACAGCCTGACTGACAGAAGGAGGAGGAGGAGGAGCGGGATGGTTGTTGGCTTGATGCTGCTGCCCTGCTGTTATCTGCAAATAGTTAAGTTTCAATAACAAACATATCTTCTGGGAATTTTTAAAACAATGCCGGTCTGGAAGATAATTCAGAAATAAGTACTCCTATACTACTAATCGGCAATTGTGAATTTGTCAATGGAGATACCAATCATACATACAACCTGCAAGCAAGATTTTGCAACATGGGGCAAGAGGTCATATACCAGATCAGAGTTGTGTATTATACCAGATCAGAGTCAGACCTTAATAACTCTAGAAAATCTTGCTTGCAACCGGTTGTGAAAATACACAACATTGTGAATTATACCAGATCAGAGTCAGACCTTAATAACTCTAGAAAATACTGTATACATGAAACCTGCTTGTGCCTCAGTCCATTGTGAAACATGCACGGAGTTTATTTCTTTCTTGCCTTCTCGTTGTTCATTATCTCGTTTAGATTCTTCGTTGACAATCTTTCACTGCAATTTTGCGTGCTTGGTTTCTTCGCTCCAGGATGCATATATTGTGCCCTTCAAGGGATTTATTGGAGTAGAGCTCACAAAAAGAAACATGATATAGTACATACACAGATGCCCAGGGTTTGTTCAGTCGTGTGATTAGCCGCGCTATCTGTTCTTTTTGTCACAGCAGCTGAGCAGCCCCGGTCGTCTGCCGTCCTCCTGCGCTGTCATGGCATTTTCTATGCTAAACTAACAATGACGCAAAAAGGAGGGGAAATAAAATAAAATGCAATTAGTTTAAGCCAGTAGTAGTGGCCTTTCCTTCCACGAGGGACGGATGGCATCTTCATGCTTTTGCTGTTGCGTGCCTGCCGACGTCGTCATTTTGTTGGGCAACTCTCGGTACTGAACACGATTTTCTTTCGAGGGCAAGGACTAATCGAGACTCTGAATTTGGGGCGGTGATGTAACGTGAACCTAATCGCCAGACTCGTCTGCTCGCCTCGGATGCTCAACCGAAAAAAAAAAAATCAGTGGATACGGTAACCATGGAGTCACCGCGAGTTCAGTACCGTGGATTCACGACGTGTACGTATACTATACATACATTTTAATATAGAGACTATTTCTTAAATTTAGTAGCGATAGTTGAAAGAAAAACTACACTTCTCTCATTCTAAACATGTGTCGTCAATCAATTTTAAGCTTGAGTGACGCACAGTAAATATTTGTTTGGCACTGTTTCATCTATCTTCGACACCATGCTATAATGTGTGGAAGAGCTTAAGCCGGTGAAAGCTCGCAGGTTCCCCTCCGAATTCTAATCCACTTCAAGAACCAAGAGAGATAAAATTGATTTCTTGCTATAGTATATATAATTAGAGTACATGGAAAAGCTAGTGTAGAAACTCATCAGACCTCCGCTATTTTTATAATAAAATATTTTATAACATATAAACGTTTGATTCTATATTTTTACAAATCCAGTCAAATTTAAAATTGATTAACTAAGATGAGATTTATTTTATTTTGTTTGAGACGGTTGTCCCGTATCCAGCGGCCGGGAGTGTGTAAAGAGGAAACAGAAAAAGTAGCCGTGGCAAAACTGCAAACGTCCACGGCCTTGCTACTTGTTTACAGCACAGCAGTACAAGACCGTGCAGAACTCGATCTGGGGGGGGGGGGGGGGGGGGGGGGGGGGGGGATTACTGTAGCTTCATGTCCAATGTCATTTTCATGGAAGAAAAGGGCAAAGATGCTACAGTACGCAATATAATAACTTTAAACAGCAGGAGCCCGTACCTACGGTTCCGTTTTTGCCACGCCGTCTGCGTCAGCCAACGGTCGACCGAAGTCCGAACCATGCGTCCGTATCCCGCGCACGGCGCGCCGGCCATCTCATCCGGGCCACACAAATTTCAGCCACGCGTCGCTCTCTCCAGCTCGTCATTCTACCGACCGAGCCGATCGAGAGGCCAACGGGCCGACCGGGTCGGCGCGCGCGTCCGGCTTCTGGTTCTGGTTCCGGGGGCGGCTCCGATCCATGCATCGTCGCTAAGCGAGTTCTAGCTAGTTTTGCGCCAGACAAACGTTGCTTTCCGGCGGCGGCCGATGCTGGCGAGTTCGCGACGACAAATTGCGTTCCTCTAAAATGCGCATGTGTCACGCCTAATCGCCGAATGATTGGTCGGTTACGATTAGGTTAGTAGTCCAGAGGGGAGCTTAATTATTAGCTAGCGGAGGAGGATTGTTCTTATTAGCGAGCGAGCTGATGAGCTCTGTAAAAGTAGAGTTTGTTTAGGGTTAACGAGTCACCGGTTCAGGTGCTCGGGTGCGTGTTTATATAAGGTGGGAAACAGTCCCCACCGTGGCTTACATGGTTGAGATCCTATACAACAACCTCTACGATATCTCAACTAACATTACAACAATACTTATCTGATAAACACGCACACGCTAACAACCTCATGAACCTAGACATGATGATGTACTCAATCTCAGCCACTCAAGAGGTTGAGATTGCGCCGAAATTGCAACAGCTTGGCAACTGGTAAGGCTTTAGTAAACCCATCCGCAACTTGATCGTCAGTGTGTATGAACCGAATGTCAAGTTGCCCCTGAGCTACCTGTTCTCTCACGAAGTGAAAGTCAATCTCTATATGCTTGGTTCTGGCATGAAAGACTGGATTTTCGGATAAGTATTTCGCACCCAAATTGTCACACCAAAGCCTCGAGGTACTTGGATGAGCCACACCAAGTTCAGTCAAGAGTTTCTACACCCACATCAACTCAGCCGCTGCATTTGCGAGAGCTTTATACTCCGCCTCAGTGCTAGACCGGAACACCGTGGGTTGTTTCTTTGCTGCCCACGAGACCAAATTACTGCCAAAATAGACCGCAAAGCCTCCCGTAAACCGACGATCGTCAACACAACCCGCCCAGTCGGCATCAGCAAACACACTCACAATTCTTGACTTCGAAGGCCCAATTCTTAGCCCCAAACTTAACGTGCCATGAACATACCGCAAGATGCGTTTGGCAGCAGACCAATGTGTCGTTGTTGGAGAGTGCAAGAACTGACAGATTTTGTTGACAGCAAAGGATATATCCGGTCGTGTCATGGTGAGATACTGGAGAGCTCCGACTAGACTCCGGTACTTTGTGCAGTCTTCAGGACCAAGCGGGTCACCATCTTTGAGACTAAGCTTCTGAGTACTAGGGAGAGGAGTATCAACTGACTTGCATTTGTCCATACCTGACCGCATAAGTACATCCTTTGCATACTGACTTTGTGACATGACCAGCCCATCCTTGTTTCTTTTGACCTCAATACCCAAGAAAAAATGTAAGTCACTGAGGTCTTTTAATGCAAAATCTTGCTGAAGATCACGGAGAAGAGCATTGGTTCCTCTGACGTCCGAACTTGCCACAATAATATCGTCCACATACACAAGAACAAACATAGTTAGTCCACCTCTCTGAAGAAAGAACAGTGATATATCTGTGAAAGGATCAAGATGCCCAAGAGGGGGGGGGGTGAATTGTGCTCTTTTTAATTTCTAAACAAGAATTAAACCTATAAAGAGCCAATTAACCCCCTAGTGCCTACCGCTTGTGTGTCCTAGCTAGAAAGCGGTAGCAGGTCAATAGAAAGCGAAAACTTCCTACACAATTCTAGTATGAATTGAAAGACAAGTGCGGAAAGTAATGCGGTAAGAAAGAGCTAGGGAAAGAGATGCTTGACACGACGATGTTTTGCCGAGGTATCGAGGAGTCGACACTCCCCCCTAGTCCTCGTTGGAGCACCTCGCAAGGTATAGCTCCCCCTCAATCCCGCGCAAGGGATGAGTGCTCTCTACGGGCTGATTCTTCGCCACTCCGGCTCGGTGAATCGCCCACAACCGATCACAAACGTCGATGGAGAAGGGTCGCCGACAATCCTCCGGCGATCACCTTCCTCCGAGCACCACCGGACCGTCTAGGTGATGTCGATCACCAAGAGTAACAAGCTTCGATCTTCGCTTGACTCACTCAAGCTTCACAACTAGAGGATGCACACTTGAACTCTTGGATGAACTAGAGGAGAGGATGGATGGATTCGCGAATCACTCTCTCACTCTAGGGCTCTTGCTCTCTTCCCAACCTTCTCATCAAACTCAGCAACTCAAATGAGCAAAGGCAGGGTGGGAGAGAAGTGTGAGGGGCTATAAATAACCCCTCAGAAAACTGCCTTGGGCTGGCAACTTAAGTTGGCGACGGACGCTCTGTCGACTAGGCGATGGACGCTCTGTCGCATGCCGCAACGGCTAGTTCTGTTCATAGTTTGGGCGACGGGCGCTCCGACGCCTAGGCGACGGGCGCTCCGACGCCTAGGCGACGGGCGCTCCGACGCCTAGGCGACGGACGCTCCGACGCCCTACCCAACGGCTAGTTCTGACACACTTTTCCCAGCGACGGACGCTCCATCACAAGGGTGACGGACGCTCATCCCAGCGTCCGACGCTACACTCTGGCTCGGGCTGACAAACACCCTCTCTGGATGGTCGACGGACGCTCTTCCAAGCGTCCGACGCCTGGCCGACGGACAGCGTTCGTCAGACCCTAAAAAACTTAGCCAGAAAACATCTCCACTGGAAGGTCGACGGACGCTGTGGACTCAACCACCCAGCGTCCGACGCCTTTGTCCGACGCGACGTACAGTGTCCGACGCCTCCGTCAGGAGTGTCCGATGCCCAGAAAACAGTTCTATCAACTTCGTTTTTCGTCGCGATTGTATATGGAAGTTGTTCTAGGCTATCTTACGATCAACGTAGGCTTGCTTAGAGCTATGGAGGACAAGTGTGCACCACACCTAGTTCATGAGGCTTTCCTAAGTCAAGCTACTAGTCTCAACCCCTCTTAATAGTACGGTCAAAGATAAAAAGAGAAGCCCTATCTATTTCTAAGTGCCCTTCATCACCTTATGACACTTAGCCTATCATTCTAGGGTCTTCATCATGTCTCCTTGAAATCCGAAACGATATCCATCTTGGGGGCGAAGTGATGACCATTAATGCCCAATCTTGTTGATCACTATGGCTAAGCTACGCATAGCCTCTGCAAAACATATGTTAGCCATAATAATCTCTAATTGTCGTTAATCACCGAAACCAACTAGGGCCATGATTCTTCAATCTGCCTTAGACGGTGTAAACCCCAGCGCAACAAGCTTCTCACATAAGCGAGCATACCACGCCCTTGGTGCTTGTTTGAATCCGTACAAAGCTTTGTCAAGACGACATACATACGATGGGTGGACTGTATTAGCATAGCCGGGAGGTTGGTACATATAAACTTCTTCTTTTAATATTCCATGCAAGAACGCATTCTAAACATCTAGTTGTCGCAGAGACCACCCTCTGGAGATAGCAACTGAGAGAATAAGACGGATGGTGGCTGCTTTGACCACCGGGCTGAACGTATCTTCATAGTCAATACTGTACCTTTGTTTGAATCCTTTTGCCACCAATCGAGCTTTGTATCGGTCAATAGATCCATCTACCTTTCTTTTGACTTTGTATACCCACTTACACCCAATGATGTTCCTCCCCTTGGGTTTGGGAACCAGGTGCCATGTTTGATTTTGGACCAGTGCATTGTACTCATCATTCATGGCCATTTTCCACTTGGGATCTTGCAACGCTTGAGACGGTGTGGTGGGTTCTTCACTACAATGAGTAGACACCATTCCCCATCTGACAGTGCCATCAGTGTAGATCTTGGGCTTCGAAATCCTGTGCTGGAGCCGTGTAGTTGGTCGTGGTACAACTGCTTCAGCAGATGCCACAGGATCCACTGCAGCTGCTGGTGACGCACTGGATCCGCTGATCTCCACACCTGATCCGGGGAGCAGCTCCCAGTGGGATCGGCCTGTGGAGTATCCTGTGTGGCCTCAGGTACCGACGGTGAGGGCGACGCCACAGAGGATCCCGGCTGACCCACCCCACAGTCTGGTATGCCCATGTCGGTCAGCAGGGGCGCCGATCCCGGAGCTGATGCGCTCTGCCCATCTCGTACCCTAACAGAGGATCATCCTCGGATCGCGCGTTGCCCCCTCCGACGGGACACATGAAATGCCGCAACCCAGACGACCGTTTTGGCGTGCCTTCACCCGGTTCTGCTTCTCCTGTTGTATCTGTCACTGTATAAGGACTCAACTGATCATTAGCAAGGTTAGGAGACGTCGAATGCTGATCACGTAACAATGCATCCCCAAAATCGAAGGTTGGATTTTTCAGAATGTCAGGAAGTAAAGCTAGTTCCGAGCAGAGGCAGGTGCCTGCATTTGGGTGGAGGGAGGAAAAGGGATACACTGTTTCGTCGAAGACGACATCCCACGAGATATAGACATGTCCTTCAGATGGTTCTAGGCACTTGAAGCCTTTGTGGGAGTCGCTATATCCTAGGAAGACACACCGTTTAGAGCGGAATTGGAGCTTGTGATTGTTATATGGCCGTAAATTAGGCCAGCACGCGCAGCCGAATGTCCTTAGAAAGGAGTAATCATGCTCCTTTTGATGGAGGCGAAAGAAAGGTGTATCTGTTGGGAATATGCCCTAGAGGTAATCATAGAGATGATGTATTCCTTGTATCCATGACATGTTATGAATATCCATTAAAGACAACTTGTATCAATTAGAAATTATGTGAATTGCTTGTGAAACTCTTTTACTTGTATGGTTATTATAAAAGTTGTCCCTGATCGGAGTTCGTGCAAGAATGCACATGAATATTAGATTAGCACATTATTAGTTGATGACTATGTTTCACAAGTCATGGACATGAGATGTCAAACTAATAATGTGGGCACATGTAGGACATGGTGCTGGACAGACCCAACATGAGATTGTCTCTATACACATCGTGTACGTTATGTCCTTAGACCTGAGATTGTCGTATGTACTCAAGATGTGAAACGACCTACCGTAGGACTACCAAACGCTACTCCGTGACTAGGTAGTTATAAAGGTAGCTTTCAGGTTTGTCAGGAAACATGCTGTGAGACATAGTCAATCAAGATGGAATTTGCCACTCTCCATATGAGAGAGATATCACTGGATCACTCAAATGATTAGATCATGAAATGTATGGTCGTGCTTGGGTTAAGTGTTAACCCACGAGTTGAACCAAATATCATGAGGCAAAAGAATAACATGTATATTGTATTGTGGTGGTTCGTCTGATATGATCATAGTGTATGCTAGAGGCCACTATGATCTATTGGTCGAGTAAGAGTACTTGGGCCATGTCTATGTGTGCGTAAGCCCATAGGGTCGCACACTTAAGGGGCTGGAAGCCTAATTCGGGTTACCCGAATTAGACTAGGTTTAGGGTTGCTAATGGGCCTCCAACGTGGGAGCTTATTAGGACGCCTATATAAGCAAGGGGTGGGCGCGGGGCGAGATACTCACGTCCTTTGGCAGCCGCCGTCGCCCTCCCCACACTCGCGCCTAGTACTCCTCGCGGACCTAGCAGTCCAGAGGGGTGACGCTTCTTCCCTGCACGTATGAGATTCCTCGGAGGTGCTGCATCTGGAGCACAAAGACAAACCGCGAGAAGGAGACGTTGATACGGACGACCTCACAACTGCACGGCACTGCTGCGACGCGCACGGCTACATCAAGACGCTTCCGCTGCACCTGCGCCTCTAGTGGTAACCCCGTGATCTATAACTAGCACTAGTTCCTGGTTTATGGGGTAGAAAAATTTTGTTTTCTGGCTAGCGTAGCAACCTCATAACCCTACAGTATCATCCTTGAGGACTTTAGTGGGCAAACGATTTATGAGAAACACCGCGGTCAAAAATGCCTCATCCCAAAATTTGAGAGGTATAGCAGCATTCTGCAGAGTCCCATCTCAACTATGTGACGATGTTTTCTTTTAGCAGAGCCATTCTGCTGATGCGAATGTGGGCAGTATATGTGGTGTGATATGCCAAGGCGGCTAAAGAAAGTGTTCAAGGACCTATATTCTCCACCCAGTCTGATTGTACGACCCGGATCTTGCAGTTAAATTGGCGTTCAACTAGAGCTTGAAAATTGGTAAAGCACTGAAAAACTTCAGACTTTTGGCGAATAAGATAGATCCATGTAAATTTCGAATAGTCATCAATGAAACTTACATAGTATGAAAACCGACCAACCGAAGTGGGTGCTGGACCCATACATCGGAGAACACAAGATCAAAGATATTGGCTGACACACTAGTTGACTTAGGGTAAGGCAGCTGATGGCTCTTCCCTTGTTGACATGCATCACATACATGTTGTTTATTACTTGACTCCTTAGAAAAACAAAGTTTGTGACGACTAAGGATCTGTGAGACGACAGACACAGCAGGATGACCTAGCCTATGGTGCCAGACGGACGTGGATGGCTTGAAGGCACCATGGATCTCCTTTTTATTCGACGATCCACCCACAGATGGCTTTACTGGGTACAACCCTCCTTCACATGGACCTGTGAGGAGCGTTTTCCTCGTCATCTGCCCCTTAACAGCAAAATGATCAGGGTGAAATTCAAGAAAAATATTGTTGTTGCGCACAAATTTGTTAACCGAAATCAAGCTTTTGCTAGCAGAAGGAACATGTAATATATTGTGTAGATCAAAGTTAGATTTGGGGGAATGCAAGGAACTATGACCAACATGGGATATCTCCATACCTGTTCCATTTGCTGCATGAACACAATCACCACCATGATATTTGTCATGAACCGAGAGCTTCTCTAGATCACCAGTAATGTGATTTGTCGCCCCCGTGTCCATGTACCAGTTTGAATCTACACCGTATGAGGTGTTTGCAGCCGATGGAGACTTCTTCTGTGGAGGTGTACCATTGTAGGACTCGTCGTAGCGCTTGTAGCACCGCCAGGCCGGATGTCCCTCCTTGCCACATACCTGACAATACAGTCCAGCCTGAAAGTTGCTACCTCTTGGCTTTAGTGATGAGGTACGGCCGCTCCCGCCGCCACGGTTGAAACCGCCACGTCCGGAGCGTCCACTTCCATGGCCGTTGTTGGTGCGTCCGCCTCGGGCAGCAATGTTCGCGGAGGACTGCTGTCCTCCGATGTTGCCCTTGATCTCACGACGTTGCTCATAGGCAACAAGCTGGGTATAGAGTTCTCCCATGGAGATTGGCTCCACCCGAGTAGTGAGAGATGTGACAATCGGATCGAACTCCGTCAGATCCAATCCAGCCAGGATGTACGAGATTAGCTCGTCATCCTCAAGCTTTCTTCCAGCCGAGGTCATCTCATCTCCTAGACCTTTCATCTTCGTGAAATACTCGCTGACAGAGGACGTACCCTTGGACGCAGTCGCTAGGGCCATCCTGGTGGTGATGAGTCACGCCCGGCTCTGTGACGCGAACATCTCTTTAATGGCCGCCCATGCAGAGGCCGCCGTGACTTTGGTGGAGACCTGACTGAGAATCTCTCGTCCAAGATTGGACAGTATGTAGCTAAGGACAGTTTGATCCTTTGCTACCCACCCATCATACTCCGGATTCTTGACCCGAGGCTCCTTCTCATCGCCAGCGTTCTTGGGAGGAAGGAACTTGTTGGGTGGTGCAATCTCCGAGTCGATGACGTCGGAGAGCTGGGCGCCACGGATTGCAGAGAGGACTTGTGCTTTCCAAAGAACATAGTTGGATTTGGTCAGCTTCTCGCTCACCGGCAGCAGGAAGACGTCGAGGGAGGAGAAGTTGGGCGCGGTGGAGGAGGAAGGAGAGAACGTCATGATATTCCGATGGGATTTAGGCTCGTGATAGTAGAGTTTGTTTAGGATTAACGAGTCACCGGTTCATGTGCTCGGGTGCGTGTTTATATAAGGTGGGAAACGCCCCTACCGTGGCTTACATGGTTGAAATCCTATACAACAACCTCTATGATATCTTAACTAACATTACAACAATACTTATCTGATAAACACGCACACGCTAAAAACCTCATGAACCTAGACATGACGATGTACCATCTAATAAGCTCGATTGTAAACAAAGCTATCCGAAACGATTGATAATATATATATATATATATATATATATATATATATATATATATATATATATATATATATATATAATGAAATAATGGGCGAGCATCGCTGCCCGCGCAACCACCGGTCTGCAGGGCGAAGAAGACTTGGAGCTTGTTAATCTTTTCTGTTCTTCTTCTCTAGCCGCCAGTTTCTTCTTCTTTTTGAATTGAGCTGGGGGTACGTACGTGATGAGCTATGACGAAACAAAATAATCGATCTTCTCGTCGAGTATTCAATGACGATGCTAGCAGCAGCTCGTGATCGAGAAGGAATGCCGTCGTCGTGCATATATATAATGGAGTCGCGAGGTTGTACGTGATGGAGCTGGCGTCGTCCTCGTCAATCCTCCCCTCCCCTGTTCGACATCCATCGCGGCTTGATATGATGCACAGGCAAGGAACTAGCTAGCCTCGTCTGCACGCACAGCCTGTGACGTGATATCATACAGTATAGTAGTATGATACTACGGCACGTCGTCGTGGAGCATGTGCGCGCGGACAACTCAGCGTCGCGTCGCCTGACGCCTCCCCTCTCCAGTCTCGTCTCGTCCTCTCATTAGACCTGTGGCGCACGACGAGAAACGAAAAGCATGCATGGGCTAACGTTAATCATCGATCGCCAGCAGGCGGGCCCCGGTTCAGAAGAATTCCACGCCTCGGCGGGCGCTAGTCAATGCAATCGCTAGCTACGTACTGGCCGGCCGCGCGTTTTTTTAGAATTGATTGAAGAAAAAATCCCAAGGGGCAAGTGAAGACTGAAGAGGGCGTGTTTACGATCACGGCCATCTGCTCCGAAGGAGCGCGCGCACGAGTGTGAGGCTGAGGTTTATCAGTTCCTTGATTCATTGATTGCAGTCAACGTAGAGTACGTACTACATCAAGAATGGTGTCAAATCTTTTCGTGAGCCGCATTCTTTTGTCTGTGCCGCGCACGTGGCGCCACAGCAAAAAAAAAAATCGGAATTCTTTTACGGCATTGAATGATAGCCCGTCCAGGGCCATATGGACAACCGGCCCACAAAACCCAGGTTCGATAGTAGATCTGCTGTTACCTTACGAGCCCAAGACGGCCCACAAAGCATCACGATTTTGACACCGCAGCAGTGCAATGTTTCCAAATTCAGTATATTTATTAACTGTTAGTTACTCTTGCTTCTTTTTCGTTAGTATATGTTTCAAGTAAGATAACACTAAAACTAGTATTTTCGTGGACCATAGGGTAACCAGACCATGCATGTATTTGATACTTGGTGATTGTCGGGCCTGTTTGGCTGATCGTTTGTGTGGCTGATAAACCGGCTGATGTTATTTTTGCTTGTTTTGTTATAAGATATAAAAACATTATATCATGACTGATAAGTCAAACAAACAGGGCCTGGATATCTATCGAAGTTATGTTACACGTATTGTTTACCTACAAGATTGGGCATATTAAGCATGATAGGATGCAAGTGTTATCTAATGGACACTAATACCAAAATAACTTATTGGAGACGAGCAAAAATGATTAACCGTGACCGGCATCACAGTAAATACATGTTCAAAGGACCATACAAACTACACCTATGAATTATTTCAATTAATTAAAAAACTATAGCATACCATATCATATATTTATTGTATAGATCTACTCATATGGAGTCTAACAAAAATGATTTTTTTCTATTTTACAATTCTTCTATAGTTTACTATGATTTTTTAAAAATTCAGCTAAAAGTAAAAAATAAAAAGACAAAACCACCGTTGAAAATTAGTCATGGAGGTAAAACGAATGGTTTTCAAAGTCGACGAATACAAGATTTTTAACTTTATAGTACGGAGAGAAAAAAAGGGATATACAGCAAAATTGAGTGAGAAAAATTGGGCTTTTTCCAAAGCAAGACGCTTTTGAAACTTGCCTAGTCTATTTCTCTTGCTAGCTCGGCCCAGATCAGAACTCAAGCCCATGATGTGAGGCCCAGTCACTTTGCATGGCCACTTCATGTCCGTGCCGTGGCCCACAGACCCCTTCCGTACAGTCAACACCATGGCCGCCGCCGCCGCCGGCGGCTTTGTGTGCTCCCAGTTACACACCGTCCTCTCCTCACCCTCACCGACATGGTGGACCCGAACGCACCGTGCCCACGCGTCATGCACGGGACGCTACCGTGGGCCCGGCCTCCGGGCCTGCGACACCGCAAATTGTCAATAGAAGCAGGCGACCAATGGCATGTGGCAACGCGCCGGCGACTCGGCGGCGTCGAACAATTCCAACTTCCAAGCAGCCGCCGTGGCCGGGCAGCGCGCGCGAGTCTGCTTCCTCATCCGGTCATCCCCACCTAACCTGCCAGTGAACTGCAAACCTACCCCCGGTCGCCGGTCTCGGGTCTCCGCCTAGACTACAAATGGAGCTCCGCACCTGCGCGGCCCGCAGTTCAGCGTCCCCCTCTTCTGGCAGCGGCGCGGTGCCATCCCCGCGCCTCCTCTCCCGTCACGTGAGTTACTTTGCTCGAGATCATGAGTTTTTGGATGCACGCGGCCCGGGCTGCCCCAATATCATCTGCTCGGCCGGCCGGTTCTGACGCCACAACGTTTATTCTGCAGATTTGGAGCCGATCGGCACACTGCACTGTCTCCTCCACCCCATCAAGCCCTGTTGCTAGAAGGAGCCGGTTCTCTACTCTGATGACGACTGCATACAAGTATGATGCGATTATTCTGTTTTTTTTATTGTGTACCTTTTGCGATAATGCACTGGGCCTAGTATAAGTATGGAGTATTAACTAGCAAAAAGGACTGATTAATCCTTTTAGTTTTGCAATGGTGATACAATTGGAAATTTAATGCTGAAAACGTTTGCCCCTGGTTATGAGTTTGCCACTGAGTGAATGACAAACGGGTATTTATGGTCCAGTGCTAAATTTGTGAAACCAGTATTTATGGTTGCAATGGTAAGGGGGTTCCATTCATATTGTATTAGCACTATGCTAAGTTACATGTATGGTAAAACTAGGTGGGAAAAACAGAGTTCTGAGGAACGGGTGATTTACAATCCATTTTCTATGATGAGGTACACAAATCGACAGCATAGATAATAAGCATGTTAGGCTTATCAAGAAAGGAAATGAAGAATCAAATTAGTAACTAGAAGTTGTTATAGTACACATTACTTGCGCAGTTACAAACAGCTGCAATACTTATTATCCTGTTGATGCTTCAGCTTCATTATGAGCTCATTTGTTCATGAGAGTTGCGTGTTTCAGCACAGGGCCCCCGGACCTATTTCTTTTCTACTTACAATTGGTGTTGTAATCAACTCTTTGCTTTCTTAAAAGCTGAAGGAATTCTCGTTAAAAAAAACAATTAGTGTTGTATTTTACTAGATCTGCAAGAACTGTCTTGTTTTCTTTTCAGGATGGTCTATCTCCAATCAGTTTGTTAACAGAGGAAGAATACCACCGTGCTGCACCTGGTGGAACTGGTGATATAAAGACTATTGGGAATTATGCCTCGGTAATGCGCAAATGTGATTTTTCAAAATTTTCTCCTGTTTCCTCATTTTACTTAAATTTTAGTACCCTAGAACAGGGTTAAGAAAACCAGTGTTTTTCTTATGACAAAAAATCTGATGATGAACACCATCCCTTCAGGTTGCTGTGTTTTGAATCTGAAACACATTTGGAATTTTAAAACCTTTTCATCCCATTTAAATCCGTTTTTTTTGCTATAAACTTGAACCTAGAGAGCTAGTTGATGAACTGTCCTAGATGACACATTTGGATTTTGGTTTTCTACATATGATTTGGCTTTCTACTATTTGTCCTATTTATTTATGTCCGCCTCAACCCTCAATTTATATCATGCTAGTGCTGTGCTGTTTAATGCAACCTTCTTGACATTAATTAGGTTTCCCTTGTGTATATAAATGTATAATTTGATTTCTCTGGTTATATGATACACATATAACAAATAAACTTGTATTGCTTAATGCAACCTTTTGTCTTGAGAAACAATGAAACATTTATGTGCGGTTCTTGATAAGTGATGCACGTGTCCAGGTTGTCAGTGCTCAAAGAAGAGCCAAGGAGAAAGGGCATTCTGATGTTCTATACTTAGATCCGGTCCATAATAAGTTTGTTGAGGAAGTTTCTTCTTGTAATATATTCATGGTGAAGGTATGTATGCTAAACTTTGTTTAGGTGGCTCATCTTTGCAGCTGGATCTAGGACAATGAGGGCATAAAGCAGTAAAGCACATTCAATCAATCTCATCATAATATTTTGGAGGGAGTTTGATTGTGGGGTCTTAACAATAAAATTGGTACTTGATTCTAAGTATAGCTGTGTAATTTACTAGGCATGTCTTGGAAAATGATACAGCAAGCATTTTAGTGCTGTTCTGTGAGAAAACGTCCAATGCATACTATCCTCAACAGTTAGCACTCTATTAAGTTGTCTACAATAATTGAAAAAAAATAGCTATCAGTTCAGAATTTCTACAAAATGCATAGATGGTATTAGAGCTGTCATCACTTTTTGCTGGCAGGACAATGTTATTTCTACCCCACTGTTAACGGGAACAATTCTTCCTGGAATCACAAGGAGAAGTGTGATTGAAATTTCTCAAAATCTTGGATTTCAGGTAACACAACAGGCATAGGCATCCTTCTGCTCATACTGAATTTGTATTGATGGCATTGGACATGTAAAAGTCTTTTCCTTACAAATATTTTTCAGGTTGAGGAGCGTCCAATCACAATAGATGAACTGCTTGGGGCTGATGAAGTCTTTTGTACAGGAACAGCTGTTGTAGTGTCACCTGTTGGGAGTATCACTTACCGTGGAAGAAGGTAAGTACTTAGCCAACTACTTGTTTTGCAGTAGTTGTGCTATTTGATTGTATGAGGAAATGCTGACGCTCCACTTAAGTACTATAGTCTGAGTTATAAGTGCGTACAAGCAGCATGTGACAAGACACAAGAGCATTATGGACCTGCATTTTCGTTAAATAGTTGGTGCAGACATATGTGTTCCAATTATCTGACCACGATATTCATTTTCATATAAAAAATCGGTTGCTAGCCTAATTCGACACTAAAGAAAAAGAAATGAGCTCCCAATTCGATCAAATAATTGTCGAGCTTTCATGAAACCTGAAACCAATAAATGCTCATTGTCTATTGATTACTTGTCCATTGCAGAGTGGAGTATGGGAAGAACCAGGAGGCCGGAGTCGTGTCTCAGCAACTCTATGCCGCATTCACAGCTATCCAGAAAGGTCTCACGGAGGACAGCATGGGATGGACGTTGCATCTAACTTAGCGTCTTAGCAGCTTGTATAGTTGTGAGCTCTACAACTCTCATTTCCGTTTCCTCAACAAGTCACTTGTGGTGCAGCGCGCGCACACATCATATCATTACTGCCACACTGTTAGTGTAAATAAAGTGGATCTTATTACCTGTGCTGTGCGTGGCCGTGTCCCAAACCATATTCCTTGACATAAACACTGTGTACACATGTGGCTGTCACTGATGTAGTGATGTGAAAAAAATATTGAGACATTTGGATTGCCGGGCATAGTCTGGGCTACGGCCTACGGGGCGTGCATTCAGGATCATGTCTGGTTACGTTTCGTCAGGTTGCAACCGGGCAGACATGAGGGAGAGCATGTCGCCAATAATGGCTACAGCAGTGAACAGAGCGCTGCACTTCACTTGTACGTACACCTGGGGCCATCTGGTCTTCCTCAGTAGTACAACCTTATGTCATTAACTCATTATGATTCCACGAACAGGTCAGAGGAGAGTTGGCCCGGCATCTTTCTTATTTCTCTCTTGTGCGTTTCGTGGAGAAAGAGAAACCACCACCTGTCGAATTGTCGAATTGTTGGCGAGGACGCATCACGCCATGAGAGCAAATAAAGCTTGCTTACTACCTGCTACTGTTTCTGACCTGTGAAAGGAGATTAGCAGTTGCATGGAGATTGGACTAGCTAGTGTGGACATGAACATCTTAACAACCAGTTCTCTTCTTCTTGCAAGCACGGAAGGCGGCAGTTCCAAAGCTGAGGTTTTCGCTGCAACCTTCTCCCAAGACATGCATCAGCTGGATTCCTCCGTATTTTATCCTCGACGACACGTTGGAGTCGTAAGTAAGAATCTTCTGACAAACCAAACAAGAACAGCGTCAGTGGCTCAGAGATAAGGCCATTAATTATTATTATTGTTGTTAATAATGCGTACGTACATGGTGCCGATGGTGCATACTGACTACTACTAGCACTAAGCCACTGACAATGCATGAAGAAAGCAATAGAGTTTTCTGGGTAGTTGGTGGCGAGCAAAATTAAAGCAAAGGGCCGGTGATGTGCATCGTCTACCTAGATCGACGCAGGCGTCGGCGTCGTCCATGGAATCACATCTATGATCTATCACATGCAACATGACAGACGGCATGGCATGGCTATCCAGTTCTAATCTGATCTATCCCGGCCGAATTTTTTGCAACCGCTCGTATGGCGCTGCCGGCAACAGGCGACGTGACGTGGTACGTGGACGCGGCTTATTACACTGTCCAGAAACAAGCTCACGAATCTGGCGTATGTATCCCTGTCATGGCCGGTAGAGCATCTTAATTAGCTTTATTTACCAGTCTATTTTCCTTTACCATATACACATTCGTGTGCAAATTTATCTATATATATACTGTATATGGTTTTCTGTTTTGCCTGCTTGTATCTTCTGATTCTCGAATGACGACTTACATAAGACAACCATGCAGCATGCAGCTGAAGCTAGCCCTTCCACGATCACGAAGCGTGTGGACGGCTACTACCATCACCAATTCATGTCATTGGGCCCTGTTTAGTTCCCTTTAAAATTCCAAATTTCTTGTCACATTAAAAATCTTTATTAAATCTTTAAACGTATGCATGTAGTATTAAATATAGATAAAAACTATAATTTATTACACAGTTCATCTATAATTTGTGAGACAAATCTTTTGAATCTAGTTACTCTATGATTGAACAATAATTACCACATACAAACGAAAATGCTCTTGGTATTGGGCCACTCATGCATCGCCGCGATCTATTATTGCAAAATTATGAAAGCGAAATACGCGGTTGAGAAAGGGGGCCGGTCGGGAGGGTTTGCGTACATTATTCATAGGGGTGAGTGTGTGTGCGTGTTTGAGTGTCTACGTTGTAACTGTGTAATTTGCAATATATATATATATATACTTGCCTCTTGAGAGAGTGGAGAGAACCACCAGCCCGCAAGTAGCCGACACACACGGAATGACGAAAACGACCACTTCTCCAGTTCTCCCACGCTTGGACAGTTGGACCGGCGCCCGACAGCCCGGTTCTATGTCGCTCGAGGAAACTATGCCGCTCGATTCTTGATCGGACAGCTCCGGAAGCAGGCACCCACGCGTGTGCCTGGGACTACATACACTGTATGCGTACAGCGGTGTAGCCGTATATGGATGGGTGATGTATCTTTGGCATGCAGATTTGTACTTGTTTTAGATAATGACGTATCAGGTACGTAGGCCCGTAGGTCAGTAGGTGTCTGAATTTTCAGAAGAAAAAAATAGGGTATGTCCGTACTCACGACTCAGAGTATTGTATGTAGCGTCTACATACGTAATTTGACCGTACTTTAGTACGTACGTACGTATGTACCGCAACGACGGTAGTTCCTTCCAAGAAAGCTGAAAGAATAAAACATATCTCTACTCTCTAGGTGAGGTATTGTAATCGGGAAATGTTCGAAGAATAATTTATAATTCTTGTACAGTGTTCAGAGATTAGTTTTTGACGAAAAGCGTACAGACCAGGGGATCGAGTTGTTTAGTGGTTTGTTATGCATCCTAATCCTCTAACTAATTTCTGGCGAATCTTTACAATTAGTTGGTTTGTCACATATCATCCTGACATTTCATTAAAGAATTTGACGACGACTGGTGCTGTTCAGGCTTTCAGTGGAGTATGCACAGAGCAACATAGGGGATATCACAATTCGCCCTTTATTTAATCTTCGGGTTGATCAGAAATTGTTTTTTTTTATGGAACGATCAGAAATTGTTGTAGCTGCAGCCAAACGAACAGGCAGGCAGCACTTCTTTTTTGTGGTGTCTTGCAATCCCTTATCACTTCAGGTAAAACCAATTATCAGGCACCAATATATTCAGAGTTTGGCCACTTCAATGGAGACAGCCGAAAAGAAGTTAAAAAACAAAGTCTGAAAGATTGAGAGAAACGTTTGACCTAATTATTTCAATCTTGCTTTCTGATGTATCCAAACATGAGAAAGTATATATTGTATAGTGATTGCTCATTCTTGTTCGGTACACCAATAATTAATGCTAGAAGGACTAGGGAGCTAGTACAGAGCTCGACTCTTCCATTGGGACGCGTCCCTCGTGCCTACTGCGCGCTCCCTGCGGGGACACGGCACCGCCGGTGCGCCGCCTTCCGCGCTGCCTCCGCGACCGGCATCGTGGAGAGCCCCGCGACCCTGACCGGCCAGAGCTGCCGTTCCGCGACATGCCTCCGGCCCGCCCGTAGCAGCCCGATGACGACCGCCATGGCCGCCGATTCCGGCAAAGGTGCCCACCGAGCTGCCTTGACCATTGTCGCTCCGGCTCCGGTCACCTTCGCCGTGTGTTGCTGCTCTTCCTGAGGAGTGGAGTGCGTGGGACCTGGATTTCCGCCGCGCCGTCTGGTGGTGCTTGCCAAGCCTGCACACATGCTGTTTGTGGTATTGCCGAAGACGGAGATGTTGAAGTTTACCTCTGCGTTGGTGGGATGAGGTAGCTCCACGCGAAAGCTGACCAAGCTGCGGGCGACATCAATGGAGCTCCAGGGCTTAAACTTCCGCCCTGGTCTCGGTGTCCAAGCGGTGGTGCAAAGTAAGTTTGGCTGCTCGGTCTCCTCGTCTGCTTCTTCGGGTGCATTCTTTCTGGTGGCTTCTTTTGGTCACTGTAAATTTAAGTTGTGTCCGGTTTCGGTTGGCCTGCTTCTCCAAGCGACCATTGGTGGTTTGGCCAAGGATTTCGATGTGGTTCTGTTGTCCGACAGAGTCTTTCGTTTTTCTGTCTCCTCTAAGCTAGTTGGCTTTCATGTTCTCCGGTTGCGCTCGTTTGATTGTTGTTTGTTTAAAGTTTTCTTCCATCTTTGGAGCAATGGTGGACCTCGTTGGCTATCCGAATGGAAAGCTTTCTGTAATGAAGAAGCTAGTTCGTGGATATCGACTTCAAAAGGAAAATCCAAGCAACCCTCTAGCTTCGTCAGAACAAAAACATCCTTTGCTGATGTGGTCAGAAACACCCCTCTCACTGGTGCTAACTCGGTCCCGATCAATAAGCATGTTTCTAGAAAGGAGGTTCTTCACGGTAGAGCTACAAGAAAAAGTGTTTTTCAGAGGCTTTTTTTCCAAGATTATTTTCACTCTGGGGGTTCTTCGGGCAGGGAAAAAATCCCATTGGCCAGTTTGATCAGGCAGAACCCATCTCGGACCCTGGTCTATTTTCAAACTCAAGTCAACAAAACAAAGTGCAATCTTCTACTAGGAGAAAGCATCCCAGGTTTTGCTCAAGATGTTTGTCTGACAACCACCCAAGGTGGGCATGCAAATCTCCCATAAGATGCTACTCTTGCAGGCGTGGGGGACATACAACTGCCAACTGCCCCGGCTACGGTAATTCAAGTGGACAAAAGTCAAACGTTACTGCTGCCATCAATGAAAAAGAAAATCTTGAGTAGCCCAACCCAGCAGCCGTGGGAACTGATGAGGCACCTGGGCCAAGATACAAGGGCCCACCCATTTTCGACTCTTTCACTGCTTGGGCTAGATCGTGGCCTTCTTCCTCAAATACCACCCCTCCCCCTGAACCAAGGATTATTCACTGGAGCTTTAATCCGGTCTCTATGGTGGGTGGGCCTAATCTTATGCAGCCCCACCCTCCAGAGACGGAGCTATGTCTGAGCAACAACATGCTGCAAGAAGAAAATCCACCACTCAACAGTGCTGAGCACCCAAGAAGAAAATCTACAAGCAGGCCCTTCCAAAGAGCTCATCCTGGGCCATTCAAACCAAGAGGAATGCATGTGAAGGATATTCCCAATCGCCCAACAATGGTTCGGGTGGTGGCAGGAAGAAGGTCGAGGCCAAGAAATGAGGACTTGGCGATCGTGACCATCTCACCGCTCTCTGGTAATGACTTACACTTCCCTGCTGTTGAAGAGGTGGTCAGAGAATTCATAGAGAAGTATAGAGGGATCTTAGTTAAGGAGGTGCAACCGTCCCACCTTGGACAGGCCTTTGTCCGTTTTGAGTGTGAGCTAGATAGAGATAGGTTTGTAATAGATAGTCCACATTCATATGGGGGAGTTAACTTTACCTTTGTCAGGCATAATCAGGCTAGAAACTGGAGGAGGGTGAATTTTAGTCAAGACTGCTGCCTAATGTTGTTGGGGTTTCCTAATGACTATTGGAAACAAGAATATGTTGACATTGTCTTAGGCCCCTTTGGGAAAGCAATTAGCTGGGATGGTAATAAGAATCATCTTTATCGCTTAATGGTAAAAGCCAGGGTGATTGATTTACAATCAGTCCCGCACTTTCTTGTGTTCTCTGATACTGAAGGATATGCGAGTGAGTCTTGGACTATCCAATGTGAGATCATGCAGCATGAGGACCTTGGAATAGACCCCCCAGATGAAGATCCTTTACCGGCTCAAGTAGAAGGTCAGGATTCACCTCAATTTGACTTCTTCGGTGTGGGCCAACAGATCCTTGCTGCAGTTGGAGCTCATACCCAAGTGGACGCCCCATTTCAAGTGGCAGAGGGAAAAAATGGTCAAAATCAGCAAAGAGGTGAATGGCTTCAGTGGCCTGAAGAACTACCAGCTGTTGGGCATCAAGCCATTCTGAATATAGCTGATAGGCCAGGAGCTCAGCAGGAACAAAATCTAAATGATTCCCCAATAATCATGGCACAAGACTTGAATGAAGCTCCCTTACTAGATGACCCACAAGAGCTACTGGTTCATCCGACACAAGGGCCTGAACTTGCAGAGGTGATTGATTTTGTGCCCCAGCAAATCCAGCCCCAACAAGCTGATATAGAAGAAGTGGCTGATAACATGGAAATGAATGTGGCAGACCAGGTACCTACCATCCAAAATGTTAATTTTCTACATATAGGGACAGCTGAGGATGCTCTTATGGGGGACGCTGAACTGCAAGAATCTCATGAGAACCAGGAGGAAGACCAAGATCAACTGCCACAGGAGATCCTTTATAATAATATCCAACTTGGAATGATCAGAACTTTCTTCCAACCACCTCCTATTATGACAAGTTGTTCGAATATATTTGGGCCAGTGCCAAAGGATTCAGGCCTACCTCTCCAAGGGCCCAAGACATTCCTCCGAGTCACTGATGCATGAGTGGGATTTTTTCACGCTTTAATGGCTGCCCCAGCCCAACAATCTTGGGCTGGAAAGTTGTTAGAAACTTCTATCCCTTCCCTGCTCATGAATGATAAAAGTTGGCAAACACTTTTCTTTGACAACAAGAAATCTATCTCTGGAATTTGTGCTCTTCTAGAAGACGAACACAAAGGCATTGAAGACCTGGAGGATGCCATTCCTGTGAAAATTATAGAAGAGACACCACCAGAAAAAAAAGAGAGGTAGGAAAACCATAGTCGGAACACCATTAGTAGAGACAATGGTAAGGAGGAGTGACAGGGTCAGAGCAAGTAATAATGGGTTCAAATCCAATACCTGCAAAGTGAAAAACTGTCTGGGCTGCTCATCTGCTCCTCCAAATCTGTCACCATCTACTCTGAAGAAAATTGGAGTCACTATTTGTCAGGTGGAACCTGAAAAGCTTGAGAAAATGGAGTTAATGAAGAAGAAGGCAGTGGAGCCCGTGGGAAAGAAGCCAAAGAAGAACAATGATGATGGCAATGAAGATAGCTCCAACTAAACCTGGGATTGGTCTCATTCTTTGTGTTGGCTGATAATATTGCTGTTATTGGAAAGGTGAAGTGTCTTGTAACTTATCCCACTTATTATTTATGGATCACATAAGAACTTGGAACATTTTGGATTGGAATGTTAGGGGAATCAACTCTGACACAAAGTGGAATTCGGTCAGAGATAAGATCATTGAAAGCAGATGTGAAATTGTTTGCCTCCAAGAACCAAAAAGAGAACACCTTAATTACTGCTATATCAAAAAATTTTGCCCCCCAGACTTTGACTCTTTTTATTATTTACCTTCTCAAGGAGCATCTGGGGGTATTGCAGTGATATGGAAAAGTTCCATGTTCTTAGGGAAACTTGTTTTCAGTAATGGGTATGCAATCTCAGTTGAGTTCACCTCAAAATTAAACAATGAAAGTTGGCTCCTAACATCAGTATATGCCCCATATACCCCAGCTGGTAAACGAGCTTTCCTAGAATGGTTTGGAAATATCCAAATGCTCCCAGAGATTGATTGGATTATTCTAGGTGACTTTAATCTGATCAGAAGACCTGAAGATAGAAACAAAGAAGGGGCAGATGTTAATGAGATGTATCTTTTCAATGAAGCCATCAGCAAACTAGACCTTATTGAACTACCTTTGCATGGTTTTCAGTTCACCTGGACTAACAAGCAGTTTGAACCACTGTTGGAAAGACTGGATTAGGTCTTTACATCCAACTCTTGGACCCTCAAGTACCCACATACATTGGTCAGGACCCTAGTTATGGAGACTTCAGACCATTGGCCTTGTGTCATAGAAATTGATACAAAAATCCCAAGAGCCAGAATTTTCAGATTTGAAAATCACTGGCTTTCTCATGATGATTTTGTCTCTGTGGCTATTCAAGGATGGTCATCTACACAAGTTCAACAAGATCTAGCAAAAACCTTGACTGCCAAATTCAAGAATTTGAGAAAGGCTCTCAAATCCTGAAATAGTAACCTTCCTAGGCTGGCTTTGGTCATAGAAAGGATTAAACTGGTGCTACATTTCTTGGAGGCAATAGAAGGCATTAGAGACTTAACTCTACCAGAATGAAACTTCAGAACTATCATAGTTGAAAAGTTAATTTTCCTTTTGAAGCAACAAAGAACCTACTGGAAACAAAGAGGCAAAATCAGATGGGTCAGAGAAGGAGACGCTGGGACAAGGTTCTTCCATGCACATGCTACAATCAGGCATAGGAAAAACAAAATTTCATTCATACAAGATAGTAATGGCACAAACCTTCAAACACATGAAGACAAGGTTGCTCTTTTGTGGGAATCTTTCAAAGACAGGTTAGGTATTTCAGAATACAGTCATATGCTTTTCGATCTAAGTGACTTACTCCAACCTGACGAGGATTTGAGTTCTCTGGAAGAAGAGTTTTCCAAGAGGGAAATTGAAGAGATTGTTTACAAACTCCCAAATAATAAGTCCCCAGGGCCAGATGGCTTCAACAATGAATTTTTAAAAGGGTGTTGGCCTCTAATTGCTGAAGATTTCTACTGTTTCTTCAATGCTTTCCATGAGGGTGAGGTTTGTCTCAGGAGCATCAATTGTTCCCATATCACCTTAATACCAAAGAAAGATGACCCTCTGACTGTGTCAAATTATAGACCTATCTCCTTGCTTAATACCTCACTCAAACTCCTCACCAAACTTCTAGAAAATAGACTGCAAGGAGTTATCAAAAGGTTGATCCACCAAAATCAGTATGGTTTCATCAAGTCAAGAACAATACAAGATTGCCTAGCTTGGGCCTTGGAATATATCCACATCTGTCATAAGTCTAAGAAGGATTTGATCATTCTAAAGTTAGATTTTGAAAAAACTTTTGATAAGATAGAACATGAAGCTATCATTGACATCCTCAAGGCAAAAGGCTTTGGTCCTAGGTGGATTAATTGGATAAGAAATATTTTGGGCACAGGCACATCATCAGTTTTATTAAATGGGGTACCTGGAAAGGTCATCCAATGTAGAAGAGGGGTAAGACAAGGTGATCCTTTGTCGTCGTTACTTTTTGTGTTGGCAGCTGATTTACTTCAGTCTATACTGAATAAAGCCAAAGATCAGAATTTGATTAAACTGCCAATACCCCTCAGATGTTCTACTGACTTTCCAATTTTGCAATATGCGGATGACACCCTCATAATTATGGAGGCTTGTAGTAGACAACTTTGGACCTTGAAGGCACTTTTGCAGAGTTTTGGCGATTCCACTGGTTTGAAAGTTAATTACTCAAAGTCCATGATGATACCCATAAACACAAATGAAGCAAAGATGGCTCATCTAGCAAGAATTTTTAATTGTGAGGTTGGGAAATTACCTTTTACTTATTTGGGCCTACCTCTTAGCCTCACTAAGCCCAAAGTGATTGATTTCACACCATTAGTCAATAGGTGTGAGAGGAGACTCGCTGCAACATCAATTTTCCTAAGTCAAGCTGGTAGACTTGAAATAAACAATTCAGTCTTGTCTGCTCTTCCAACCTTCTGCATGAGCACCTATCTACTTCAACAGACTGTAATTGATCAAATTAACAAGTTCAGAAAAATTTGTCTTTGGAGAGGGTCAGATGTTAATGCCAAACAAAGGCCAAAGGCAGCCTGGACCATGGTTTGTAGGTCAAGACAGGAAGGTGGCTTGGGGGTTATCAACATTAAAACTCAGAATGAGGCTTTACTACTAAAACACTTGCATAAATTTTTCAACAAGGAAGACTTGTCATGGGTGTCCTTAATTTGGGAGTGTTATTACAACTCTGGAAGTTTGTCAGGAATCTCAAAGAAAGGGTCCTTTTGGTGGAGGGATATTTTAAAACTGCTAAACAAGTTCAAAGGTTTGGCTAAAGTAAATATAAACAGTGGAAGCTCTTGTTTACTATGGGATGATTTATGGGGGGAGGATACCCTTGCTAACAAATATCCAGAGCTGCTATCTTTTGCAAAGAAGAGAAATATCACTTTCAGTCTAGGACACTCTCAAATTCCTTTACATGGGTTGTTCAACCTGCCACTGTCACAACAAGCACATGCTCAACTTCTTCTTCTGCAAGGAGAGCTCAATGGAATGATGTTGAATACCTCACCTGACTCCTGGTCATACATTTGGAACTCAGAACTGTTCTCAGTCAAAAGTGCATACAGGCATTTAAGCGTCCGTTGTCATCCTCATCCCGCTTTCAAATGGACATGGAAAAGCTCTTGTCAGAAGAAACACAAAGTGTTTTTTTGGTTAATACTGAAAGATAGATCAGCACTAGAGAACTGTTGGGGAGAAAACACATGGTAATAGAAGATTATAATTACATTCTCTGCAATTGCTCGACTGAAGAAAATCTGCTACATATGTTTCTACACTGTCCCTTTGCAGCTCAGTGTTGGACATGGCTGAATTTGCAAATTGATCAGGATCTGGACCCGTTCCAAGTACTTCAAAGTTTCAAAAATCAGTTGACTGTCCCCTTCTTCATGGAAGTAATAATCATAATGTGTTGGACCATTTGGAAAACTAGGAATGATTTTATTTTTAGACAGATAAACCCATCATTTATCACTGCAAAAGAGGACTTCAGAAGAGAGTTTGGGCTTTTGCTACTTCGAGCAAAGCAGAGTTATTCTCTAATGATCTTACAATGGATTGCAAATCTATCTTAGCCAGATTCCTTTTCTTTCTATGAAGTATTTTCTCCACCTCTTTTTTCGTTTCCTGAACTCTGTTGCTACTATTTCTCCTCTCCTTGTTTGTGCCTTGTAATTTGTACTTGGAGGTTGCATTTTGCAGCCTTTTTTTTATTTAAATAAATTTCAGTAGGGCCCTGCCCCTCCTGCTTACTCAAAAAATTAATGCTAGAAGGACAATGTACTTGAAAAATTATCTTCCAACAGAAGAAATAATGCGGAATTAAAATTCAAAGCAATCTTATTTACTCCAACTTGATACTCTAGACACTAGCACACGTTAATGCACTGTCATCAGACCTTGGAATATATAGACACATTTGATTTGATATACTCAATCTATTTTGCATACATGCAGTATTTAGCTGAGTGTTCGTGACGGCGTGACTCACGTGCACACGTGGCGGTTTGAATGGAAAAGAAAATATTAGTATATTCATTTTATGTTTTCGAGACATTTAAAAATATTCTAAAAATCAAGAGGGGCCTTTCAATCTGTATTTCCAATTCAAGCCACCCAACTGGCACAAACATTAATTAACTGTAAAATTCCAGGTTCTCAAATGTCGATTACATAGCGCTGTCCGTTCTTGTTCTCATCTCCCCTTTTTTGTTGGCACTTGGGCAGCCACTACGTGCGGAGCTTGATCTTGATCGCGCACCTGTTGACATAGAGAAAGAGGCGGAGGCGGACGACAAAATAGAGACAAAAGACAAATCCGACTCCCATCCCCACAATAATCTACAAAACCAAAAGTACAGGCCAGGCCACCCTCCAAATCCTACCTTCTCCATCCACCAGTAGAGAGGATAGAGAATGCCGAGAACGAGAGACACATGGTAGCCGCAGCGGCAGAAGTTGGCGCGGCCACAGTGGCAAAGCCTCCGTCGGCGAGGAGCGCTGCATGCGCTGTTGCCAGGCATGGTTGTGCTTCCGCGTCTTGAAGGATTTCCAGGAAGGGAGGATCGGAAAGGGCAACTACGATTCGGTTGCATTCATATGGTTCTGTAAAAATAAAAAAGGCAGGTTTTTTTTGGCTGTGAGTATCCGCTGGTTTTCTATTTATTTATTCATTCTCGGTTTTGGAGGCCGAAAAATCGATCCTCCCTCGCGCTGGCCTCAGTGTTTTGAGGCCTTGAGGGGTTCATGTGAAGAACAGAGGATCAGAAGGGGGGAAAAGTGGGTTTCTCGTCGATTTTCCTCTGTTTTGGGGTTCTGAATTCTGAGATTGTTGTGAGGCAGGGGTCTGTCTTGCTCATGAGATTCTGCAGTTGCTGAAGACGAAGATACAGTGGTTGGTGTGCTCTGCGTGTTTGTTCTGGTGAAGAAGACCAAAGCTGGAAGAAAAAAAAGTTCTGCTTCCTTTGTGTTGCGTGTTCTGATCCTTCTGAGATATCCCTTCCTGCCTCTTCAGAGTTTCTTTTGTTTCCGACTTGGTATCGGCATCTCGTGGAAACCGAGGAAGCACGGCAATTTCAAGGTCCTTCGTTTGCTTGGGGGCTATCAGAGCATCCTAACCTGTTCCTGCCTGCAAATTTTTTTGTTCTGAAGACTCAAAGATTGGATTGAGTGATCTCTGAAAACCATTCTTCCTTTGGTGGTCTTTGGCGTTGTGGGCTCTGTCTGTGAAGTGTTGCAGGACCGCCTCTGCTGTTATGCTTGGTGAGTTCTATGATCAAGTACTGGTAAATGGTAATGGCCAATTTGGATGATTCATTCATCTGAATGGTCGATGTTTTACTTTGTCAATGCAGGCAATACTTGATCCGTTTCAGGCTTAATGATACACTGAAATTTGTTCTTAGCAGTTCTCTGTGTATTGGAGATTTTTAGTTCAATAGGGATTTGAGGGGGAAAGATTTTTCATCAAATTGGCCCATTGGATGCTCCGAATTGTTCTATTTATCTAATTCTAGTTGGTGTTTACAGTTCTTGTGACATCTTGTCTCATATGTTTACACAAAGGAAAATCATGCGGGTAGAACATACTTTGAGTACAAATGCATGTGACATGAATATGTCGAAATTGGCATTTGCATAAGTGGGGTCCAATTGGTTTTCTTGTGTCTACCATGTTTGTTTTCTTCATAGACAACTGTACTTTTACCAAACTAGAGTTTGAAACCATTCATTAGAGCTTGCAACATATGAGCAAATATGAGTAGTGTGCGGACTTTTTTTTAGGGACTTGTTAGTGCACAAAATGAGAAACTTTTTCCATTTGTATTTCGAATTTTGTATCGTTCATACTACTACAGCTTTATTCTTACTCGCTACATGCATTTATTGCTTTCATCAGATTATAAGCTTGTCTAAAGCAAACCCTTAGAAGGAAAGTTATCTGACCATGTTCTCAGCTATTATGGCAAATAAGAGTTACAAACAGCATTCCAAATCTGAGAAAATCCAGGTGGGCTGTATGTCTGGCCTGATTCGCATGCTTGACTTCCGTCGCAGTCCAAAACTTCTTTCAGATGGGACTGGTGAGGCCATTCACCAACATTCAGTTTTTTATGTGAACAAGATGAAGATGTTGACTGCAGTATAGCAGTACGAGCTAATTTTAATTGAAATAATATGAGATTCATGATTTCGCTAACAGTGATTTCTGTGCTTCATGCAGTCAAAAGAGATCCAAAAGGTTTTGAAGATATCCATGGAAACAAATCTGCTAATGTAAGTTTTCAAGATGAAACCAAAACTATTGTATCTAGTATTTACAAATCTTATAGTACTTACAAAATTCTTTTGCTCGCTCTAACTAACAACTGATAATGAAAAAGAAGTTATTACATATCTAACCTTCTAGGGCATGTATTGAGCTGAAAACATTTTCCCATTTATAAAGCTGGTCATAATGTTGCTTGTACTACAAGCTCAGACTGGTATTATGTGTGCTTCTGTCAGCATAATTTTGTCTTAGGATAATATTTTTAGATAATGTTGACCAATACTAACTGTTCTATTCATTCTGAACTTTGGTTTATAAAAAAATGGTATGTATTTTCCTAAAACGCAAATATTCCTAGTAAACAACAGTATATAGTGTTACAAGCCTCCTCCTTAATGCAATGAGTCGCAACTCTCCTGTACTTCGAGAAAAAATAGTACTACGAGCCTCCAGATATGAAAGTTTAAGAACTTTTTTATAGGCTTTTCAAGTTAAAGACACCTCTCTACGAAAAAAAAAAACCAAGTAGAATTGGAAAGTTTTTAATGCCAAATATAAAGTAATAAAGTTATGATGCTATACAATATTTGAGTATGACATGCAAGATAACATTAAGCTTTTCAAATCTTTGTTCGAGCTGATGAGTGCAGCAATATTAACCCGAATTTAATTTTTTTTCTCAGAATGGAAAAGACCACAGGGGTGAATTGATTAATGCTGGTAGATCAAGTATTAGAACTTTGATGGAAGAAGAGATGGCCAGCAGCACACAGCCCTTGAAACAAGCACAAAGCAATGTAACTGGGATATGCTCTGAAGATATTGATCTAAACTTGGCTGCAAGTCTCATGGAAATCTACAGATCTCGTACTGAAGGCCAAGAAATCAGGAATTCAATTGAGTCAGGTCGCAGTTCCATTTCAACTGACATAGAGAACAATACTGACCCTCCTGCTCATCTCTATCAGATCCCATCTAGTATCCAGAGAGCTCTAGAAGATGTTGCTGAAGCAGTTATAAGACATCAAACTGCAAACAAAAAATACATAAACAGCAGTGATGAAACTAGGTCCAGAGAATTCCTTGATGCCCTACAGCTACTGAGCTCAAACAAGGAATTATTTCTGATGCTTATGCAAGACCCAAGCTCTAGGTTGTTAGAATGTCTCCAAAACCTTTACATGTCACTAGGAAGTACCAAATTAGACTCTGAAGAATATGACGAAGAAACTGACTTGCAAGGAATGGCAAATAGTCTAGAGCAGCCAGTGACTTCTCCAAGTAAGGTGCAAAGAAGGCATAATTCTTTCTTGAAGGAGGATAAGTTGGTCATGAGGAAACCACCAAAGTTAAATGATAGTTCTCGTGGGCTTAGCAGAATAGTAATCTTGAAGCCCAGTCCCGCAAGAGGTCATAGCAGTCTTATCTCAGGTAGCGCAACTTCGTCACCACTATCAAATCATATTGATTTGCAAGTTCAGGAAGCCAGTGATAAACCTGATTGCCATTTCTCACTTAGAGAGCTTAAAAAGGAGGCTAAGGATTGCCATTAGTGATAATCAGAAGGATCACCAGTTGAACTCCGTGAGTAGTAGTTTTCATAAAGCTGAGGCTGATTCTGGCAAACTGCTTCCAGTCACAAGTATGTCGGAGACGGAGAGTCTGGCAAGTACAGATTCTCCTGACAGGGCTAAGGAACCATCTATTGTTGACAAGAAAACAGTCACAGAGGATAGTGTAAGTGGGATGAGAAATGATGTTGCTCATGGTGTCGGTGTCAGCTCTTTCTCCTATGAAAAAGCTAAGATGTATATAATTGAGAGATTAAATGATCACGGCGAAGAAAGTTATCAAATTGTACAGAAATCTGAATCTTTTGAGAGATTAATTTCACTGCCAGAGAATGATAGATTTTCTCCAAGTGATTGCCCTCAAGAGAAAATTAACATGGCATATGAAGCTACAGAATCGTTGAACTTGCATACTATTGAGCAAGAGGATGGTTCAGCAAGCCCTTACTCAACAAGGCTGTACCAGGAGACAGAATCAGCGGGCACTAGCAACTTAGGTACAGAAATGTTGATTGAGCTGATAGATCATGGTAGCCATCCACAAAATGAGGGTGCTATCTCACAGGAGTTGATCCATGAAGGTAATTTGTTCGTTTTGTTGTACTGTAATATAGTTGGAGGCCATAATGTTTTATTCCTTAATCTAAAAAAGTTGTACTGTAAGATATGCTTCTATTAGATTTTTTTTTTCAGCTTTCTTGTTCTGTTCAAAATATTTTATTTTTTTTGCAGGGGTTGAGATCATGCTAGATACAATGGAGAACTCACAGCTCTGTACTGAGACTGGAACTTCACAGGAAGGGGTGGGAGTGGGAGAGACAAATCCAGACGAAGTAAGATATACTTTGTAGCAAATTCAAGAAAGCTGATGAAATCTGTGTTTAACACTGTTTATTTTTTTCCTTTTGCCTCCTCCACTAAAGTGTTCATTGGAGGAACCACAATCCATGAATTTGTTACCAGAACTGGCCTCTCCAGATGGTTTTGTTAATGAACAAGAGAACCATATCCCATCAGAAGTTGTTGAATTAGTCAAACCATCTGTATTGACATTTCCATACTCGCCGGAAAATACTAATGACAAAGAGGAGAAATTGAGTCCACAATCTGTTCTTGATCCCATTGTAGGAGAAGTTACCGGTCCGAGACACAAAACTCCAAAGCGAGGTATTGAACTCAAAACAAAAAAATTCTCATCTGGTGCCTTTCATAACCTGAACATAACAGAGCAGAGCTTTATGTTGTTGCAGATGAATTCTCCATGCCTACTTCCAGAGTGCTGTTCAAAGAGGTTGACGCTCCTTCAACATCCCCAGCTTTGTGGAACGGACCACAAGTAGCCATTTTGGATGACAGAGCCACAAGAGTGTCCTTCATCAAGGCAGCGCTAGAAGCTTCAGAATTGCTGTCCGAGGAAAATTCGCAGAGATGGTACACAGAAGAGCCACTGCTTGAAGTATCTGTATTGGCTGATGTAGGAAATTCGTACAGCCTGACAGACGATGCAGTGCTTTTGTTTGACTGTGTGGAAGAAGTTCTTCTCAAGATAAGGGAGAAGTTCTTTGGTACCGACCCTTGGGTTAATTTTCTGGAACACAATGTACGGCCAGCTCCAGTAGGAAGACAGCTCGTTCAAGAGGTGGCTAAGGGAATCGATTCTCTTGTCGGTAAAGAATTTCCAAACACTTTAGAACAGGTGATGATGAAAGACTTGGACAGTGGGTCGTGGCTGGATCTTCGAGGCGATACTGAAGGTGTTGTGGTTGAGTTGTGGGATGGTTTGCTTGATGACTTGCTGGAGGAAGTGGTTTTTGATTTGTGGCTTTGATACTGTAGTGCTTTCTGCTTTGTGGTAATCCATGCAGGCACATTCGGCTAGTACTGACATGGGGTTAATAGGTACAGAAACCTTTTTTTGTGAAAGGATAGGGAAAAGTGAGTTCGGCAGGTCGCCATATATTGTAGAGCTAGTAGATTTCCATTTTCTTTTGAATCTGTGCTTAGGATAATCTCAGAATTATTCGATTTCTTTTAAGCTCCTTTTGTTCTCTGTAGAGGTATAAAAACATCAAAATAAATGCAGCTATATATAAAGTACCCAAGTATCTATGGTAAATCTTTTGTTTTCACTGTGAGCATATGTATTGTTTTCCTTTGTTTATGAGATACACTCTATTTCAAGAATTACTTGGAACATTTTGTGAATTTATATATCAGCTATCAATTTGTGCCGGTCACTCGGTCAGGACATGCCCATGTCCTGTATCAAAAAAAGATCACAAGTACTTAAGTTCAGCTGATACTGCAATCAGCCAATCACACAGCTGTGGCATCTGACATCCATGGTGAATTGGTGATGACAGGGGAAAGAGGATGCAAAGGCACTGAGGGACCATTGTGATGAAAAGCAAGACATGGCTGCCTAGCCTAGGTGAGTAGAGTACTGTATTTAATTGCTCGTGGCCTCGTGCTATGATCCATTGATAGATGCTACTACTGCTGCTACAAGCTACTACGGAGTACTCCCTCTGTCTCTAAATGTCCGTCTCTAGAAAACCATGTTTCCCTCACAAATACGCTTCCCGGATGATACGTCCGTCTCTAGAAAACCGTATTTCCCTCACAAATACGCTTCCCGGATGACACACATAAAGGGACAGAGGGAGTATGGCATAATGTACATTCTGTGGATGGATCATGGTCTCATGGATATGGACCCCTTGTTTTTGGTTTCCCAGATCAGGCAGGAAGGATAAGGATGAACAAATGATCACTAGCTCATGCTATCTTTCTGGCGGCTTCATCTGCGAAGAGAACATCATCTATACATGTTACGATGTTGTACGCCAGGCTCTCCAGCACCCTCGAATAGCTCTCTAGTATTGCTTGCCCAACATCCTGCAATGGAGATTCATTTGCATCATCAATCAAGCTCGTGCCCTGCCCGTAACACGTATAGATGATTGAGCGAGGTTTTGTTTGCTCACCTTGTTGTACTGGATCTTGCTGGCGTCGAGCGTGGTCTGCGAGAGGCCGGGGAAGCGCTGCTTGAGGCAGAGCAGCACGTCGTCGGCGCGGCTCGCCAGCATCACGTTCTTGTCGGACTCCATCAGGTCCTTGACCGCGCTCCAGGGTGACCTCGAGTGGCTCTGGCTCGCCTTCCGCCGCCACACATGCATCGCCGCCTCCACGCGGTCCGCCGCCTCCAGTGCCTCGTGCTCCGACGAGATCTCCATGCTGTCCAGGAGGTACTCCGGCGAGAACTTGCCCGGGAACGACATGTGCCGGTAGATCAGATCCCCTACGCTGGCCCGCCCGCACTGAAATCAGAATTCAGAATTACTTAGAGAATGCTGATGGCCTCGCAATTCTTGCTTGGGATCCATCGAATGATCTGATGGTACTGGTACCTTGGGTAGTGCCTGCTTGTACATGTCGGGGATCCGTATCTCCGCAAGAAGGGCATTGTTGATGGCCATGGCCGCCTTGTGGATCTGGCTCGCGCAGTCGCGCTTCTGCTGCAGGTCTTGCCGCGCCGTCTCCGTCAGCCCGGGCTTGGTGACGCACGGCACGGGCAGCCACCACTTGTCCTCGCCGCGGTGGCTCACCGGACGGCACGGCGTCGCGACGGAAGAGTCGTCGTCTTTCTGCTGCCCCCCCTTGTCACTGACGTACCAGAATTCAGTCTTCTGGAAGCTGTCCAGAATCTCCTGCGAATTAAGGCGCAGCAGAAGAACACAAAAATTTGAGCAACCAACAACTTTCTATTCTACTAGTATGGATCATATCAAGTTCATGTAGTCATGGCAATGTATGTATGTACGAAGAAAGAAAGAATCTTTCATCTTACAAGCAACATGTCGTCGAGTTTCTCGAGCGCGGGCAGGTTGACGTAGATGTCGGATCGCGGTCGGGTCGCCATCACCTCTCGGGTGGTGCCGTCGGGCAAGATCTCCTTGGAAGGGAGGAACTCGACGATGTAGTCGCAGACGGAGAGGATGCAGTCCATCTCCCGCCGCCACATGGACTTGTTCTCCGGCGGCAGGGGCTCCAGCCTGTGGCAGCTCCCGAAGACAGTCGCTGTACGTCGTAAGCAGATCGAGGAGGCGATCGACGACGAGCATTAGTACGCAGGCAGACGAGCTGAAGTTTTGATCGATCTTGGGGAAGAAGATGGAAGAAGCACACTGGCAGAGCTGACCATAGAGGTTGGTGATGGCGTTGGAGATGGCGACGGAGGTGGAGACGCCCTTGCCGCTCCCGGACATGTCCTCGCCCAACAGAAGCTTGGAGAACCTCTCCTTGATCAGCTGCAGCTCTGGGAACGAAATCCACAGCAATTAATTTCTTCGCGTCACCTCACCTCACCACCGAGCAACAAACAAAACCTGGAACCAATTCACAGAAACAAACAGGAGGGTCCTACCACCGTCGCTCCCGGACTTGCCGTCGCAGCGGGCGCCGACACCGCGGCGCGTCGTGCCGAGCCTCTTGAGCAGCGGCGCGGCTGGCGGTGGCGCCCTCGTGGGGAGCGTGCACACCGGCCAGCGCGGGTACGGCGAGGAGGACCCGTAGGGGCTCCCGGGCTCCCCGCTGCACTCGGAGGACACGTCGGACGACGGCTCCCGCCTGTGTCGGCGGCCCCGGCCCCGCGGTGGGCGCTCGTCCAGGTCGTCGAAGTCGGACTGCGAGCGCGCGTCGAGCTCCGAGCCCTCGTCGCACGTCGACGACGGGGTCTCCATCCTGGCATGCGGTGGTGCCGGTGGTCAGTTCAGTGGTGGCCGGCCGCAGGTGCACGCGGTTGTGCTCGCGCAGTGGCGGACAGGGGTAGCAGCACCCACGCGGGCGGAGTGGCAGGCAGAGCGAGCGGTGAGCGCAGCTGCGCAGGGAATGGAATGGAATGAGCAGCAGGCAGCAGGCAGCAGGCAGAAATAGTTGTTGCCGTGGCGGGCGGAGGGCGGAGGCCCACGATGACGGCGATGAGGTACGCCCGGCCCCTACTTTACGCTGAACTGGAAGGAAAGGGAAGCGTGCGATTCCCTCGCTTTTCTCGATGCCGATGATGCCCCTCCCAGTACGAGTACGAGTACTCCCTCTGTCCACCCGCCAAAATTTTCTTTGAAACGTGTACTGGTAGCATCGGCAGGAGATCCAACACGCTCTGCGATTAGTCTGCATCTGCAGTACTACTACATTGTCTGACACAATTAGCAGTCGCAAAGCGACACTGGGACTGGCTCACAGTCTGCCGACATACGATCATGGGGCTCCGTTACACAACACAAAAGCGCCGCGGTTAAGCACGCTGATGGCTGATCAAGGAGCACCACTTGTCTCCTTAAACAGCGCACGAACACCATGGGATTCCAATGGCTCACGGTAGTGTACTACTCCATGCCCTGTGTCATGATCAGCACTATTACACGGAGCTAGTACTAGTACGTAATCAGATGACCTGTGACTGTCAATCAGTAATCAAGCACGGCATTGACGAATGACGACGCAGTGTCAGCGTGTGCAGTAGAATAGACACGGGCGCTCTGCCCGAGCTAGCATTTCGGGCCCGGCAGGGCTGGACGGACGCGCTACCGCTCTATATAAACTGCTGCAGGAAAAAGAAAAAGAAAAGAAGCGATGGCAGCGGGGGCCATGTCGCGCGGGCCTCCTCTCTGAAGAGACCTGACACAAAGCGATGCCGAGCATGCCGGTCGTCAGAATCATGGCGACATTACGGACGCCAAAGGCCAAAGGGGAGGGCCGCCGATCATGACCGCCCGGCGGTCTGCGTGCGCCGGGGACCCTCCCGCGGATTGCCACCACCCCGCAAAGGGGCAATCAGTGCCGTCTTTTACCTCGTCGTCTTGGTCGCACTCGTCCTTTACCTCCCTGGCATGTGCATCCATGGACATGGACGGAAAACGCGGAAGGAGGCGTCGCTTTCTTCTTCATGCCAATTTTTGTGTTCCTCATTCAGCCCTTGCTACATGCAATGCTAACTCCCAGTTGTGCTGAGAAAACATCAAAAAGGGACCCCAAATTCTTCAAAGATGAAAAGGAACCCTAATGATCCGAAGGCCCTCTCTCTCTCTCTCTGTCTGGAGACTGGTACAGTCTTCTTCAGTTCTTTCTTCTTTTTTTTTTTGAAAGGGAAGACTAGTACTCTCTACTCTGGTACAAGGGTACGTAGAAAAGAACCGGAAAGCAGGGCATTTCGGGGTTTCCACATCTGCTCGCTCTCGGGTCGCAGCTGACAAGCTGTGACAGTACGAGCAGAGTACTGGCCGACTGGTCGTACATGCAGAGGAGAGGCTGCATAATAACTTTAATCAACTAGTACAGTAGCAGTCTGGCGAGCTTAGCTGATGAGGCTTCTTTTTAGTTTATCCTAAGCAGAAGCACGCTTATGCCAACTCTTTGATTGAGCTGTGTGGGCTCATGATAGCCTACTGAATAGCGCCACGTGCCTAGCTAGGCCCCTTAGCCTTGTTTAAACTACTAGTAATAGTTAACAGTTTACACAAATCCATGAGCATAAACAAATCCTTAGCCTGCCTTGTTTAATTTCGTGCTGAATTCTGCTGTGTCTGTTTTTAATATCCAATGTGCAATGGATTCAGTTTCTTGAGTTTTTTTTTTGTTTGTTTGGGTAATAAAGTTCAGAGAGTATCCTGGATAAGATATGACTGCATTATTTGTAATCTTCTGTTTGACTATGGATCAAATGGAAGAACATATGTATTGCAAGTTTGCAACCCCAACCAGAGCATTTTCTCCAATAATCCAGCTGTAGAATGACAGGCTGGGTACAAGCTAGCAGACGTCATTTATTTTACATATCCAGATTGCGTTTAGGTTCAGTGTTCTTAATATTTTTATGAATCCATGCACACCACCAGCAGTAGTTGAGATGACAGATACTACTACTACGAAGGCATGCAGGATGCAGCCACCGTGCGTCTCAGTAGTGAGCCCTGTGTGGCCGACTGGCCCCGGCATGACTACCTTCTAATGCCAATTTATTAATGCTCTCTAATAAGGTCTTCAGTCTTCTGCTCGTTGGGTGCAAATAATGTTTAACGCGTATCAGCACCCTTTTGCAGGAAGCGAAGTGGAACCAAAGACAATTTGACATAATGAACTAGTAGAAAGAAAAATCATTTTAAAAGTATTCAGAAATAGAAAATTGAAAAAAAAAGACAAAAAATCTAAAAGTATTCAGAAAGTGGAGGACTTGAGGTATGGCTTTTCAAGATCATGTCTTGAAATGTACTTCCCAATGATACCCATGGACAAAATCCAACTTTATACAACTTGATGCCTCAGTTGCTAGTAAAATTTGTAAGAAGATTGGTGTCTTGTGGCGGAAATTTAACCTCTTTCCTAAATAAAGGGACAAAATTACACTTGAAACCTAAGTCCAATAGTGGGGATGTGTTTCCAGGTGCTTGTGTTAGACATGGCTTAGCTTCAATAGTTAATTCCCTCATGCAGCATTTCTCGTTATTCATTAACATAATGTTCTTCTCAAGCTACAAGAGAGCATCATTATAGGTATCTTGGGTTAGCTAATATGATAACATGCATTCTCTGACAGCTGACAAGGCATAATGATTCATATGAAGGCATGGACGATAAATTTAGAATCTTAAGTGCCAAATAACAGTTATTAAGCGAACTGATCATAGATCAGGTGGTTGGGTTCCTTGTGTTGGAACCTGCTCACTCAGGTTTAAGTCCTCGATTTAGCATGAGTTCTCGCATTTTCCTGGATTTATTCCAAGATTTAACGGTGTTTGTGCTTTCAGTGGTAGGCGATGTTCCCGTTGACAGCGGGACGCCTGTGGTGACTTCGTCAATCTCGAGATGATATGTCGGCACAATCTTTCGGAGGTGCTCATAGGAGTAGGGTTTGCGTGTATGTTGCGTGTTTATGTCTGTACTTGTGTGTAATTAAAAAAATAGTTATTAAATTTTTTTTATGCATACTTGGATTATAACATAAATTGAACAGCAACATAACACACATGATTCTTGTGATGCCCTTTTAACATACACGCATTCATGTTTTATGGCTACAATCAATTAATCATCAATATCATGCTCTTGTATCATTAGGCCTTGTTTGAATGCACGTGTATTTCCCTCAAACCACATGTTTTAACACATGTGGTTTGAGGGAGATGTATGTATATCCAAACAAGACCTTAATCCAATATTAACAATATTAATTCCAATAGCTTGTATGTGTTAAGGTTTTAGAATGTGGGATTTTTTATGTAAAATGAACTAATTCATGTAAGATTCTTATGCGTTTCAAAAGAGCCTTAATAAATAGTTGAATGATCTCTCATGCAGCATTTCTTCTTAATATAGTGTTCTTCTTGAGCTCTCTAGCAAGAGTGCAGTCCCTTCAAGCACTGAACAATGGAAGGCATCATTCTAGGTGTCTCCCTTTAGCTAATATATAGTAATTTTTCGATTACTGTCAAAAGATATGGGACAAGAGATAATGATCCGTGTGCAGGAAACAAATGATACACCGAAATCCTAAGTGCCAAATAGGAAGGATTCACTGTTGTTCCCTCAGAAAAATCGATTCACTGCTCCAATTCTAAATCGTATGACAACTGCATTCAGCCTTGAGTTGTCATCATCATCATTGATTCATTCAGTCTACCATTTTGGTTGGGCCCAAAACAACATTGAACCTGTCAAATAATTCGGTCCAATTTGAATTTTAGGCCCAACAAAATATGTCACCAGCCCACAAAACATCTCTCATACTAAAAAGTGCTCAGCCCACCCTGACTGTTTTATATTGTTCTCCTCTCTCTCACCCTGACGGTTCAAATTTGACCAAATTCCATTCAAATTTCAACTTGAAACTAGTCCGAATTTTGCCCATTTCGGTGATGCACTAGTTTACTCCTACTAGACATTGCACTAGCACACGCTACAATTATTTTTAGAAAACGTTGAGGTAACTGAATTTCATGAAATATATCTAAATATCTAAAATTTGACGTTTAGAGGTGACTTATTTGTATATATTGCATTGTCTATATTTTCCTATACTAATCAAAAGCCCTAAGATAACTGAACTTCGTGAAATGTCTATGATTTACATATAGATAGAGGTGACTGATTTGAATATATCGAATATATATTCTTACTAATTAAGAGTCCTACTTTTTTTTTGAAAATTAAGAGTCCTACTTAGTACTAGAGTGTGCATAAGTATTTATGTTTTCAACAATATCCCTTGCGTTGTACACCACCATTTATCGAAAACTCAATCTCTTTTAAATAAATACTAAATTATGATATGTTAATAAAGTATTGGATTAATAGTGGAAAAGCTTTATTATAACTGTATTGCTATATTAGCCGATCCAAATATTTATAATATTTTTTATAAATCGAATTAAGTCTATAAAAGTTTGACTCACCAAAAACGTTATTTCAGCATGCAGGAACCAAAATCTATAGTATTTTTTGGGGAAAAAATTGGGTGCGGATGGGTCCGTACCGGGTCCTGTGCGGACTTCCTATGTGCGTGGCAAACTACTCAACAGGCTCACTGAGTCATTGCTAACCTGCCAAAATGGTTCGGCTGCTGCTGTCGGCTTCAACACACGCGCGAGGCCGCCCCTATCTTCCATCGTCACCGCCGCCGCCGCCGGTACCTGAATCATCCGCGATTCGACTACCACGAGTGCTGCTCCACTCCAAGCGCTCACCAAGGATACCTGATTCGTCCATAGCTGCCTCCACTGCCATCATCGTCGTCGTCGTCGCTGCCGCCGTCTGATGTGTTCAACACTGATGTGTTCAACACCGACGCTCTCGCTCCGATCTGCCTCGCTGGACTTCAGATCCGCCATCACCGGCGGCGCTATCATCTCCTCCTAGCCCTAGCAGCTCCGGTAATCTCTCTCTCTCTCTCCAACTCTACAGCCTGTATCTTCTTCGTGCTAGTTCTCATTCCCTGAGGGAACTCGTGTACAATTTGGGATGGTTCGCACAGACTCAGCAAGTGAGAATCTGATATGGTAGAACTATGTTATTTGACTGATAGAGGTAATTTCCACCTGAGGATATCACTACGATAAACTACTGCTACTACCTATGCCTACAACATTGATATGGTTATGGATTAGGAGTTTGATAATCAAAATGGTTATTGCCAATTCAAGAAGTCACTCATCAGACATTTTATTTCTCCCTAAAATATGCAGGTACCCAGGGTGAAGAAAAGAGAACTGTCTATAGTGTCCGATGAACGATCTATGTCGTTGTGGCCTTTGTATGCCTTTCAACCATGTCCCTGTGGTGTCTGCAGAGTGGATGATGGCTTGTATTTCAAAATGATCAATTGCTTTGAAGAAATAATCTGTGCAAATTGTCGTTTGTTTTTCAGAACTTGGTTTGTAGGAGTTAGTAGGACAGTTGCTGTGAAGAAACAATCTGTGCAACTTGTAATATTTTTTCAAAACTTGCTTTGTAGGAGGTTGTAGCACAGCTGCTGTAAACTACAGAGATGGTTCTTTTATCTGAAATAAATATGGCATTTTGAGCCCCTTTCAACTTTACAGTGTTGAAGTTCCTATTGTACTACATCTGAATGATTTACAGTGTTCCAGAATCATGTCATATGTGAATAAGCACAGATGAAGACATCTCAGCATGCTCAAAAACACATTATCTTCTAGATGTGCTTACAAAATGAGTTTAACAGTAGAGGTCACAAAATATTTAGATCAACATAATAAGAGTACCGCAAAGTGGGATAATAATCAACATAACACAATTACATATTTTTATCGAAATATAACTTTCTAGCAGAAGAGGACATTGAGGCATCTTGCTCAACTCCGAGTAAAAGATTTGTAAATCCACTTTGGATGTAAGGCGCAGACATTGCAGAAGATTGCTCAAGCATAGAATTTGTACTCTCTGGCATTATGGTAGAAATATATCCATCTTGGAACACCAGAGAAGGCATGGTTGAAGCATTTGTAAAGTTTGGCATAACACTAGTTCCACCACTGCCACCAGCATCAAGATTCTGTGTTCATAAAAATTTCATGTAAGTAAATAAAATAAGAAAAAAGAATACTTAGTCAAATTGATGACTTACAATTAATTGGTTCGCATCATCACTTGCATCTCTATTTTTCGTAGCCTTATTTGTATCTCCTGCACATATATATGAAAATAAAAAAACTAAAAATAGAAGTAGCAATGCTGGAAACCAAATCAGCTACAAATTTTTTGGATCAATACCTTTCTTCTTAGCACATTTCTTCTTTTTTCCTGTATTTTTTTAAGTATGTTTGTGACCCGCTTTTTTCTTTGGCCCTTTTACCACCGGAGGAATTTTAAACGATATTTTGCCTTTTAATGGGTCTGTAGCACAATGAGTCGAAACAAGTGGAACCTCATTAGATTTCTCTTTCATCTTGCTTAGAGAAGCATCCCCTTCTAAATCCAATTTTTGCATGCCTTTCTCCAAATTATAAAGAAGTTCTTTTGACGGTGAACACTTCAATGCTATGGATGTCGCCATTCGTGAGATACGTGCAGCCCACGTTTTGGTACTTTCACTCCCAGTTTCTTGTTTGTCCACATAGAATCCTCTTTTTGCCTATTTTGTCCATATTCCCATTATGTATTGTGATGGCAAAATAAAAATATTATTTGCATTCAAGACCTTCTGAGCGTGCTTGCACAATATCCCTGCAAGATAAATAATCAATTTATAATAGTTCATACCATATTGCAAATTTACGGTAATTGAAGAATGTGTATACCTACCTATACATTCAAACTTTCTGCAAGAACATGTAGTGCCCATATCTACATTGCTGAAGTGAACTGTTGCTCCATGATTAGAGTGCATATGTGTAACCTCATATGTCAAAATTGACCCATCAGTTTGTAACAATTTCCAAGAGAATACAAATTGTTCTTTGAACTCTTCTTCAAACTCGGAATACACCCTCCTTGTATATGATTCAGCCGCAGTCTTCAACATGGGTAAATTTGGGATGTAAGTAACTGGGGCTTTTCGACGTGAATTAAAATCTGCATCCAACTCATTTTCACGAAGACTAGCAGAAACCTTATCACATTCTACAAGGAGTTATGAAAGTCCAAGCCTCCTTCGAAATCTTTTCTTGAATACATTATTCATACCTTCACTCCTTTGAGTCGAGTTCATATCAGCCGTAAAAGAGTCGCGATAGACAGCAGCCCACTTTTTCCTCAAATCATATAAGTTTTTCATCCATGAGTTATCCTCAAGTTTATACTCAGACAATAATTCACTCCACTTCTGGATGAAAATAGCTTCACATCTATCTTCATAGACACATCTCTTAAAATCTGGTAGAAACTTATCAGGATGCTTATGAATTACATGCCTAGATGTTTAGCAGCATTAACATATATGTGAAATAAACAAAGACGATGGCTAGTATTTGGAAATACATAAGCTATTGCTCCTGCCATGGTTGTATCTTGATCAGTGAAAATTGTACTTGGATGTTTGCCCGACATGGCTGTTAGGAAAGTTTCAAAGAGCCAAACAAATGTTTCAATAGTCTCATTAAATATCAACGCAACCCCAAAAATTATTGTTTGCTTGTGATGGTTGGTTCCAAGGATCGGAGCAAAAGGCATTTCAAAAGTTTGAAATGTGGCGTCAAATGACACAACATCACCAAAGCATGCATAATCCATGATAGATTGACCATCTGCCCAAAAAAATTAGCTATCCGACCATCTTCCTCATCTATTTCAACCGCATAAAAAAATGTAGGATCTTCTATTTGCTTATTCTTCAAGTATTCTAACAATGTTTGTGCATCATTAGATTCTAAGTACTTCTTGCGCTCACGACCAATTGCATTGTTGCAGTCCATCCTTGATAATGACACTTTGTCAGCTCCTCCATAAAACTCCTTCATGAACTCATACACCTGGGCTGGCTTCATCCCGGCTTCTCTTATCTGACCAATTAGCATCATGTCTGCTTCCGTAACACGTCGTTGGGATTTCAACTTGTGCACCTTATTTGGACTAGCAAGATAATGATTGTGATCAAGTACAACCTTTTGCACTGTCCAAATTCCCTCTTTGCTAATATTGAACTGAACACGAGCATCACAACATGTCCTTGTAATATCTTTTTGTGATGACTTGTTTCATCGATATCCCTCGTTACTGCAAACTATATATTTCTGATATATAATTTTATCTTCTCGGCGAGCTGTATGGCTCTTTCTAACACTAAATCCAAACTTACCGGCGTAGGTATTGTACATCTTGTAAGTTTTGTCCTCTGAATTAAAAGTCATACCAACTTCAGGAATAATCAAAGTTTCTCCAATTTTATCAACCACCTATTATAAAATTAACTCATAAAGTTAGACGGCCTCTATTTTGCAATACAAATTTTTTACATGCCTACAAAAATGAACTAACATCACATACCTGATCTACTTTTTGTGCTACTGGTTCAGGTAGATCAGAAGACAATTCTGTCACAACAGACGTTAACACAGGCATGATAAGCATCCATATTCTCCTGTACAAAAACACATACTTAATAGTTCGGACAACTATACCATTGAAAATATATAGTACATGTATAATAATATATCTGTACCTGTGTATCATTAGGGCACTCACAATGCGGACTCTATCATGGAGTCTAAACCTATTTATTACCTCGAATATTATGGACTTGGAGTCTTGTTTTTCACCCTCTTTCTTCAATAAATATATTGTCACATCAGCAAAATACCATAAATAAGTGGTACTCTCTCCATTTCAAATTGTAAGTCATTCCAAGAATCTTGGAGAGTCAAAGCATCTCAAGTTTGACCAAGAATTATAGACAAGACTATAAAAATTTATAACATCAAATAGGTATACTATGAAAATATAATTGATAACGAATCTAATGATACTTATTTGACATCATAAATATTATTATATTGTTATATAAGTTTGATCAAACTTGAGAAACTTTGACTCTCCAAGATTGTTAGAATGACTTACAATTTGGGATGGAGGGAGTAGTAAATAGTCTTGGACTATAGAGTCCTGCATTAACCATGATACGGGGAATTCAGTTTTTTTGAAGGGTCATCAACAATAGCATATCATCTTCGGCAGCGTTTGGCCGGGAAGCCGGTTAATTATTATTCCACGCGTCGGCGTCTGGTTGGAAGTTCGCACGGTGCTCCGAACGGATGGTGCGTACCCAATTTTTTTCCATTTTTTGTGGACGCATACTTCTCCAAAAAAGGAACTGCGTAGTACTACAGTGCACCACCAGTGCTTACGTTTTTACACCGTTCCGGTGTTTACGAAGCCTCCTGGTTTGTTTGCACTTGACGTGTCTGTTTTTTCAGGGCGTTCAAAAGGAACAACCGAACAAGTATGTAGAAGTAGAACCGCCTGTCGCCGTCAAACACACTTGCTAGCCTGTACCTGCCCAAGGAAAACCAAAACTGCTGAATACGTCCATGTTCAGACGGCAAAAGTTTCGGAATATTGTCGAAGCCATATATGCAGAGAAGATGTCTCCGCTTGCATCATGTTCAGAGTGCAAAAGTTGCAGCAGCGAAGAAGCCCATCCCTCTTTCACCAAGCAAGAGCCAACAAGAAGACATTTTCCGCTCACCAATCACGGGCGGCTGCAGCTGCAGCCAAGTCCACGCATGAACTTCAAACCCAGTCCGGCGATTCTCAATTAAGCAACCAGTGTACCGGGGTCTTCTCGCGATTGCATCAACTCCCAACTCCCAACTCCCAACTATGACACTGCACCAAACGCCCGCGTTTTGTCACGGTCGATGATGACCCTGTCAAGACCGGCATGTGGAACTAGTATACGAGAAAGTAGCAGCTGCAGAGAATTTGGCAATTCGATAGAGTACGTGGGCACGCTAAGTACGCTATAAATTCGATGCATGGAATTATGGAAACGCACAGAAAACCTCAGATAGATAGGACAAAAAGGTAGCAGCCATGGAAAGCTTCATCAAGCTCTCGTTGCTGACCCTTGCGCTGCCGTTCCTTCTCCTCGCTGCCGCCGTCGCCGTGGTCGCCGGCGACGAGCTCACCATGTTCATCGTCCATGTGCAGCCCCAGGAGCAGCACACGCTCGCTACCGCCGACGACCGGAACACGTGGTACAGGTCGTTCCTCCCGGAGGACGGCCGGCTCGTCCACGCGTACCACCACGTCGCCAGCGGCTTCGCGGCCCGCCTGACGCGGCGGGAGGTCGACGCCCTGTCGTCGATGCCCGGGTTCGTGACGGCGGTCCCGGACCAGATGTACGAGCTGCACACGACGCACACGCCTCAGTTCCTCGGGCTGGACGCCCGGGAGGCCAGGAAGTCGTACCCCGTCGCCGAACGCGGCGCTGGGGTCATCGTCGGCGTGCTCGACACCGGCGTCGTGCCGTCGCACCCGTCCTTCAGCGACGACGGCATGCCGCCGCCGCCGGCCAGGTGGAAGGGGCGTTGCGACTTCAATGGCCGCGCCGTGTGCAACAACAAGCTCATCGGCGCCCGCTCTTTCCTGCCCAGCCCTAACGCCACGACCAACTCCACTTCCGACGACTGGCGGCGGGCGCCGCCGGTCGACGACGACGGGCACGGCACGCACACTGCCAGCACGGCCGCGGGTGCCGCCGTGCCAGGCGCTCAGGCTCTTGGCCAGGCCATGGGTACCGCCACCGGGATAGCGCCCCACGCGCACGTCGCGGTGTATCAGGTCTGCACCAAGAAGGGGTGCCCTGACTCTGCCATCCTCGCCGGCGTGGACGCCGCCGTGGGTGACGGCTGCGACATCATCTCCATGTCCCTCGGTGGAGCTTCGATGCCGTTCTACAAGGATAGCATCGCCATCGCGACGTTCGGCGCGGTCGAGAAGGGAGTCTTCGTTACCATGTCGGCCGGCAACTCTGGCCCCAACGTCAGCTCCGTGTCAAACGAGGCGCCGTGGATGCTCACCGTCGCTGCGAGCACGATGGACCGTTCCATTCGCTCCACGGTCCGCCTGGGGAACGGCTTCGTCTTCCACGGCGAGTCGCTGTACCAGCCACATGCCTGGACCTCCTCCACCTCCTACCCGTTGGTCCACGCTGGCGCGAGCGGGAAGCCGTACGCCGCGCTGTGCGGCAACGGCTCGCTGGACGGCATGGACGTCAGGGGCAAGATCGTGCTTTGCGAACTGGGGGGCGGGCCGGGACGCAACATCACGAGGGTACTGAAAGGCGCGGTGGTTCAAAGTGCCGGCGGCGCCGGCATGATACTGCTCAACAGTTTTCCCCAAGGCTACAGCACGCTTGCCGACGCACACGTCCTGCCGGCGTCGCACGTGGACTACGCCGCCGCGTCAGCCATCAAGTCCTACATCAATTCCACGTCGAACCCCACGGCGCAGCTGCTGTTCGAGGGCACAATCCTCGGCACGCCACCGGCTCCGTCGATCGCCTCCTTCTCCTCTCGTGGGCCGAGCCTTGAGAACCCCGGCATCCTGAAGCCCGACATCACGGGCCCCGGCGTCAACGTGCTCGCCGCGTGGCCGTTCAAGGTTGGCCCGCCGTCGGCACCTGCTCTCCCTGGACCCACCTTCAACGTCATCTCCGGCACGTCCATGTCGGCGCCTCACCTCAGCGGCGTCGTGGCGCTCGTCAAGAGCAAGCGCCCTCACTGGTCACCCGCCGCTATCAAGTCGGCCATCATGACCACCGCGGACGCCACCGACCGTGCCGGCAATCCCATCCTCGACGAACAGCGCGTGCCGGCGGACTTGTTCGCCACTGGCGCTGGCCATGTCAACCCGGAGAAGGCCGCGGACCCGGGCCTGGTCTACGATATCGCGGCCAGCGACTACATCGGCTACCTCTGCAGCCTCTACAACAGCCGGAACGTGTCGGTGATCGCGAGAAGGCCGGTCGACTGCTCGGCCGTCAGGGTGATCCCGGAGAGCAAGCTGAATTACCCGTCGATCTCTGTCGCGTTCCAGCGGACGTGGAATCGGAGCACGCCCGCGGTCGTTGAGCGCACGGTGAAGAACGTTGGGGAGGTGCCGTCGGTGTACTACGCAGCGGTCGACATATTTGACGACGAAGTGACCGTCGCCGTGTACCCGCGCGAGCTGGTGTTCACCCAGGTGAACCAGGAGCAGAGCTTCAAAGTGGTCGTGTGGCCGAGGCAGAACGGCGCTCCGCTGGTGCAAGGCGCGCTCCGGTGGGTGTCAGACACGTACACTGTCAGGAGCCCCCTCTCCATTTCCTTCGCTTGAATGGACACCAGTGGCTGAGTGGCCCATCTAGCCAGATGATTGTTTGTTTTTGGTCCTCCATTGTTGCATTGTTAAACTGTAAATTGTAGATGGTTTTGGTATTTTTAATTAAAATTTCTTTATAATTTAAAACTTTCTATGAACGCCTAATGAAGTTTTTATGACCCGTTTGACACAACATAGCTTCACTAGTAAAGCTGTTTTTTTTAGAAAAATAGTTTCATGTGCAACTTACTTTCTAGATCAAGCTAAGTTGTTTTAAAAAAATATTTGGCAAAACACCTTCACCATAACTTTATGCATGGATATGAGAGAGAAATAAAAAAAAAGAGCTGAGATAAGCTATTTTTTTAACTTCATCCCACTTCATGTCTTTGCGAGTGAGGGAGAAAACAACTTTAACCATGAAGTTGTTTTGAGAATAGATGTTTGACAAAAAAACAACTCACAACATCTCATAAAGTTGTTGTGAGTTGTACCAAACAGGCCCTTAGATCTAGAACTATTTTTAAGCTTAAAGTCTTAAGAAAATCCGATAGATAGACATGTGCACGTAAATAAATTCAATAAAATATTTATAATTCATAAAAATATATCTAGAAGATTTTAGAAAATAGATTTAGAATTAATAAATTAGAAAGAATTCCAAAAAGTAAGTATGGACACTTATACCTAACTGACTCCTTGTTTAGATGCCAATTTTTTTGAAATTTTGCACTATAACACTTTTATTTGTATTTAACAATTATTATTTAATCATAGAGTAACTAGGCTTAAAAGATTCATCTATATTCCCGCGCTATCTGATCCCATCAATAGTTAATGCAATCGGTTGCAGTGTAATCAAATAACATCATAAACCGAGTCAACCAAACGGCGTCTTAGTTGAAAGAAAGAACAATCCTTTTAGCCAGATTGCATATTGGGTTTACTCCTAGTTTTCTATCTAAACTCTAGGTAAGTTGTCTCCCTCAACACTTAAAACCATTTAAATTATGTACCTACCTAAGTTAGAAAGCGATAACAATTTAAATTATCTTAAAACAGTTGATACTCCCTCCCTCCCAGAATAGATGACATTATGGTATGCGTGTAGGTCAAATTTTTTAAATTCTAATTAGATTTATAAAAAATATGTGTAACATTTATATCTTCAAATAAATTTATTATAAAAATATACTCGATCTATCTAATGATACTAATTATGTATTATAAATATTATTATTTTTTTTTATATAATTGGTCACAGTTTTAAAAGCTAACTTCACGAGAAGTAAGAATAACTTTTACTTTATGACAAAGGGAGTACTTTTTGCTCAACCGTGTTCAATTATACTGTTGCATAAGGTTCCAATTTGTCATTTTGTAATAGTTGTTCATTGAAACGGTAGGTTTTGGAGAAAAATCTATGTATGGCTCTCTTAAAACTCAGCCTTCCCTCATTTTTTGGTTTCAGGGGATAAAACTTTTTTTTTTCGGTTGCTACATCATCTTCTAGTACAAGTTACTAATTAGTATAAGCATTAGAATTGAATGAAGTCATTCCATTAATTTTTCATCGATGGACTCATGACACATCATTTTCATCTAGAATGAGATGGTTAATCGGACCAAACATACCATAGAGGAGATGTTCTCGAGTTGTACACAATTATAAATCAATGTGTTTTATGCCTTTTGAATGAGTCTTGATTTGAAGTGTAATATTTATCACAACAGAAACAAATTACCAGCTAGTTGCCTATCTGAAAATTAACAGCATAATAATTTCTTTAGTGTTGCAATGGCGATGTGATGTCCGTACTGAGAACATTTTTTTCTTAAATACGTAAAAGGTTTACACATTATTGTATTAAGGAAGCAAAATGGTTTGTTTTCCAAGAACTTTTTTTTAATGAGGGAGTATCACGAATATGCGCCGGCGAATGACCCGGGTGGGGACTGGGGAGCTCGGAAAAAAATTAGGTGAGGATCATCCCTACAGGAATATGGTAGGGATTGTTTGGTTTACATGTGGGGTCACGTGTTATTATAACAGCACACATACTCATCATGTTTATAATATGATTCACCCGTCAGCTACACATCCCCATCATGTTGTGGTGAGGACCATCCCTACCTAATTTGTTTCCGGGGAGCTCAGGATCAACAACCGAGTGTTTTAGCCACTCGTGGCACCTGACTTTTGCTATCGGACCTGGGTCAGGAGCGGTGATTCCCTTGTAATCTACCAGTTGCCCTCTTGCTCTGTGCCATCCTCGGACAACTCCTCAGGCCGCTGCTGCGCGCAAACAGCCATCCTCTCTAAGACTCTAGCTCGACAGACCGGCAATTCCCAAGCAAACCATTCCATGCCCATCTCGTAGACTCAGTCCTCCGGTCCTTGCAAACACCTCCCACTTTGGCACGGCTCCAAATCTCCGTGCCGATGCCAGAACGATGCCGTTCGTCTGCGGCTTTCCTTTAACAGCGACAGGAACGCTAATCTAACGCACGTAGGTCTTATAAAAATCCATGCACGCTCACACACTAGCTCACAGCAAGCCAACCATGGGAAGCTTCAAGCTCTCGTTGTTCCCAATCCTTCTCCTTGCGGTCGTCGCCGCGGTGTCCGGCGATGAGCTCCGCACGTTCATCGTGCACGTGCAGCCGCACAAGAGCCATGTGTTCGGTACGACCGACGACCGGACGACATGGTACAAGACGTTCCTTCCGGAGGACGAGCGGCTCGTCCACTCGTACCACCACGTCGCGAGCGGCTTCGCCGCTCGGCTGACGGAGCAGGAGCTCGACGCGGTGGCCGCCATGCCCGGGTTCGTCACGGCGGTGCCGAACCAGGTGTACAGGCTGCTGACGACGCACACGCCGCAGTTCCTTGGGCTGGATCTGCCTCAGAGTGGGACGAACTACACCTCCGGGTTCGGCGAGGGCGTCATCATCGGCGTGCTCGACAGCGGCGTCTATCCCTTCCACCCTTCCTTCAGCGGCGACGGCATGCCGCCGCCACCGGCCAAGTGGAAGGGCCGCTGCGACTTCAACGCCTCGGCGTGCAACAACAAGCTCATCGGCGCGCGTTCTTTCGAGTCGGACCCGTCCCCGCTCGACCAGGACGGGCACGGCACGCACACGTCTAGCACCGCGGCGGGAGCCGTCGTGCCGGGCGCCCAGGTGCTTGGCCAGGCCACCGGCACTGCTTCAGGCATGGCGCCGCGCGCGCACCTCGCCATGTACAAGGTGTGCGGCGACGAGTGCAGCAGTGCCGATATCCTCGCCGGCATCGACGCGGCCGTCGGCGATGGCTGTGACGTTATCTCCATGTCTCTTGGCGGGCCGACGCTGCCGTTCTACAGCGACACAATCGCCATCGGCACGTTTGCGGCCGTTGAGAAGGGCGTGTTTGTCAGCTTGGCGGCTGGCAACTCCGGCCCAGAGGATAGCACGCTGTCCAACGATGCGCCGTGGATGCTCACCGTCGCGGCGGGCACCATGGACCGCCAGATCGTTGCCCAGGTGAGCCTCGGAAACGGCTCGACGTTCGATGGCGAGTCGGTTTTCCAGCCCAACATCTCGACGACCGTCACCTACCCGTTGGTCTACGCGGGCGCCAGCTCAACACCCAACGCCAGTTTCTGCGGGAACGGCACACTGGACGGCTTCGACGTCAATGGCAAGATCGTGCTCTGCGACCGTGGTGGCGACGTCAACAGGCTTGACAAGAGCGCCGAGGTGAAGAGAGCCGGTGGGTTCGGCATGATTATGGCCAACCAGTTCACCGACGGGTACAGCACCATCGCCGACGCACACGTGCTCCCTGCCTCGCATGTCAGCTACGACGCCGGAGTTGCCATCAAGGAGTACATCAACTCCACGGCGAACCCGGTGGCGCAAATCATCTTCAAGGGCACCGTGCTTGGCACGTCGCCGGCACCGGCTATCAGCTCGTTCTCCTCGCGCGGGCCCAGCGTCCAGAACCCCGGCATCCTGAAGCCCGACATCACAGGCCCCGGCGTGAGCGTGCTCGCGGCGTGGCCATTCCGGGTCGGCCCTCCGAGTCCGTCCACAGAACCGACGTTCAACTTCGAATCTGGCACATCCATGTCCACGCCGCACCTCAGCGGCATCGCCGCGCTGATCAAGAGCAAGTACCCGGACTGGTCGCCAGCGGCGATCAAGTCCGCCATCATGACGACCGCTGACCCCGACGACAAATCGGGGAAACCAATAGTGGACGAGCAGCACGTGCCGGCCAACTTGTTTGCCACCGGCGCCGGCCAGGTGAACCCCGACAAGGCCCTCGATCCCGGCCTGGTCTACGACATCGGGTCCGCCGAGTACATCGGCTTCCTGTGCGGCATGTACACGAGCAAGGAGGTGACCGTGATCGCCCGCCGCTCGATCGACTGCTCGACCATCACGGTGATCCCGGTCAGCATGCTCAACTACCCGTCCATCACGGTCACGCTCCCAGCGACGACGAACCCCACGGCTCCGGTCGTGGTGAGCCGCACGGTGAAGAATGTCGGGGAGGCGACGGAGGTGTACAACCCCCAAGTCGACCTGCCAGGCTCTGTGCAGGTGAAGGTTGCTCCGAGCTCGCTGCAGTTCACCGAGGCGAACCAGGTTCAGAACTTCACGGTCTCCTTGTGGCGGGGGCAGAACACTGACGCCAAGATTGTGGAGGGCTCGCTCAGGTGGGTGTCTGACAAGCACACCGTGAGGAGCCCTATCTCCATCTCCTTCGCCTGATCGACCTCCTGGGTTTACTTCGTCTTCCACATGAACAACGGCAATCACTCACCACACCGCCCCACCTAAGGAATGATAGTGATGCACTTCTACTTCCACAATGACATTTGTTGGCTCGGTGTTCTGATTCCACAATGACATTTGTTGGCTCGGTGTTCTGACTTGGTGAGTTGGAAATTTCAAGTTGTATTTACAACTGCAACCTTAATTAAATGTTGAGAGGTCGCACATCTAATGGCTTTGCCCCATAGCTTGAGGCCAACGTTAGTCACTAGTCACCATGCAATAAAAACCATGCAATAAAATAAAAATTAATCTACATTGTTAATGGATAATGGTAGAACCACAGGGTTTAACAGCGTCAAGAGATCATCTAGACATCTACATTGTGTTAAACTTATAAATTCGTCAGCTATTTTTGAATAACATAATAATAAATATATGAAAAATAAGTTGGTAATTATGAATCTCGCACTTCCACAAAGGGAGGGATTTGCTCTGCATCTGCATGCCTAATTTACTCTACCGAATTAAAAGTGAAAATGAAGCAGCTATCGAGAGTTAGGGTTTGCGTGTCGCCGGCGCGGGCGGGACAGCTCCGGTAGTGACGAGGACCGGGCTGCGCACGGTGTACTTGCCGGAGACCCACTTCAGCTCCCCCTCGACAGGGCCGGTAAGCGCCTGGCCATTGGCCGACTTGATTGTGACCGAGTAGTTCAAGACCTCTTCCAGCGCCTTGAATGTGAGCTTCGTCGGGTTCACCTCCACCGTCACCGACGCCGGCACGTTCACCTCCACGGCGTACGTCGAGCTGGCGGCGCCGACGTTGGTGACGGAGCGGTTGGCCGTCGCGGTGAAGGGCTTCTGGTCGAGGATGACGGTGATGGACGGGTAGTTGAGGTCGTCCTGCTCCAGCCTTGACAGGTTGGCGCACGACACCGGCGCCTCCGGGTAGATGATCGTGTTCACCTTGTCGTCCGTGTAGTTGAGCCCGCACAGGTACGGCACGTATCCCTTGGCCGTCATGTTGTACACGAGGCCAGGGTCCATGGCCCTCTGCGGGTTCACGTGGCCGGCGCCGAGGGCGAGCAAGGTCGCCGGCCTTCCGTCGACGTCCAAGATCGGCTTCCGGAGGTTGTCGGTGGGCTCTGCCGTCGTCATCAGCGCCGACTTGATGACCGCGGGCGACCAATTCGGGTGCGCGTGCTTGATCAGCGCGGCGATCCCGCTCAGGTGCGGCGCGGCCATGGACGTGCCGGACTTGATGTCGAACCTGGGCACCTCCGCGTTGCGCAGCTGGTCCACGTCCTCGATCGAGGGCACGCCGGCGAGGATGTTCACCCCGGGGCCGATGAGGTCGGGCTTCAGAATCCCACGGCTCCTCCTGTTGGGGCCCCGCGAGGAGAAGGGCGCGACCATCGGCGACTTGGGGGTGTTGAGCGCTGCTCCTTTGAAGACGAACGTCGCCGTCGCGTCCCGCGTTTTCCTCAGGTAAGCCTTGATCTTCTGCCCCGCCGCGTTAGGGACTTGCACCGTCGGGATGGCGTGCGGCCTCGGGATGACCACCGGACCGAACACCTCCGGGTTGACCGTGATCATTCCGGCCGCGCCGATGCTCTTTAGCAACTTGGCCTTCGCGGTGCTGACATCACCGCCGGCGTCGCAGATGATGATCTTCCCGGTGACGTTTTGTACCTTCAACACGTTCACGTTGAGGCACAAGCCATCGGACACGTCGCGCACCAACGGGAGCAGGCCGCCCATGGTGGTGTTGGGGTTGTTGAGTGACTCGCCGTCGAGCTCGACGTTATCCCCAAGCTTGACGGAGGCCAAGAATCTCCTGTCGGTGGTACTGGCGCCCACGGTGAGCAGCCACGGCGCCTCGTTGACGAGCGTCGCGGGGGACGGCCCGGTGTTGCCCGCCGCCGCGCAGATGAACACGCCGTTGAGGATCGCCGTGTACCCGCCGAGCGAGACGGGGTCGTCCGAGAAGTCGATGGCATCCTCGTGCCCAAGCGACAGGGACAGGATGTCGACGCCGTCCTCGATGGCGTCGTCCACCGCCGCCAGTATGTCGTCCCGATCGCAGCCCTTATCCTGGTAGCACACCTGGTAAAAGGCGATGTGCGCGCGTGGGGCCATGCCGGCCGCCGTGCCGAGCCCGTTGCCGAAGACGCTGGCGTTGGGCACGAACGCGCCGGCCGCCGTGCTGGACGTGTGCGTCCCGTGCTGCCCCTCGCTGATCGGAAGCACCGGGTCGCGGAGGCCCTTCCACTTCCACTTGGCCGACTCGAAGTAGGACCGCGCGCCGATGAGCTTGTTGTTACACACCGTCTTGTTGAAGTCGCACCGGCCCTTCCACTTGGCCGGCGGCGCCTGCATCCCGGCCCCGTCGAACGACGGGTGCCCGGCGTAGATGCCGTCGTCGAGGATCCCGATGATGACGCCCTCGCCCATGTTGCTGGTGTTCCACAGGCCGCCGCCCCGGCGGCCGCCCATGAGCCCGAGCATCTGCGGCGTGCTCGTGGTCAGGAGCTGGAACGTCTGCTCGGGGAGGGCTCGGTCGAACCACTCCATCTTGGTCAGCTTCTCCAGCTCCTCCGGCGTCATGCGGGCGGCGAAGCCGTTGACGACGCTCCGGTAGGAGTAGATGAGCCGGGTCATGGCAGACGGGTCCGCTTCCAGCGTCTCCTTGGCGGTGTCGCACACCGACGACAGGAGCGACGCGTGCCAGCTCGACACGTTCTTGTGCAGATTCTTATCGTACTCGTACTTGCTGCGCACGATGACGAGGTAGTTTTTGTGCTCGCCGTGGTCATTGTGGCTCGCGACCGGGGTGACCGCCGCCGGAGATAGGAGGAGGAGAAGCACGGCCGCGGCAGCGTGGAGGCCGAGACGCGGTAGCGTGCACCTTCTGTGGATCGGATTGTCCATGGGAGTGGCGGAACGAAATGGGAAATGGTAGTACGAGGTACGCTACATGCGTAAGAGAGGTTTCTTCTTGTGATCTAAAAATGGCTAAAGTGTTCGTGGTCAAGTGTTGAAGTGGCTTAAAATAGGAAATGGATGCAAAGATTTGTGTATGCTTGGTCATGACCACATAAATTCTTTGCGGACGAAATGGAGACGAGAGACCTGCGCCTCTCCTATAACTATAAGTATGGCATGCATATATATGGGACCTGGAAAAATTAAGGATTTGTTTCTGGGTAACATTGCGTTTTCATAGTGAGCTCTACCACATCACGCAAGATTTTCAAATTGAGTGTATACATGCCACCAGATAATTCCCATCAAGTATCACAAAAACATATCATTAAGTAAAATAGTTCTATAATATAGTCTAAAAACTTACAACAAATTCCATCTTCACGCGGAAACAACACATTAAGGCTACGCCAAGAGGTTCAAAAGTGTCGCAGCGCTGTACTGTACGTGTCCCGACCCGGCAAAGGAGCGAACGCCTCAAGTGCGCCAGGAACCGCGCTTGTAGCACAGGAACGCTATGCAAGGGAATATGCAAGCGGGTGCAGGTGTCTGGGGCCCGGCTCCTTGAAATACGGACGTTACTTTTTCTATGAACTAAAAAATATTATAATGCACAAACGAATAAACCAAATTAAATTTCGTTTCAATAAATCCTTCAAAACAAGATCTCACATAGATATATTTAGATAAATTTTATTTAGAAACATGTGAGCCCCACTAATGACAGTTGATATAGAGTATGAGATATAGATGATGATAGGTGTGGAAGAAATATACATAGAGAAAAAAAAAAACTTCGATGACTAGGACGAAATATTCTTTTTAGAGGATAAAGAGTGCAGATAACCTAAGTGCTTTTATCTTTTTTTTTGTCTACCTTCATAAACTAAGTTATGCCATAACTTGCTAGAACAAAATCATTGGGAACTTGTCAATTGCAAGGATAGGAAATGAACTTATTTGGTTTTTTTGGCTTTTTGTTGAATAAATATGGGGACGTACTACCTAAAACAAGGGTGGGAGAAACGGTTGTATAAGTGCGGGCGGGGGGAAGGGAGGGGGGGGGGGGTTGTGAAAGGAGAGTGTGGCATTGAGTTATGTATGTGTTGCCTTAGAGCAACTTCAACAGACTAGCTAAATGTATCCGTAAAGCTATGTATAACTATTATGCTCTAAAAAACACTCCAACAACTTCTGTATATTGTTTTCTATTTTGCCCAGCTAGCTATCCCACCATTTTCGCTGGCTATATTTTTCTAGCGAGTCTTGTTTGCTATATGTGTTTTTTAATTTAGCTAGACTATTGTAAAACTCTATATTTTAGATAAGCTTTCTATTTTATATAATTGCTAAATCTCACAATTTAGCATCTAATTTTACCATGTCTCTTGGGGTTGCTCTTAGTCTAAAAAAAGACAATTTAAAGCACGTTTCAAATTAAGCTATCATAAGTTTGACTAATTATTGAAAATAATATTGTTTTTGTAACTAAAAATGGTATTGTATGAAAAAATATTCTACAACAAGTCTAGTGATACTTATTTCGTAATGTTTTTATATAACTTTAGTTAAATATAAAATTAGTTGACTAATAATATTTTAGAATTGTGATTATATTTCATAGTAAACAATGATAGTCATTGGTGATCGATATTAATTTCAAAAAATAGGTAGAGACAACCGTGTAAGTTTTAGGCAGAGCATATGTTTAGATGTAGTCGGATTCCATCAACCTACATATATTAACATGGATTCGAATAGAATGTTAACTAAATTATATTCTAATCCACTTTAACACATGTGAATTAGGGTAAATATGACATCATGCAAATGTGTTGAATTAAGGTAAATATGACATCGTGCAAGATCTTAGGTGGCAGAACTAGATAGGTGATCGGCCGATTGGACCATGGATAATTATCGAACTATTCTAATTTGTACGAACCACATGATACCACAAGATCTTATGTCGCATTTGTCCCATCTCTGAACGGGATCTTCTGCAAACCGAAGCTCGCGATCTGCAATGCTCAGATACAAAATTTACTCGCAAAAAAACGAAGTCGCAAAACTGGTTGATTTGTTCGAGCTTAAAGCACAAGCTTGTATGGTGTATCTATTTTGTTTCTGGCGACGGAGTGAAAGGCGATCATCATGGGGCATGGGCTGTCGAATTTTTTCAAAAATCGAGTATAGTAGATTTCAAATTCAATTTGAGCCCATGCAGGAGCAGAACAGCAGAACTCAGGAGCAGGAGCTGAAGCAAGCAAACATCTCTTGCTTGCACTCCGGATCTGAAAAGTTGTGTCCTCGCTGTGGGAACCGCGCCAGCCCCACGTCTGCCGAGACCCCGCTGGCACGACGGAATGTACCGACGAGGCCGGGGGAGCACATGATCTCATCACGCACGGCGCCTGCTGCGCCTCCCCATCTCCGCCGTCCGCCTCGCATCCCACGGCTCCCCCTCCTCCGTCCGCGCTCTCCCATCCGCCTCATCTGTCGAGACCGGCCAATCAACCAGCTACACACACATCACTTGCCAAAGCCCAAAGCCAGTCTGCGCTTGCGCGCGCTCTCTTCTTGCTCTTCGCGCAGCAGAGTGGGAGGGGAGGAGCTGCGCTGCACCGCAACTGCAAAGATGTGGGCGCCTGGCTCGCCGGGGAGGCTGCCGACGCTGGAGGAGTGCGTCGAGGACGGGGACGGGGACGGGGACGTGGACGCGGACGTGGACGCGTACCACGGGGCGATGGCCACCTGCTGGGGCCGCTTCGGCGCCGCCGCGCTGTGGCGCAGGCTCCGGCAGCAACTCAGCCTCGTGCGGCGCAGGCGGCGGCATGGCCGCTCCTCCCTCCTCGGCGCCGGCGGGCTCAACTACGACCCGCTCAGCTACGCGCAGAACTTCGACGACGGCTGCCTGAACCTAGAGGAGCGCGAGCCGGACTTCAGCGCCAGGTTCGCGCCCGCGCGCCACGCCGCCGCCGCCGCCGGCTCGGCCGCGCCGCGTGACGTCGCGGCCGCTTGACGGTGACAACATACCCATACCACACGTACTCCAAGCTTTTGCCACCGAGCGCGTGGTGCTCGCCGCTGCTGCCCGCGCGCCTTTGGAATTAAACTGGTAAAATGGTTGCTCCACACGTCTTTTACTTGATAAATGTACATACATGGTACACACGCAGTAGGTTCGTTATAGCGTGATCGAGCTCTTCGCATCAGGCGAAAATAAATGTAAATCTCTTGCCGATTTGCCGCCTTCAGCTGCAGCGTTGTTCTTGAAGCTGCAGAGTTGCAGGGATTCTTGGAGTTTTTTCTCGTATTTATGTACACGTACACTTGTGATTCTCGATCGGCTGGGCTTCTGCACTGCACATCGATTGGTGTTCTGAATAAGCCTGACTCGTTCTTGTTCTTGTGGAGATGGCAGCATTCGCCTTTACTTCATATTTTTCGTTTCCCCTCAACACATCCCACACACTTGCCAAAGCTTCAGATTTGCGTCGTTGTGCTACTACACATTAAACTGTGACGCTTTGATGCAGCTGAGACTGCGGCTGTAGCTGTCGTGCTACTAGTGTCTCCACTACGCTGAATACTCCCGGAAAGTTGTGTCACTGATGCTATCATGGAATTACTTCTCCTGTCGTAGTCGAATTATTAGAGGACGAATTCAGGATTTGGGTGCCAGCTTCTGTTTAAAAAAAGCAAAGGTAGAGAGGGATATGCGCACTTATTTGGGGGTAGAGTGTTTGCCACAAAGTCCGGGATAGCTACATGGTGGAATATTCTTCTTGCAAGAACCCATCGGACTATCGGAGAGCTCGAACCTGATGAAGAGCCTGTTGGCTTAATTCTGCTGCCACGTCAACACGCAACTTGAGTAAGAAAATATCTTCTTGCTCACCATTCACCAAATTGAGGCACCAAACAGACAAAAGGCGCCTGGTGGTCTATGTGGTCCTCCCACGAATCGACCGGTGACTGTATCTGTTAATTAAGAACTATCCTACATCCAACGTCTTTGTTTAAAAGTAGAAAAAAAATCTACACCAGTCATTCTATCTGCTGTTTTTTTTTTAAAAAATGAACGGAATTACTAGTATGCAGGATCTCCAAGACGCATTTTGCACCATCGTTTATGAAAGCTTTGCGTCAATATCTATAGAGATGGTAACCAAAAGGCGGTGCAGTCCCATCTTCCTCACGAGTGAATCATTTCTGATCTGAGCCGTTTGACATTGATCCTACTGACTCGCGCAAAATTAGAAACGTTGCCCAACAGGAATTAATCAGAGCCGAACTCAGGAAAACCCTCCCATATGGGTGTGTTTGCTTCACGTTTGAGATTTGGCCAGACAGCCCAAACCTATAGCTCCAGTAATGGAAGAGCCTTGTGTTTGGTTTGCTTGTATTTCCCTAGCTTAGAGAGGACCACTTCTCTCTTTATGTGAAGGTGTGTTTTAACTGAAATCACCTCTTCTCCACCCCTTGTTCTCCATGCTCTCCTCTGCGCGCATGTGAAGGTGGGTTCTTCGTGGTGCACACACCACTAGAAAGTGTGTGTGAACCGTGCGTGGAGGCACAAATCCAAGGGCCAATGGTGCAACGGGCCGAGGGTGTTTGCCAAGGTTGGAGACGAGCTTGGCAACGAAAGGCGAGGTGGAGGGTGGCAACTGGTGGGTTGGAGACGAGATAGAGGGTAGCGGCTGGTGGGTTGGAGAAGAAGTGCAAGATGGATCCAGAGCGGTGACCGGTGTGGCGGAGGCATACGATGCGCCGAGGTAGAGATGGAGGTACGAGAGCAATAAGAATGAAGACGGAGCACAGTGGGAGAGACGAGGAGCAATACGGATGACCGGTGATCGGGCTGACTTGGATGTTGAGGCTACCAAGCAGATCCAAATTAGCTCCATTGTGTTCCATAAAAAAAATTAGCTCCACTGTGCCTGGTCAGGAAGAACCCGAGGAGCCAAATACACACTATATGGGGGCCACGTATCAGGCCAATATCAATGGATAGTTTTATGACGTTGTTTTCAAAATTGCAATGTCATATAAAATGAAATGAAACTCGGATGAAATACTCACTTTCAGTGGAGAGTTTCATTCTATAGTTTCATAGACATTTAATTTCATGACTCATAGAGAGTTGATATTCGTGCCAAGAGAGTGTCATCCTCATGACACTCATTTCTTCTCTCTCTTCTTAAATACACTACCACGTCATAAAAAATACTTATGTAACAACATATTTAATCCGAATGAAACTCAAATGACACCCCATTAAGACTGACCTAATCCCTTCTTCCCCTAATTTGAACAGGGCCTATCTGCTCGACTCTAAAAAAAAAAGGGCCTATCTGCTCGCAAAGTCGCACGGCGCGCTCCCGGCTCTCCTCGTCGGCCCCGACCCGAGCCCGTGCGCGGCGTGATTCTACCCCACAAAACCCACCATGGCTGGCGGTTCGCTCGAGCCAGGCCAAACTGGAGCCGCGCCCAACCAACGGAAGCGCAAGGCTCTCGCCGCAGTCGCTGAGGACGGAGCGGAGGCGGAGGAGCTGGAGAGTGTGGAGGAGCTGGAGAGAGAGGTCGCCGATCTGGACCGCCGCATCCTCGAGCACCTCCGCGGCACCGCCACCCGCCTCTCCGACACTGCCGTCTCCTCCCTCGCCGCGCTCCGCCCGCCCACCATGGCTGGCGGTTCGCTCGAGCCAGGCCACCAAACTGGAGCCGCGCCCAACCAGCGGAAGCGCAAGGCTCTCGCCGCAGCCGCCGAGGACGAAGCGGAGGCGGAGGAGCTGGAGAGAGAGGTAGCCGATCTGGACCGCCGCAACCTCGAGCACCTCCGCGGCACCCCCACCCGCCTCTCCGACACTGCCGTCTCCTCCCTCGCCGCGCTCAGCCCGCCCGCCCGGCCGTGTATGCCCCCTGTCCCTGTCAAGCTATCGTATTAGGGTTTGAGATTGCTCCGCCCTCTTGTGTGGCGGTGATGCTGTTTGTGTTCTATAGATTTGTTCTCCCCGTGAAGAAATTATCACTTTGGGGTTCGATTAATATTGGATAGGCAAGGGCACCCATTTTTTACGTGGTTACATTTGGGGTAGGAGTGAAAGTAAAAGCCTTGTTTATATACTAGTGGCCAAGCACGTGCGACACACACGTGTTTGAAAAAACTCAAACATCAAGAGAAATAGTAATGTTTCTGTTATAACTCTTCATCTTCATTGTTTTCCCCTCATATCATGTTCATCTTCATACTTGTAGTAAAGACCATCATACATTTTCTCAGTGAAGGATCTTAGCTCACGACTCACTCTCCTAAGGACTACCATCTGCTCGACAATGCCATCTGGTGGTCTTTTTTTTTTGACAACAATCTGGTGGTCTTCTTTGATGATTGTTGATAGATAAGAAAGTCAATGGCTATGGAAACTTGTGGTTTGCTTAACAAAAATAGCCGAATTGTTTTCCATCATTGAGCTGCATATAGCCTTGCTAAGTGATAAAGGCTCGTTCTACAGAAAACTGCAATGAGAAAATACATGCATTTAGATTTGTGAATTAAAGAAACTTTATATGAATAACACTTACGCAAATCCCTTTGTGCTAAATGCAAATACATTTGGAGGGTAAAAATAAAATTTCATTTCATAACTTATCATTCTTCTTAGTTTTAAGATGGTCCAATCCTGCAAGAAACAAATCTAAGATCAATTTTAATCGCTGCATCAAGAAAACAAGCCATGTAAACAAATAATCCTAGAAATGTTCAAACACCAATCAGATTACCAAATCGTAATCCACATGGAAACATGAAACTAATCTTTCCAATTTGCAGTAGCTGAGCAATCTATCAACCTAATCATCAATGCCTCAACCAGCAAAGGTGATGCCAGATTGCTAAGAGTTCAAAGGAAGAATTCTTCTGGCTAGAGATAAAATGAAGGTTCTTAGATTTGATACTTTCAAAGCATGCCCTAATTATTCTTTGCATATCAAAAACTTGATCTACTAAATCTACCCTAATATGGATCAAAATTTTATTTTCTGAAAGCAAACTTACATTTTCAATAATATTTTAGTGGTTCCTTCCCTTGTTGGTTAAAAACAAAATAGTAATTCCAGACAAACACACAGAACAGATAAATTGAGATTTGATGAGAGAATAAATACTTTCAAGCAAGTCACAACCCACTTCTTAAAACCATATAGCTAGCAATGGTGCAAAATTTTACTTAGCAAATACCTCCAGTTGATTTGTGATCAACTCTTGCTACTGGGTGGGCCACCACCATCTTGCGAGCCACTGCCTTGTGAGTCGCTACCTGCCTCCACTTTTCCCATCCTGCTGTGATGTTTTCCTTCCCAATTTACTAAATGGCCATGGCAGCATGGTAGCGATACATTGAACCTCCTCTCAACCAGCTCCCAGATGGAGCTGCAGTAGCAGCAATATACCAACAGCTGGCCGCTCATAATCAGGATCATCAGTGGGCAGCTCAAAGTGGCAGATACAGGTTGTGAAGCTCAAGAAACGACACGATGCAGTCGGTGTGTTAGATGTGCTTGCAGGGCATTTGCGAACTCAGTCTGACTGCAATTCAATCAAATCCATATACTAAACACCAATGCGAGACAACACACAAGTTCATATTATCTTTTTGTATCTTCCTATGGCCCCCTAATAGAAATCTGATAAATTGTCAGTATTTACTAAAACATATAGAATATTGTTTAGAGAAAAATCAAGAGTATTCCTTAGTTGTTGTTTCCATATTTTGCAAAACAAAGAAGAAGAGTTACCAAACACAAACCTTGAAGATTGCTCTTTGTATACGCTGCATTCATGCTGGAGCATTCTGCAGGCATTTTTTTCATAGGACTGATACATTTTGTGGCAATATTAATTCGTAGGATATCTAAATCTGCATAATGTGTACTCATGTCTGCACAACACCATCATATTTAATACATAGGAAGCTAATAATCAGGATTGTGTATAATATATTTCGCTCTTGGCAGCATGAATATTGCATGCATTCGAGCACAATACCTGCCAAAATTCTTAACAGTTAGCTAAGTAAAAATAATGTAACCTATGCTGTTAGCAGGGGATATTATATTTGGGTAATAAGTCTTCAGTGAACAACAAAAAAATAATATAAAAAAGGTGTATGCTAGTATAATTTAAGGAATTATAAGAAACTAAAGGGAACAAACGCAAATCGATGAGAGCGTTTTTGAAACCTTCATAAGGAATTTCCAAATCTTCCAAAGAGAGTGAACTAATGTCAGGTATAGCGCGACGCTACAACCACAGATCGTGCACCGCCTCCATCATCCACGCGGCCCCGTCGCCCTTCTTCAGCGCCGCGCGAGGATGGCGGCCTCGACGATGGCAGGAGCGGCAGCTCAGCCCCGACACCGTGCGGCACCTGCGCGCACCGGCGCAACTTCATGCCGCCGCGTCGTCCTTCCTCTTGGCGGCAACTCTGGCTCTAGGCGAGGATGTCGCGCCTCCGCCATGTAGATTGCGAGGACGGCGGCCCTGATGACGGCCCGAGCGGCAAAAGCGCCCCGACACTGTGCAGCGCCCGCGTGCACCCATGGAACTTCATGCCACCGCCGCCGTCCTTCCTCCTCTCGGCGGCATCACTGCCTTCTTCCTCTGGGCGGCAGCACCGGCTCTAGGTGAGGAAAGAAACCGCCCTCCAGTCCAATTATAGTTCTAAATCAAACTTCTTTAAGTATAAATCATAAGCTAATTGCCAAACTACAACTACAAGGAGAATCAAATTGCCAATAAGTGAATAGAATGGCTCAATTTCACTTGCCTTTCCCTTTTCACCCTTCTTTACTGCGGAGTTTGAGTAAAGCAACAAAGAAAGAAGACTTATAGAACACAACAAACAGAAGTCCTCACAAAAGAGTCATGCTCGTTTTTTGCCTTTCGCTTGGGCTCCAGTACTCGGTCTACTAGGCCTAGCCACGGTCCAACCGTTCACTTGTCCGCAGAAACATCACTAATTGTTTCCGTTCATCGCAAAGAGAAGTTGGGCATTGCCAGGCATAGGGCAGAGGCACACCAGGGTGGGGTGCTCGCTGACAGGGAGCTCTGGCGGCCACCAGAGCTCACCATACTGGTGGATCCACCCTGATCTACATCATCATATTAGTCCCATTAAATTCTCCATGAAATATGTTTTGATATTGCATTTATTTAAATTTGTACATGTTACTATATTTTTTCAAATCTGTTGTCAAAGTTACAGAAGTTTGACTTAGGACAAAGCCAAAGTGACTTAGGACGGGGGCGAAGTTTTATTATCTTAATGTAACGAGTTATGCTTACACCATTCAAATACCTATCAAAATTTTAAAAATGCCTAGTGTTTTACATCTGCTGTTGCTAGTTTGCCACAAGTCGCTTGTATTGGTCTCTTAATTTCAGAAATAAAAAGTGCCAACATTTTCAGGATTACTGATGTTTCTCAAGCTTGGCATACTTTGATTCATTACGTTATAATTCTTTATTTATTACATTAATATTTGCTAATATGTACATGCGATTGCAAAAGTTTGCCGAACTGGAGCCGCGCCCAACCAGCGGAAGCGCAAGGCTCTCGCCGCAGTCGCTGAGGACGAAGCCGAGGCGGAGGAGCTGGAGATTGTGGAGGAGCTGGAGAGAGAGGTAGCCGATCTGGACCGCTGCATCCTCGAGCACCTCCGCAGCACCGCCACTCGCCTCTCCGACACTGCCGTCTCCTCCCTCGCCGCGCTCCGCCCGCCCGCCCGGCCGGGTATGCCCCCTCTCCCTGTCAAGCTATCGTACTAGGGTTTGAGACTGCTCCGCCCTCTTGTGTTGCGGTGATGCTATGTGTGTTCCATAGATTTGTTCTCGGGGGTATACGTGAAGAAATTATCACTTTGGCTCTCGATTAGTTTTGGATACGCAAGGGCACCCATTTTTGCATGGTTACATTTGGGGGTATGAGTGAAAGTAAAAGCCTTGTTTATATATTTGTATTTTAGAGGCATCTGCATGCACTCAGTCCTTTTTATGGTATCTAGACATGATTAGGATGTACTCTTGAGAAGAAAACTAGACTGATTCCAACTGATTTTTCAAAATGATGTTACACAGTCATCAGATTACGTATCTAAATATTTTAGCTCTGTCCTGTTTTCTCTATTTCCTGTCATCAGCCCAGCCAACTGAACTGCTGCTTTGATTGTTGATTTTAGAGGAGTTAGTTTGAGCTCCAGTGTTGATTTGAAATGTTGCAGATCCTATGTCACAAGGAGGCGATGCACTCTTCATTAATGTGGTTATTGTTCTAAAAATTCCATAGATTTATATACAAATATATTAGATCATTAGATGTAACTGAATCTAGTTTGTTGAACTAGCGTAGCTGCTACTGAATTGAACTAACGGCCTATTATTGAATTGAACCACAAGTTTTTAGTGGCAAGTCAATACTTATTCCTTGTTCGTGTTTGTTTTTGAACATGCAGATGGGTTATATATTATAATTTTATTTTTCTTGTTCATGTTTGTTTTTGAACATGCAAATGAGTTATTATAATTTTATTTTTTTTACCATGCAGATGAAGACTCATAATCTCACTAGGGAGTTCGGTGAAGATTTTTGATGCCTGTGTTCTATCTTTTCATTTAGCTATTGTAGTCATTAGATTCTAATGTCTGAGTTGGAGCCATGACTATAAGAATGATGTTGTCTGTGTACTTGTCTCTGTTTTATAAAGGTTTAAGCTCACGGTTCATTTTTTTTTATAAAGTATACCTGTATTAATTAATAGAAAAACATGTCCAAATACAAGGACACCGAAAAAGGATATGTAGGACAGCTGTCCAACCTATATTCTACGTGAAAGGAAACCGGCTGCATTCGCTGCCGGCGAAGACCGCAGACACCGACATCAGCCGACGCCGCCAAACCTGAATCACAAGAAGCCGGAGGAAACCACCGGCGTTGAGGTGGACTGCAGCAGACGCTCGATCTCGCGGAAGCGAAGAAGTCTTTGAGCGTTCATCCGTCAGGATCACAATCCAGATTGAAACAACGAGAGACGATGACATCCGTCGTCGCGGTGAAGCCAAGCTCGCTCAATCCCGATCCGTGCCGCCGGTAGATCGCGTTTGATCCACCGCACTCCATCTTGCCACCATGCCCTCAGCCGTCACCGTATCCTTGACCTTAGACGCGGCATGAGCACCGTCGCTCCGCCGTGACGATGAAACAGCAGCCGCCGCACGAGCACCGTCGCTCCGCCGCAGACTCCTACACCACCTCACAGGCCTCACGGTTTATATTTGATTTATCAAGTATGTCCAGTTACCTATTTAAGTGCATCGTTACAACCAAAGTGATAAGATTTTGGGTCGGCCCTAGAGTACCCGTTGGATCAGCGATGCCAATGACTTTAGGAGATTTGGGTCGGCCCATAGCCCTGTGAATTGGCCTTGAGGCTACAGGGCCAGGTCTGGGCCGGCCCATTCCCATTTTGATCCATACATATCCTTGCACGAGGAATTTATCCCCTCGAGCAACCGGTCCCTGTTACAAAATGCAGCATTTAAAAGAGCAAAAAGTTCATATTATAAGAGGCATCTATTTTAGGATGTAGCTTGCTATTTATACTAGGTTATAGTTGAGTTTTTTGGTTGAATTTTAACAAGACAAGAGGCTAATTTATAGTAAGAACTTTCGAGTAAAAATGAGTTTGCGAGGTAGGAATATGAGAACGGGCTGTTAAAACCAAATGCGGGGAATGAAGGATCAGAAGGTGAGAGTAGTTGGCGGAGCCAGTAGCAAAATACTAGGGGACCAATTTTCTACAATCTGAACAAAGATATACACAACTTATAGATATACTAAAATAGCAAGCTACATGTGTGATAAATACGGAATACTAGGTTACATGATACGTTCCCTATGTTAAATTAGATAGGAAAGCATCTAAAATCCTACCTAAAAAATAACAAATGATCTCGATTGTAAACAATTAGTCACTTAATCAGTCTTCGAAGTCGTTGGGTCTATCTATCGGAAACGTATGCTATACAAACCTACTAGCTATGCAAACTACGCAAACTATAATCAAACTAACACGATTCTAATTCGATGATTTCAGATAGAGGTGCGGCAATTATTCACTTCAACCCTCCCACATCTATCTTCCTAATCACTTAAACCCCTATGTGCCCCTCCGTTGCGCGTCGGGGGGTCACGCCGAGGGGAAGGGGCGGCGCCGAGGCGAGTTCTCTCGCAGCGGGGCGGCGCAGGCGTCGAAGGGTTTTTTTTTCACGTAACGGAGTGGGGCACGTAGGGTTTAAGTGATTAGCAAGATAGAGGTGGAAGAGTTGAAGTGAATCCATCGAATTAGAATCATGTATGTTTAATTATAGTTTGCATAGCTAGTATGTTTGTATAGCATACGCTCCTCTATCTATAATAGATTAATTAAAGAGCAACAAGAACTCTAGTACTATAACAAAGAAGCAATCATATGTCCATATATACATGTATACAGAGAGTGGGAGCTCACTTAACCGCTAGTCCGAGACCACAATTCACACGTGGCGGAAGAATAGGAAAGATTTAAAATGATAACTTTTAAAAAATAATATGTGCATTTTAATTTTTTCATTATGTCAAGGGAGGCCACGACTCTTTATAGTCTCAGGGGTGTTTGGATCTAGAGGATAAAGTTTAGTCCGTGTCACATCGAATATTAATTAGAAGGACTAAAAGGACTAAACGTGATCTAGTTTTGAAATTAATTACATAAGTCATGGCTAATTCATGAGACGGTTTTTAAGTCTGATTAATCTATAATTAGCGTTTGTTTATCGTATCATTATATTGTTAAATCATAGACTAATTAGATTTAATAGATTTGTCTCGCAAATTAATATCAATCTATGCAATTAGTTTTATAAATAATATATATATTTAATACTCTAAATTAGTGTCAAACATTCAAAGTTTTGCAGTTAAAAAAAAAATCCCCCGCGCTGCGCTCCCGGCTCTCCTCGTCGGCCCCGGCCCCGGGCCCGTGCGCGGCGTGACTACAAAACCCACCATGGCTGGCGGTTCGCTCGAGCCAGGCCAAACTGGAGCGAAGCGGAAGCGCAAGGTTCTCGCCGCAGTCGCTGAGGACGAAGCGGAGGCGGAGGAGCTGGAGAGTGTGGAGGAGCTGGAGAGAGAGGTAGCCGATCTAGACCGCCGCATCCTCGAGCACCTCCACGGCACCGCCACCCGCCTCTCCGACACTGCCGTCTCCTCCACCACGCCGGCCGGGTACGCCCCTCTCCCTGCCAAGCTATCGTACTAGGGGTTGAGATCGCGCCGCCCTCTTGTGTGGCGGTGATGCTGTTTGTGTTCCATAGATTTGTTCTCGGGGGTATACGTGAAGAAATTATCACTTTGGGGTTCGATTACTTTTGGATAGGCAAGGCCACCTTTTTTGCGTGGTTACATTTGAGGGTAGGAGTGAAAGTCAAACCCTTGTTTATATATTTCTCTAAAAACCTAGATAACTTTAGCGAGAGAAATAGTGGGAAAAAAAATTAGTTTTCTAGGCATGGCAATTTTTTCCCCTATATTTGGAGCCCATTGTTTGCCTAGGGATGTCGTCTAGTGAATTATCGTATTACCGCTCAGTTGTTAAATGGTACTCCCTCCATTCCAAATTAGAAGACATTCTAAGAATCTGGGAGAGTCAAAATATTTCAAGTTTGACCAATAATTATAGAAAAAACTATAAAGATCTATGACATCAAATAGATATATTATAGAAATATAATTAATAACAAATCTAATGATACTTAATTGACATCATAAATGTTATTATATTGTGATATAAGTTTGGTCAAAGTTGATATAATTTGACTCTCCAAGATTCTTGGGATGTCTTATAATTTGGGATGGAGCGAGTACTACTAATCACCAATTTCCTATTATAGTTCACTTTTGTGTTGTCCTAAATCAAACTTCTTAAGCAGTATAAATCATTAGCTAATTGCCAAACTACAACTACAAGGAGACTCAAATTGACAATAAGTGAATAGAATGGCTCAATTTTTCTTGCCTTTTCTGTTTACCCCTTCTGTACTGTAGAGTTTGAGTAAAACAACAACAAAAAAAGAAGACTTACAGAACACAACAGAAGTCCTCACCCTAGATCACTACATGGTTCACTCAAATTCATGTTTGTATTTAGAGTCATTTTTGTTGTTTGCCTTTCGCTCCGGTACTCGGTCTACTAGGCCCAGCCACGGTCCAACCGTTCACTTGTCCGCACAAACATCACTAATTGTTTCCGTTCATCGCAAAAAGTTGGACATGGCCAGGCATAGGGCAGAGGCACACCAGGGTGCGGTGCTCGCTGGCGGGGAGCTCTGGCGGCCACCAGAGCTCACCGTACTGGTGGATCCACCCCTGATCTACATCATCATATTAGTCCCATTAAATTCTCCGTGAAATATGTTTTGATATTGCATTTATTTAAATTTGTAGATGTTACTATATTTTTTTTCAAATCCGTTGTCAAAGTTATAGAAGTTTGACTTAGGACGGGGGCAAAGTTTTTATTATCTTAATGTTACGAGTTATGCTTACACCATTCAAATACCTATCAAAAATTAAAAAAATGTGTTTTACATCTGCTGTTGCTAGTTTGCCACAAGTCGCTTGTATTGGTCTCTTAATTTCAGAAATAAAAAGTGCCAACATTTTCAGGATTACTGATGTTTCTCAAGCTTGACATACTTTGATTCATTACGTTACAATTCTTTATTTATTACATTAATATTTGCTAATATGTACATGCGATTGCAGAAGTTGCAGTTGTCTCAGAAACATCAGTTGCAGAAGATGATCAGGAGCTTGAGAAATTAAACATCCTCAAATCTAAGATTGAAGCTAATATTGCAGATCTGCCAAATGTTATTGAAAAAATAAATGAAACCATTGCTCGGTGTGAGAAGCTAACGAATCTGAATGTTAATGTCGATTCTCTGGGTTTGAAAGGAAGCCGTAGAATTTGACACATCGTGCATATGAGACTGGTTGAGATTGAGCATTATTTGTTTAGGTAGGATTGTGTGTTTAGGTGTATTTGATCAGAAAACATTGAATATAAGTGCTGTAGTTTGGTCGCTGACCATTTTGTTGTGTGAAATATCGTAGGAGTGCTATGTTGAGGAAGCTAATTGTAAGTTAAAACTGAAGGAGAAAGATCTACTCTTTTTTTTTTGCGGTGAAAGAAGAATTATATTATATAATAGCGGGGTACATCAACATATTACAAGCACTCTGAATTACACTAGATATATCCAAAAACTGATTTTCATCTAAAATATACCCACGCCGTGAAAAACTCCAAATCTCAAAACCAAACCTTTTTGACACTTCGTATAGATGACCGCACAGGCAAATACTCGGCACCAGCAATAGCGGCAAGCCTGAGAACAGATGCACAACGGATGACCAACATTCCTGTAGGTGGAATTGATGATATTTTTCTACTTGCTGGTGTCTTCCTTCTGTGCCCACCGAAGAATGAGGAAGACTGATCTGAAGGATATTCTCCCTAGTTTTTCATTGTGGCCAGATGTAACCACAACAAAATAAAGAAAAGACCGGAGATAATTATTCCATGGCGGCGACATCATCTCCGCCTTGATGCGGCCGTCCGGAAACAAAGATTTCCTTGTTGTCATGTCGATGAAGATGGTGACGCTGAAGTTGTCGCCCTCGTCTTCAACGAAGCCGTCATGGAGAAGACGATTCCACCCTTCTCCTTCACCATTGCCGGAGAAGAGGAGAAGGAGGAGATAAAACTCCAATACCAAGAACTTTGACATGGAGAAACTCTAACCCTAAGAACTCGGTCTACTGTAGAAACTTATTAAAAACAATGGATCCCCTCTCCCTTCAGCCCCCGGCGAGATGCCGGAGGGGAAGGGAGGGGGACCAGCTGCGACGGCGGAGGGTGGAGGGCGGGCGGGCGGCGGCGGCCCTTCTCGCGTCGCTTGCGTTTCTTTTCTTTTCTTTTCCCCTCTCGCCGTGTCTTTTTTTTTTGCTTACTCAGTAGAAGTATTTAGTAGGTCTTGGCATTTTCTGTATTAAGATTGAATTGTTGGTTGAGTAATGCGACACCAGGTTGGTCACATATGTGTTTGTTTATGTTGTACTGCGTGTAGGCAGATTGAGATGTGTTTGTTTATGGCGTACTGCATGTAAGCATATTGTGTTTTTATTCATGGCTAGCTGACATCCTAACTTTTGAATTGAATTCAGATGTGGAGAAAGTGTCTAATGTTTGTAATCCATAATCATTTCATCATGAGTCTTTTTCCTTGTGTGCCATCATGAAAGTTCAAAATTCCATATGAGCCATTAAAAAAGTTTGTTGGTTATTAGTGACTATAGGCAAAACTATTGTTCCTCTTGTGCCACTTCTCTTGAGACAACCAAATAATGTTTTTATTCACATTTTCGTATCTAAGGATGGGGGCAATGGTGCGCTTTGGTATCAGAGATCCGTGGGTTTTGGGTCTAGCAGTTTTGGTTACTGAGGCATTCTCACGGATTTTCGGGTCCGGGGTTTGAATGGTTTCGAGTTTGGAGCGGGTTTTCAATTTCACCTGACACAGAGCACCGAAATAACTAAGCCCACCAGTAGCCCATCTAACTACATCAACCCTTAACCCCCTAAGGAAAAGACAATTTTTCCTCCCTCAACTTTTGCAAAAGTCTGTTATTTCCTTCCTGAACTCTAAACAAGATAAGCCACCTCTCCTACTATTGAAACCGTGTATTTTACCTCCCTGACCCGGTAATAAGCGGTTTGGAAGACAGTTTTATCTTTTTATTTTCTATTTATTTCAACTAAATCATTAAAAAATCAAAGTAAATCATAAAAAAAATATAAAATGGAAAATAAAATTTTATTGTAATCTACATAAGTAGATATACACATTAAAATTAAAAATACAGTATGATATATTTTAGTATAATTTTTTTTGCTATAGATTTAGATCTATTTTTTCTATAATTAATTTGAATAATTTATAACTGCAGACTCTATGGTCCAAATTTTATGAAATTTTTATCGTATCCTAGTTATTGTATGCTTGAACTATAGTAAAAATATCATACTAATTGGATCAGGTATAAATTAGTTATTGATTTATTTATATTTAACAAGCATAAACACTAAATAAATCTATAACTAATTTATACATGATTCAATGAGAATGAATTTTTTCAGTAATTCAATCATACAATAACTAGGACACCATAATTTTTTTTCAATAATTAGAACATACTCCCTCCGTCCCAAATTATAAGACGTTCCAAGAATCTTGGAGAGTCAAAATATCTCAACTTTGACCAAAGTTATATGTCAATATAATAACATTTATGATGTCAACTAAGTATTATTAGATTCATTATCAATTATATTTTCATAATATGTCTATTTAATATCATAAATTTTTATAGTTTTCTCAATACTTATTAGTCAAACTTGAGATGCTTTGATTCTCCAATATTCTTGGAACGTCTTATAATTTGGGACGGAGGGAGTAGAAACTGTAGTTATAAATTATTCAAATTAATTATAGAAAAGAATATATCTAAATCTTAGCAAAAAAAATTTATACTAAAGCATATTATATTATATGTTACTGTGTAGATCTACCCATGTGAAGTCTAACAAAATTATATTTTTTATTTTATGATTTTTCTGTGATTTACTATGATTTTTTTAAAATTCAACCGAAAAAGGTAAAAAGGAACAGACAAATCCGCCTTCCAACCGCTTATAACATGGCGAGGGGGGTAAAACGCAAGGTTTCAAAAGTTGGGGGAGATGGTTTGTCCGGTTTTGAAGTCAAGAGAGAAAAACAAACTTTCGCAAAAGCTACGGGAGACAGACTTTTTCCATCCCCCTAATGCTCTCTCTCAGCAGCCCATCTAACTCCTTAAACCCTCAATCTCATAGGGCGCTAGCCAGGGGCAGAGGCAGGCTAGGCGGAGGGTAGCAGGCAGACAACGCTCTGGGGTGGAGGGCAGCATGTAGGCGGCGCTCTAGGGTACATGAGGGTCAAGGCCGGAATAAAATCCGCCGCAAGGGGCCAGCGTATCCCTTATTTTTCAGATTTTGGAGGATCCATTAGTTTTCGGGTATCTAGGTTTGGTTTTGAGGATGGATTTTACCCGTTTCGGTGTTTGGGGCGGATTCAGTATTTAAGTTCCGGTTTTGGTTTTAAGTGCATGAAGACTCTGTCCGATCCGAATCCACCACGTTGCCGTCCTATTTCATATCAAAGAAGTATATAGGATAACCACGCATTATTATGCTCCAGAGAAAGGTGCAAGCACTAAGGTCAAATACATTAGTATTATTTAATGGATGGTCTTATATAATGCCACATAATTTTAAGACAACTTAATAGACAATATATACAATGATTGTTTTTTTAAGTTGTCTTGTAGTAATCCGTAATTCTGCTCTATGTTTTTCAACCAAATAGGGATAGCTCTACAAATTCTGCTCTAGAAAAAAAAGGTAGAGCTAAGAGAACGCCTAAAGGGATGCTCTAGAAACTCAAGGTTTTTGGTGAAGCTGCTTGGCATTTGATATGGTAGATTTTTTCTTGTGCATCTCTCAAAGCTTCGGCCTCAGATTTGGTCCTCGTGGCTTCTCCTTCCTAATCAACGCCTCTTGAGTCAGCGACATGATAAGCTGCGCATTACAGAAGAGAATATAATTATTTGGGTCCCAACTGTCACGAACAGGCGCAGAAGCAGAGCTCAGACGATTGCATACCTCTCCTTGCCTGTTGAACATGCGTCCAGTGACGAAACCCCGACCACCGTGCGCAGATGGGCTCTCGATCTGTTCACAGGAGGTCAGGAGCAATGTGTACATTAGTATCTCGCATGGGCTTATCTGTATCGATGAACAGATGTGCAATCGGTCAATCGCTTACCACATACAGCAACCATTCGTCAGCCTTCACAGGTTTGTGGAACCAGATGCTACAGACAGTAACAGGCAGCCGTAAGCACAAACAAAAACATGCTAAAAGTGATGATGAACGGAAGCACTATACTGAGTGAATGTTACATACGAATGGTCAAGACTGAGCGAGTATGTCTTCAAACCCTTCTCCCGATGAGGGTTAAGGCTCACACCAGAATATAGTAGATCAGAAGCATATGCTACAACACATCTGTAGTATTGCAGAATAACATTATGTACAAGTATAATAAATGACGCAAGATAGTGTATGGTGATCTAATGACTAACCTATGTAGGGCTTGGTCGTCTGAAAGCTTTCCCCGAGCTCTAAACCAGTAGTTTGAGCTGAAAAAGAATCAGACGCATTACTGAATCATAACTATTTTTACTAATATAAAAGGATAGAATGGGGGAAATCTTGCTTCGGAGGAAACCAGGATCTGCAGGATCAATATAACTTAAACTAAAAATATGAATAGGTTGCATTCAGGGAAAGATGTATGTGCAAAACCTTGGTTTATGTTGAGACGCTGAATCTTCACAGAATCTCATTTCTATGGGCCAAGGAGTAAACTTCTTTTTAGCTGCCAAGTTCCTATATTGGCTGCAGATGAATAAACATTCAATTGGCTACCAAGTACCAAATGATAGAGATGAACAATATATTTTTTTTTTCGTAAAAATAATTTGATATTATAAATGTGCTATCCAACTTGTCGCATCAACAGTAAATCCTGAAGGGTGAAGGCTGTGGTTTGATGGTTAAACCAAAGGGTTTTGCTATGGTACCCACAAATAACTGTGAGCCGTTTATTTAATTAGATCGAAGGGCTAGAATCATCTATTACTTCCTAGGAGGTAATAGATGAAATAAGTAAAGTTTTAGATATAAAGATCTTTTTAGATCTAATTGATGCATGCATGATCTATTAGATATATGATGGATCTTTTTATTTTTGCAACTATCGATATAGCATAATTTAGCTAGAGTAAACTAATTATTTTTTTATGCACTATGTACATAGATACCCAACTTACATGCACATATATGAAACCTATGTACGTATATCATCAAGGTTTATACATGATAAACCCACTAAAAATTATTTCTGGTACTATTTTGTTATTGGTGTATAATTTTAACCTTATAATGTGATAGGTTCATCCATATCATAACATGAGAGTGATAGTTGTCATTTTAGCAAATTATGTATACGCGTGTTCGATACTCGTATCCGTATTTGGACAACATAGGCCATGAAAACTAAAAAAAGGGCATGATGACAATCGCACAAAAGAAATGGTGCAACTATTCACAAAAACAAGGAAAGGGCTGCATGCCCACCCATGCCTCGCATGATTAAAGGGTTTTGAGAATATTTTCCTTTTTCAATTAATCAATTAATTTAAAAAATCTAAAAAATCAACGGTTCAGATTTATTTAAGATATTACCTCCTAGAAAGTAAAATATGTACCGTAGCATTACCCTAAACCAAATAACTTGATAACAACATTAATGTAGTAACCATCGAACTATATGATAGGAAGTCAGAATAATTACGATGGGAAGCGTGGATCAGTAAGCCGTCTTTCTCGTATCTCCTCCAGATTAAGGAGCTGCATTTAATTGCTTATTAGATATCTGTTTTTTTTTCTTCCACAGATATCAAAGAAAAGAGAGAAAAATCCTTGCCTGTTCTGGAGGAGGAACATCAGGCATTATTGCAGCCTGATGCTCAAAACCCACTTCTTCCTTCTGCAAGAGAATCAGTTGAACAGATAGTCATACCAAATTCACACTGAGATATTTCACGAGGCTGACCCTTTGCAGTTCTAAAAATCTCAACCTAGCAGTATATATTCTATCAGTTGTACTAATCAAATTGAGACCAGGAATGATATTGTCTGGAAGCTATTGATACTAAGGATGACATTGATTGGTAGCTGATGAAGATATACCATAAAGTTGTGGGTTTAATGAACATAAATTTTAGTAAGGTGTGCAAGGGCTACAAGGAGACATTTTCTATCCAACAGTTCATGTCTTTTCAATTAATCTTAAGTTAAGTATGATAACAGTTTGGACCAACAGTACCGTTTTAAATAACCAAAGGAACAGTGACTTGATGCAGCATTTTCGGAGATACAAGGTTCAAAATAATCATTGACCTTCTAACTAACAAATTCTCGGCATGAACAAGGCAGAAGTCTTTTCAAGTTCGAAAGATTGAAAAATGAAAATTCTAACTGGTACATGTTTGTATAAATTATTTAATCTGTCCAAAGAAGTTTCAAATATTATCATTTACAGAAGTATAAGCACCTGGAAAGAAGCAATCAAGGTGAATACAACTAGTCCCTTCTGCTTTGCCTCCACTTTTCTTGTGGCAAAGCTGGATCCATCACGTGCCCGATGAACTTGATATATTATTGGTACTACACCAGAGGACAAATCAAAGACATCCATGAGCATCAAATTTCTTTTTTAGATTAAAAGAATGTGCACTAAGTATCCCAGCTTTACTACAAATCCAGAAATATGCTGTTGCCAACGTTAATTTGGCCAACCAAATGTAATCTGAGAACCAGTTCTATCAGTTCATAAGGACTTTGTATCACTAGAAGCTTTTAGTTTGGGCTTAGCTGGAGCTTCTATTTTTTATTCTTTTTTGTTTCATATAATATCACGATTCAGTTGCGTAACAGTCAATGTTTTTTCGAAAGTAAAGGCAGGAGCTCTGCCGCTCAATTAAGATGGAAAAAAGAGTTTTATGTACAAGGGCCAAACATACCGGTCAGGACCAAATCACAAATAGTCACCGCTCTTACACTTGTTGTTTTACCCCACAAAGCACATGACCCTATGCAATCACAAAAAAAGGTTGATATTGGTGTAATCTATCCCATTCAACCGAACACAGCATAAGATCTGCTCAGGCAGCTCTTCAACTTTATTTCCCTTTATGTCCCTGAATAGTCAGCCCACATCTAGAACACATCCTGTTATAAAAAAAAAAGGGCGTACCCAGTGCCGTAGGCTCCCGCACTGCGGGGTCTGGGGAAGGGAAATAGCCCGCAGCCTTTCCCGCACAAATGTGCAGAGACTGGGGCTCGAACCCTGGACCTCTTGGTCACAGGTGGTAAAGCTCTACCGCTTACACCAGGGCCGCCCTTCGAGAACACATCCTGTTATCATGGCCAAAATGTTTCAAAACCTTTCCTTGAGATGTACTCCCTCCATCCCAAATTGTAAGTCATTCCAAGAATCTTGGAGAGTCAAAGTTTATAAAGTTTGACCAAATTTATATAATATGATAATAACATATTTGATACCAACTAAGTATCATTAGATTCTTTATTAGTTTTTTTTACTGAAATTTATTAGTTATATTTTCATATTATACCTATTTAATGTCATAAATCTTTATGTTTCTCTCTATAATCTTTGGTCAAACTTAAAATGCTTTAACTCTCCAAGATTGTTGGAATGACTTACAATTTGGAATGGAGGGAGTATCTAAATATGTGCATGTCACTGTTGATCTCGAAGTAGTTATCACCCAGGTAAAACTCATGTTGTGGTCTAGAAAGAACAGACTTATAAATAAAGCTGAAGAGCTGCCCGAGCAGATCTTATGCTTATGCTGTGTTAGGTTGAATGGGATAGATTGCACCAAATATCAGCCTCTTTTGTGATTTGCGTAGGGCCATGTGCTTTGCAGGGTAAAACAACAAGTGTGAGCAGTGGCTATTTGCGATTTGGTCCTATGACCAGTGTGTTTGACCCTTGTATTTTTTCCATCTTAATTGAGCGGCAGAGCTCCAGCTACCGAATGTTATGCAACTGGATCATGATATTACATGATGAAGCGAAAAAGAATAAAAATAGAAGCCCCAGCTAAGCCCAAACTAAAAGCTTCAACTGATAGATTACTGGTTATCAGATTACATTTGGTTGGCCAAATTAATTTTTGGCAAAGATCAAATAGCTTTAGAAAACCTTACTGTTATTGTCTCCAGCAACAAGAAAAATTGCATGCAAGCTGTGCACCATTTTTAGACAATCAACAGTCTTGGATGCTGCTGCTAGTGCCTGCATGAGATCAAACATAAGAACTGGTTAGTGGTTACAACATACTGAGATCATTATTCATTTTACAAGGTTCGCCAGCCTATACTGAAAAAAGCATAGAGCATATAGAAATACGTTTATCCAAAAGATACCAACTGTCAGCAGCAAGTGAGTTGACATAACTGAACTTAAAATGGGGATTATTCTGACTCAAACTTCCTAAAGGTACTCAAAAGACACCTAAGCAATGACTTCTTATATATTCTTATTTTCACACTTAAAATGGGGATTATTCTGACTCAAACTTCCTAAAGGTACTCAAAAGACACCTAAGCAATGACTTCTTATATCTTCTTATTGTCACACTGTGGCGCTTAGCAACATATCAAGTGAATACATCATGAAGGAGATAGTCATATCATAATAAATAAGACAATAAGGCACAATGGTGTCTGGAAGGAAGCTGACAGGACTAGAATTTTAAAAATAATCTGTATATTTGTTCCTGAATTGGTTTCATGGAGATGTTCTTAAATCCAACCCATGTGATTATGGGAAGTAGAGGAAGCGTGTCTAATGTCCAAAGTTTATTTTTAGTTATTGACTCAGCAATTCACAAATTTGTACTTGAAAGTAAAATGATGAGCTAGAATTGAGTAGTAAAAGAAAGATGTCAAATACATAGAGTAATGAGATCTAGAAAGTAAGCAAGGGTGGTTGAAAAGTGCCTGTCCAATGAATTGTCCTCCAAAAACTTGCCTAAAAGTTGGAGCTTCTGGCAAAGTAAACCCACGGAAGATATCGACCTAAAAAGACAAAAGAATTGTGGTGAGCAAGACAAGGGAACTCAATGCAAAAAATTAATATTGACACTATATTTATCATGATTATCCTTTTAACAGCAAATCAAGAAAATGCAACCATGCAAATCTCTGAAAGCCATGTCTGCTCTTATGTTTGTTTATTTTAGGCGATGTAAATCGAAGTATATGGTGAGTTAAAAGCACAAGGTTAGTCTTCAAATAGGAACAATATGATTGCACTTCCAGTCTTAAATCCATTTGTTGCACAATGGATAAAACATCATAGATATTGTCTTACATTATACTTACCTCCAGTGGTTCTAAGTGCAAAATTTGTTCCAGCAAAGAATGTTCAGGTGTTTCCTCCGCATTCCAAATTGTTTTTGGTTGTAACAAATGTCCATATTGATTGGGCAATATGAAGCAAGTGAGCTGCAATAGAACAGCCAACAATTAGCAAGAGATGGTTATACATATCTAGAAAAGCCAAAAACCAAGTTGTTCACTCAGAAAAGAGAATCCTACAGCTACAGAAATGATATGTTAAAAGTAGGACTGTTTGAAATAAGCACCTTTGATAGCGCAACAACATTTACTTGATGAACAGAACTATTAGTTCCTACAAAATAATGCAAAGCATCAGTGTTAACAAAATGAAATCACAAAAGACATCACTGTTTTATATCTTTTTCATGCAGCAGTTTGAACAGAATTAAACCAAATTATCATGACAACAAATGTCTTACCATAACCAAAGTAGTCGTATTTATTTAATACATAGTCTGGGCGGTTGGCTTCTTCGGCATTCGCAGGTGCAGAAACTTCAGCCTTCAGGATAATAAGTATGTTATTCAAGTAGCAGAAAGTATTATTACTACTAAAAAAAGAATCAGCCTCTGCCCTCACTCCCACTATGGTAAATATCAAAGGTACGTGTAATTCCAGCATATCTTCTTATTGATTCTAACACATATCAAAGCAACCGTAAAATAACAAGTTAAAGGTATGAACACAGCAGCAAAATAAATTAACAATGTAACACAGTTAGGGCATGAAAAGCTATAGAGCTCAGTAACATAAGATCATTGTTATAAAAACTGTTCTTCACTCAAACAAACAATCATTGTTATAAAAGTTGTTCTTTTGCAGTCTACTAGTAATCAATGCAGAAAGAAACGTCAGGCTAAATTATATGGTACACCTGTTTTAAATGAGTACTCAATTACTGATGTGATATGTCCATGTTGGGGTATTTTTCAGTGGCTGTTACAGCCTTCTGCACACCAGTGTAGAGTCAAATAATCATCAATGCTAAAGATGGGTGGAATTGAAGTATATAAGCTTTTTTTGTGAACGTTTATTTGCGCCAGTGCAGATTCAATGAAGCATCAGCTCAGAAGATGGGTGGTAAGCATGAGGTGCAAAGGTACACTACAAGAAACGTTTAGTGCATATAACTCTTTAGCTCAGCCATCTAAGTTGTATATGCATGCACAGAACCAACAAAAGTATTTGCATAAACTTTACCTGACCATCCAATATGATGCAAAGGCCATCAACAGGTTCACCATCGTGAGCAACATAGTCACCAGGTTCTGCAAAGTACCGGTATCAGAGCCAAATATGATTCATCTTTACGCCACGCCACATTCAATGACAGAAAAATAAAATCTTATTTAACCAGTAGAGCCTTATATAATGGGAGCACACGAAACAGACACCAAGGGTCAAACAATTAAATTAAAATTAAACTGAAACATGATCAATTCATTATGGACTAGTACTGGTTAGAGCTTTGACTGAAAGACCACCACGCTGTTTCTCGCAGAGCTTATGTTCGCATTGGCTTACATCTGGAACTTGAAATTTGTTGTAATCTCATAGACTAACAAATAACAATAAACACTCGCAAATACTTTGTGAGCTTATCACAAACACAAGTACTCACTCCGAGAGCACATCGATTACCGAAAGCACAAACTGAAACGCATATCATACTTCCGTGGACAAACAGAGTTAGCCAGGAAACCGATTCCAGCGGCCAATCGATCCAGTCTGCTGGGTCCTGGCACACAGTAGCGCCCGCGGACGCGCCAGGTACGTACCGTAGTTCTTGACCTGGACGGCCTCGGCGATTCTGCGGATGGAGGAACCCGGGAGGCACTGCAGGAGGGGCACCTGCCCCAGGAACTCCGTCACTGCACACCAATGGCAACCAGGCCCCAGATTAGCCAGAATCGCTCCCAAATTCGGCGAGGTCCGCGCTGGCGCTGCTTTACCTTCTTCACGATCCATCGGCTGCGCGGCTGCAGCAACGGCGAGCAGGGGGTGTTGGGGACCGGGACAACGAGGCGTCTACGGTTGAGGGCGGAGGAGCACGCGGACAAAAAAAAAATTGTCTCAGATTTAAAGAAGCCGAGAGGAGAAGAGAGAGCAGAGATTGGTTGGCCGCGCCCGCCCGTGGGACTCGTGGTCGTGGGGAAGTGGAGACGAGAAGAAGAACGAGGAGAGAGACTCCAATTTGTGCGCGTGGTTGGGGGCGATGTGCGGCCCCTCCGTGTCAGACTAGGAGTGGTTGGAGACTTGGTGTCCTATTTTCCGGTCGTGGCTCTGTGGGCATGACTAGTGGGCCTCTGATGTGCGCGCTGGAGACAGGGGCCGCCTTGTCAGTGGAGATTTCAGCGGAGAGCTGGTGTGACTGCAACTGCAATTGCAAGTGACGAGGAATGGATTACTCCCGCTGTCCCGCATGGAACCACTTGCCAGTACACTTGGATCGCGGTCCCACGCTTACAAAGACTCCGTTTAAATGTCATTTTCGTTTCTCAAGCAGTTAAAATTATTTAATATATATAAATAAATTTGATCAACTATATAAATAAATGTTAATATTTATTATATAAAATTAGTATTATGAAATAGATGGCTTCATTTTTTATAATATATAAAAGTATTAAAATATATAAAACTATTTTTTATAAATCTTAAACTAAATTTAATGAAGTTTGACTAACACGAGTGTCATAATTATATTTAATTTGATACCGACGGAATATAAATACTAAGGCAATAATTGAGATCGTGTGTCATGTGTTCATTAACGGAGGCACGGACCACGACCGTCTGCAGCCGTTGGATCGATGGTATGCTTTTCTACTTTCTACCAGCATATTATGCTAATGCTCTACACTGTCCTAGTTGTTGCTTGATCGTGTGTTTGTGAGATCGAGCTTTTCGACACCACGTGAAAGTTGCTTTGACCTTTGAGCTCAATATGATATTTTTGTATCGCAAAAAAAATATAGTAATATGTTTTATAGGGATATTACGTAGTACTGTATAATGTACTAGTGCTCCAAGAACAGCATCCGCGAAGGCGGGAAAGAATTGCACCACAGTTTTTTCAAAGAACATCATACGGTCATATATACCTCACAAGTTCTCTCTTTCCCAGCATTATTATACGAAGGATATACGAAGTATGGATTATATTATTAGCCATAAAACTCTAAAGGCCGAGTGTTCTATCAGTGACGTGCCCTTATATACTTCATAAATACATACCTCAACTTTTTAATATAGGAGATGATGCATATATATATGATGCAATTTTATTTAAGATTATTAATTTTTTAAGGATGCATTTGCACCCCTAGCTAGTTAGTAGTAATCACTGTGTAGCCTGTCCATGGGTCCTATGCGAGTATATGACGGAGACATAAGGTGTGTGTAATCGACAAACGGTCTGTTTACTTGGCTATTTTTTTGGCTGATAAGCCACGGCTAATATTGTTTTGATTATTTTTCTATTTCAGTGGCTGATAAGACAAGCGAAAAGACCGACCGGCCAACTACAACTACCACGTCACGTGTCGATCCGCGTAACGCATACCCACCCGTTTCGTCGGTGCTGCACTGCCATGCGACTCTACCAGAGTCTGACCCGTAATCGACCCCGCTGAGGGCTCGTTCGTTTGGCCGGGAACCAAGGCACAAGCGTACAAATTAGAGAAGCAATCCGGCCTGAATTAGTTCTCGGTCACGGTTCCTGGTCCTTCAGTTTTTTTTTTTTTTTTTGAAATTTCCCGGTCCTTGAGTTGCTTCGGCAACCGACTCAGTTATTCTTTTCTGATTTCATTTTGAATCTGGCCAGGCCTTCCCCCGCTGTCTCTCGTGGGCCTCAGGCCGGCCGGCCTACTAGAGAGGTCGTGCTCATTAGGCCGGCCCGGTCCAAAAATCGGGCCATAGTGCCGTGACTGGGCCGATAGGTAGGCATGAAGCCCTCTTCGGCACGGGCCATGTGTCGTGCCTGCCCCGGTCACTGAAAGTTGTGCCATGCTAGAGGTCGGGCCGGTCCGTTGGCCATTTATACCTGCCATCACGCGGCCATCCAATGCGCTAAGCAGGGCCGTCCGCCGCCGCGGCCTCGGCGCGTTCGTGTGGCGAAAGAAGCTCTCCCGCAGCATCGTCCCGCACCTCGGCGCGAGGCAGCGGCACCTTCGACCACGACCACCCGCCGCCCAAGGTCGTGAAGGGCTACACGTTCGTGCTTCACTACCCGGGCCTGGACCTCGCGGCCCTAAGCCTCCGCAGTACACCGTCGAGAAGGACGGCAGCGGGAGCGACGAGACCTGCGTCGTCAGGTTCCACGCGGGGTGGCCGTACGAGGACGTCGTGTTCAGGATCGTGAACAGGGCAGTGGGAGCGCTCGCGGAAGGCGGGGTTCAGGAGCGCACCTTCGACAGGGGCGTCCTGCGTCTCAGCTTCCACTTGAAGCGCGTCTTCTACAGGAGATGATATGGCGATTGGCGGTTGTTCTCACAGTGCCGCCGTTTGTAAATTAGATGAGTCAAGACTCAAAAAATACGATTGGATCCTTTGTTTGCTCCCCTTGAACTGGCCTATAAAAGTGTAAATAGCTAGTAGAGCCAGGTTAACTTACAGTGTCAGCTGTCAGCTATTGCAGAGAGGAGATTTCAGTAAAGGACCTGGTGGTGAATGCCAAATTAATCCTTTGTCTGTTTTGTTTACAGTTTACACAATAACTCCGCGTCAGCTGTCTTGAAGCTCAGCTTCGTCATTGGCCTGTAGAGACCATGTGAGTTATAATTCCTCATTTGCCGGTGCATGTCTGTTGCGGCGCCTCTTTGAAACTTCAATTTGCCAATGTAGCATGCCTCAACTATACATGCCTAGGTTAATTGTCAACAAATCTGCATTCCTGCATTTTCATGAATCGACGAATCACAAATTTATTCGTGATTTTCATCATTTCTTCTCTTCTCCGCAAAGTAAATAAGACAAACGCTCATAAAATTGATCACAGATGTGGTTGCGTAAATTTCTTCATGCTCAAATGTAGCAGTAGCAACTAGCAGTACTAGTACAAGCTTCAGAAGTCGATAAACCAGTGGATAACAACCATGTTTTCTAGTCTCCATCATTGTCTAAGAAGCTCGGCAACAATTTGCATGTTGGAGAATCTATCATCATCTCTCACATCAAATATGTACACGCCAAGTTGGTTGCTAGGTCGGTTGGTCCCTCAGACCCCTTAATCAAAATCATGTGGATAAAACTTTGCTACTAGGCTCAACGAATTGTCAACATTAAAATCACAAAACGAGTCTCCTGGACTAGAAGAGGCCCAACATACAAGCAATTGAGCGTTTGTCTCATTGAAGCAGATGTCAAGCTCTTGCAGTAACCAATCAATAATATCCTCGAAGCGATCTACTTGATACTAATACTTGTTTGTCATTCTAGATTTGTGCCTTTGGATCAATATATTCATCTTCCATTTCTAATTGGAAAGCCACATTAATGTGTGTTGTCTTGTTTGTAACAAATCATCGCACTTCTTCATTGTTAGATGGTGTGATGAGGCACAACATCACCCACATGATGTTTGGGCCTTTGTTCTTGGGCCTCTTCCAATCTGTGACGGGAAAACTAAATGTGCGAGGTTGGCAAGGCCCTTTTTTTCAAGTACTTCCTTCTCATCATTTCTCTAAGATTAGAATGATAGATATCAATTTGTTTCCGCAACCCTAGATCATATTTAGTTTCCTCTTTCGAGTTGACATCATCCAAGCACAAATTGCGAGAATTGTTGGCACTATTTGGCTCTGGCGCTTTTCTTTTGTAAAATCTTTCCATCGATTAATCTGGCATTAGTAAACAATAGCAATGCTAAGTAAATGCCCAAAACAAGAAAAATCTTTATGCACAGCACACTGTCTAGTAAATAACTACGGAACGAAATAAGGGCAAATATCTACAAGAAATAGTGTAGTACTCACGTACCCTGAGCAGCTTTCTTAATTTCAGGAGAAAGAAATTGACAGCAGCTTTCTGAACTTGAGCAGGCAGCAACGTTGCAAACTCAGGCACTCAACTAAGACACTCAACGACCAGAGCTGGCAAGAGGCGGCGCTCGTACGAGCTACGGCCGGATTGCGTTCAGGCGCAGACGGCAGGAGTGCTCCAAAACCTGGGCTCGGTGACGGCGAACGGCGATTGCCGATTGCCGATTCAGAATTTCAGAGTCACGGCGCCCACTGACGAGAAGACGGACCGTTGCGACGGACGCGAGAGCCTTCGAGGGCAACCAGTGGAGTAGACGCGCTGCACGGTTCATCTTCGTGCGATGGACTCAAGTTAACTGGGCTGGCTGCTATAAGCTGGGTTGGGGGGTGCAGCATATTGGCCCAAGGGGGTGCATATAGGGCCGAAATCTGATGGTAATAGCTTGTTTTCGATTTGGGGGGCCTCTACTGGGCTGAAATCCACGGGCCACTGCTGGGCTTCGCCCCCATACTATAGGTGAGTATTGCTACTTACAAAGACAGGGTTACGACATGGAACAACGGTGTGTGAGGTAGCACGCAATAATGCATCCGTGCTTGTGGTTTCGGTCAATGGTCGGCGCAATGGTAAAGATCATTGGTTGGGGTTCCCACCCAGGGTTCAAATCCTGGGTGCGACACTTTATTTCACGTCGACAGCGAGGCGCTTGTGGTGATTTCGTGAACTTCAAGATTTGTCGGCTCAGTCCTTCAAAGATGCTCATAGGGGTAGAGTTTGCGTACGTGTGTTCGTAGGGGCGAGTGTGCGTGCGTGTTGAGTGTCTGCGTCGTACTGTGCAATCTCAAAAAAAAATTTGTCAATTTTACAAAAAGGATTATGGTTTGGCCAGGTTACTTGGTTAGTGCGTGTATGGTTGGTATGTGCGTGTGCTGGTCCATGGTCCAAACTTGTCCTGCTGCCGGGTCACTATAGGTACACATATCGATCGGTGTGATAGATCCTGATGCACACAGCACACCACATAAACTCGCCTTCAACATTCTATAGCTTGTGGTCTACACACTCGAATCAGGCCGAACAACCTGGCATAGTGGCAATTCCTTTCCACATCTGTACATTGCAATCTGACAGTTGGTATTAACACGTGTCTCATATCATGTTACTGGGTAGTTGTCACCTTCAACGCTCCTGGTCCTGGGGGTGCATGACCGGCTGATCACGGACAACGTGCTAATTGCGTATAAATACATTTATTATATTTGAAAAAAGGAAGAAAGGGAAGATCCGAGTCTGTGCAATTAAGTTGGACATCACAAAAACATATGATCGGGTGGGGTGGGATTTTCTTTGGAAAATTATGTTGAGGGTCGGTTTCCATGACACCTTCGCAAATCTAGCGGTGCGGTGTGTGAAATCAGTGTTGTTCTTTGTTAGAACTAATAATAGGTGTGCTTGAAAGAATCAAGATGCACAAAAAGTGAATTGTGCTAATCTTTACCCTAATGCCTAATTGTGTGTTCTATTGTTCTACTGCATAAATAGTTTTATACCCTAGGTTCCATTCTATTATGTACGTATGGCAATTCCGATAAGTAAATACAAGAATGTAATGCTCAAAAGTAATTGCTCAAAGTAAAATAGAGGGAAAAAAACACGAAAATATTTTGCCAACATATCGGCACTCCCTACTAGTTTTCATTGGAGCACTTATGCAAGGGTATCGTTTCCTCTTGATCCGCGCAAGGATCAAGTACTCTCTTTGGGACGATTCTTTGCCACTCCAGCATGAGATGAATCATCTACAACTGCTCACAAGATGAGTTGGGTCATCCACAAGCTCTACTTAGTACCGTTTAGCTAGGTGGAGCATTTTATGTCAGCCCAAAGACCAAGGTGGTCTTGGAATTCATGATCTGCACATTAAAAATATTGCTCTACTTAGTAAATGGTTGTTCAAGTTACTTACCACTTAGGGGACTTGACAACAATTACTATGCAATAAATATCTAGGCTTGAAACCATTAATACAGGTGGAATGGAAAAATGGGGATTCTCATTTTTGGTCTAGTCTTATGAAGGTGAAGCGAGACTTTTTCCGCTTTGGATCCTTCATTGTAAAGGACGGGACACAAGTGCGTTTTTGGAAAGACAAATGGCTAGGGAATTCGTCTCTACAGGAGCAATACCCATGTCTTTATAACATTGCCAGACCTAAACATGTTACTATTGCAGAGGTTCTTTCTAGCTACTCCATCACCAAACCTATCTTGGCGAAGAGACCTCATAGGTCCCAAATTAGTAGCGTGGAACAATTTGTTACCTCGAATTGCTAATATATAGTTGGCCAATGAGCAAGATGAGTTTCACTGGAATTTACATCCAAACGGACTATTCTCAGTGAAATCAAGCGTTATTATATACTGATATCCCAAATATCAACAAGCTCATTTGGAAAGTGAAAGTCCCGTTGAAGATAAAAATTTTCCTGTGGTACCTACGACGAGGAGTTATATTAACAAAAGATAACCTAGTAAAGCGCAATTGGCAAGGTAGTATAATTTGTTGCTTTTGTCACAAAGAAGAGACAATTAAGCACTTGTTCTTTGACTACCGGTTTGCTTGTTCAATTTGGTTTTCTATTCATATTGCGACAGGACTTTTAAAACCCCATAACATAGGTCATATGTTCAATGAGTGGTTAAGGGGTGTTAACAAAGATGTCAAGCTGTTACTCCTGCTAGGAGCGACAGCGACCTGTTGGTCTATTTGGCTCAGCAGGAATGATATTGTTTTTAAAAAGAAAAAAATGTTTCTCCTGTACAGGTTATCTATTTGGTTACCCACTGGCTACGCACTTGGGCTATTCTGGAAAAGACGGATTTACAGAATACAGTTGTAGCGGTGTCACAACAGTTGATGCAGGTGGCCAAGGATTTTTTTCCCAGGCACATGGGTGGCGGTCTAGTTTGCGAATTGATAGTCACTAGAATGTGTCAGCTTTCTTCCTTTTCTTTGGCTGTGTCTCATGATAGACAGAGGCCGGAAGTCGCGCTCTGTGACTTTATATCAACTCGATGTATTGCTACTGAAGTTTTAATAAAAGCTTCCTTTATCAAAAAAACAAGCTCCATCAAATGATCACCAAACTACGCTGGTGTTCGCAGGTCTCCATCGACTCTACTTCACACTAGTACAAAGATGATTTTCCCGACGCTGGGTTTTTATTTCTAGTGGCGATTTCTCTTAACATACCAAGTAGAAATCAAACGGTTCCGGACCGCCACTAAAAATCGATTTGTACAGACGATTTTCTTAAAAAAACCGCCACTAGAAATCATGTATTTCTACATACGGATTAAGAAAATCGCAAGTAGAAATCTCATTTCTAACGATGGTTTCTTAAGAAATCCGCTACTAGAAATCAAGTAGTTCTACGGGCAGGTTTCTTAAGTGAACCGCTAGTAGAAATCCTATTTTTACAGGCGGTTTCTTAAGAAATCCACCACTAGGAATAATTGGACACTGATTTTTTAAGTTTTTTCAAACGACCTTAGATAGGGAAACGACCAAAATAAAAGTTGTAGATCTCGAAAAGTTATGAAATTTATAGTTGATAACCTTTTCATTTGAAATCATCTTATCATCAAAAACTACATTCAGATTTGTCAAATTTAAAATTCAAATTTTGTAAACGACATTGGATGGAGAAACTACCAAAATAAAAGTTGTATATCTTAAAAAGTTATGAAACTTTTCAGTTGACAACTTTTTTCATTTGAATTTCTTTAAGTCCTCAAACAATCAATTTACACTCGGTTTAGTATAATATGTAGGGAACCAAAACGGAATCTAGTGGAGTGGTAGAGGATGCTACACACGAGAGTGATATTGTGGGTTTGAATCCCTTAGACCATGAAGGATGCGATTTTATGCGAAAAAATACACGATGCCATTAAATTCTTTCTTTTTCCTATTTTAAAAACTCGATTTTCATTTTTCTGGACAACCATTTATTCCGGTGGTTTTCTTAACTGAACCGCCAGCAAATATTGATTTTCACTGGCGGTTCTCGGTTAACTGCTAGTGAAGAGATTCATTTTCACTAGCTCCTAGCGCTGGTGATTCTAAAAAATAACTGTACAAATGACTTTTGAACAGAAGCTCTTTGTACTAGTGTGTCATCTATTTTTACACTATCGCTAGTGTCGACAGCCTCAGTGTAAGAATGTCTCTTCTTTCTTTGTTGTCTGTTCTCACTTTTTTTTTGTTCCTGATGAATATAGCGTTAGCGAGTGTCAGTTTTGGCTCAGTTCATATATAGTGCTAGTGTCGTTAGTTTATGTTCCACTATAATATGTATATATCTGAGGTAGGTTTGAGTTTGTTGAATCGCACACATATATACGATACATGTTGTTTATGCTCTTTTTCTCAGTACCAAAGTTATTAGTTTATTCATCGCTCGCTAAACTGCTTTTCAGCAGCGATGGCGACGGCGCAGTTTGTCCTGTAGGGCGGCCGGGACGTGATCTCGCGAATCGGCATCATCAGGATTCAGGGCAAGGAGGAGCGCGGTGCCGTGCTGCTGTTGCCGCCAGCTTGTCTGCTGTACTACTGTTATTACTGTACGTACTCGGCCACGGTGGACGATGTGGAGGCCCCGGCTTGACGATTTTCTTTCTTTTTTCCTCTTATTCTACTTGTTTAGATTCAAAAGAATTTAGAATTTTAATACTGTAGCACTTTCGTTTGTATATGGTAATTATTGTCCAATTATGAAGTAAGTAGATTTAAAAGATTTGTCTCACAAATTACAAATGAATTGTGTAATTAGTTATAGTTTTTATTTATATTTAATACTACATGTATGCGTTCAAAGATTCAATAAAGATTCGATGTGACAGGAAATTTGAAATTTTAAAGGGAACTAAACAAGGCCTTAGACTATTATATTGCTGGGCCTGGCGTGATTGATGCATGGATGGCTCCGTACGTCAAATGGAAAGCTGGCCGCCGGTAAGTGTTCGATGTTGGTTAGACAGAGATTGATGAAAAGTACATGGAGCGCAAAACGAGTGGTGCGCGGTCGAGTATTACGGCGTCACCATTGACAATAACACGAGCATCCTCACTCCATTGCTGAACGGACAAAAGCATACACAGAGATGGTCTTGATGCATTCTACTAAACAACCTACACCGCACAAGTGTGAGTCTAATTGTTTGGCTCCTAAATGGACTCCACCGCCGGATGAATGGTTGATGTTTAATGTGGATGTAACCCTTTTCAAAGAGCCATCTCGCATTGGAGTTGGAGTAGTGATACACAATCATGTTCTGGAGATTTCAAAATGGCTTTTTTGTAAGAAGATCCTTAGAGTTGAAGATCCTGAATTGGCTGAAGCTTTAGCAGTTCGATGTGATATCATCGTGGCTTCAGATTGTCAAAACATTATCAAGAAGTTACGATCACGAAAACTAGACCGGTCTCAAGTTGGAACCATTGTGTGTGATGTAAAAAACTTAGTGAGTGAAACTCGTTTTTCTCTTTCAAGTATACTCATAAGTCTTGCAATGAGGCAGCTCATGTATTAGCTAGGCTAGCTGATCATGTATGTGATAAAGTTTGGTGTAATGAGGCTCCGGACGCAATCCGTGCTATATCCTTTGTAATGGCCGGTTAAGTTAATACATCAAGGCTGCTTCTTTTAAAAAAAACACGAGCACTACTATAGTGATTGATGTTTCATGAGGTGTGGCAAGCATATATAAAATAATCTCACAAACTTGCATGCACTTTGCACCAGACGGCGTACTCCCTGCCTCCCAAAAGTGTTACTAACCTCCGATCCATTCAAGAAAAAAGTTTGTGTTGATCAAATAATCTCGAATTTAACTAGATTTATAGTAACTATTAGGGGCATTGCTGTGGTACTCCCAAATAACTATGAGTCGTTCATTTAAGTAGATCGGATGGTTGAAATCATCTATTACTTCCTAAGAGGGAATAAGTAAAATGAGGAAAGTTTTTATATAAAGATTTTTTTTAATCTAATTGATGCATACATGATCTTTTAGATACAATGAATCTTTTTATTTTTACAACTTTAGATATAATACAACTTAATTAGAGTAAACTAACTATTCATTGATACACTTTGTAACTCAGGCACGCAGCCAAATATGTGTGTATAAGTGTCCGACATACATGCATACATGAATTTTTTGTGCGTCTACAAAACTTTATAATAATAGTTACATGTTTTATTGGTCCTCTCAATTGTGTAATATAGTTTTAATTAAATTAGTATAAACACTTGATTATGTAACACTAGTATATTTGCCCGTGCTAACACTACGGGTTATATTAAATCCAATGTTAATTCTATCAAATTTGAAGTACTTCATTAAGGTTTAGTTAAAAGCATAATTTTGTGGATAAAAAAATAGAGCAATGTTAGTTCAAAAGGCATAAGACATTGTTGACACAAAAAGCGTCGGATCTGCGAACACCTCGGGCTTATACCCGAACTCGGTTTCCAAAGGTGTGCCAGTCGATTTGACCAGTTAATCGACAAGGATGATAACTAGAACAACGATGAACGAGACGACGGTGATGCGTCCGGACGTCAAGGCTCAGATTGCTCAAAAAGCGGAACTCGCAGCGTAGACGGAGATCTTGTATACGCAGCCCGTCGAGATTGTGAGAACTCGTAGGTAAACTAGAACTAATGCGATAAAAGTAGATGCTGGAAAAGTAGATAAAAAGTAATAGATTTGTATTTGATTGATTGTTGTCTTCTACACCGCTCCTGAGTACATATTTATACTCCGATAAAAGAAGTTATACATGGACACAACTCATACCTAAACAAAACTCCTATTTTTAAGGAAATAAAACAACTCGTGCAAGAGTCGGACTCAAACTAAAACAATAATACTAGCATAAAATCGCTAGTTTCCTTATCTGTTTTCTTACGATGAAACTTTCATCGGCAGACTCTTTCAATCCGCAATCTCCTTCTATTGTCATCGGCAACTTCCTGCTGACGTCAGCCACATCAACGTGTATCCATCGGTAATATTCCCGATCGGCAATGTTCTCCTATTTCCATCGGCAACACCCTTCCGATCAGCCAATACCTTCTTTTGTTTCCTCAATCTCCTGTCTCCATCGACAATCCGATTGGTGGGATTCTGATGCCGATAAGGAAAAACAATCATCTTTCTACCGATCGGTGTAACCACCCTTCTACCGATCAGTGTATCCGATTCATATTGACACGTACAAAAAACGGTGTCAACACATGCCCCCCAATTTCGGAGTATAAAATATCTTATGCACCGAAATTCGCTCTATTGTAATCTTTCCCTCCAAAATACCATTGCTATTTCGATTACCGCGCGTCGTCACCGTAAATTACCAACAACTCCCGCAACTGTAACACCAACAGTTACAATTCCTCGATCACCGTGCAAATCAACGTGATATCCTTCCATATTTCTGCTCAGTCAAAAAATAAAAACTCGACTACCTTGAGGAATTCTGTATCCCAAGCTTCACCAGATATGCACTTGGTCTGCTCATAGATCTCCGATTCTACCGATGCAACAATTGACGGGACTTCACTCCGGACGACTTCAATTCTGTCTCCAACCTATTGCACAAGGCTTTGGTGCATCATAGAAGGGATGCGGCAGTTGACATGAATCCAATCCCTTCCCAGAAGCAAATTGTAGGTTCCCTTGTCGCTGATCACAAAAAACGTTGTTGGCAAAATTTTACTGCCGATAGTCAATTCGACACATACGACTCCCATAGCTGGTGACACAATGGCTTCAAAATCTTTCAGCTTCATGTCTGTCTTGACTAAGTCTTGGTCACCTTTCCCAAGCTTCCTGAACATGACATACGACATTATGTTAATTGACGCTCCACCATCGACTAACATCTTTGACACTGGTTGCCCATCGACTTTGCCCTTGACAAATAAGGCTCTCAAATGCTGCCTTTCATCATCGACAGGTTTTTCAAAGACAGCTGCCATCGGATCTAGCACTAGCTGAGCTATGTTAGCAGCTTCTTCATTAGCATCAGTAGGTGCCATAAATTTCATCGGCAACATAACAACCATGTTGACTTCTGCCGATGGACTCCTCTCCTGGTGTTTTGGCCTCCACTCCTAAACTGAAGGTTCTCCCTTCGAAGAGCTATAACCTAGATCATTCTGGCGTTCACGCTGGATTCTCCTTCTTTGAGTCTTTGTTAGGCCTTTGGGACACCATTGAGGAAGCTTAGTCTTCCAAACAGGTTGGTACTGTTTCTCACTGTGTCGGCTTGTGTTACCCCTTATGTTTGGATCTCTAGAGAATATCTCTTCATCGGGCACCCTTGCATTAGCCCTCTCTTCGATCTCCTCTTAACGGATACGCTTGCCAAGCCTGTCATGCACACTGAGTTTACCCCCAGCCGATCATGTACTGATTCTTTTCCTCTGATTGGCCTAGCATAGCTTGATCCATGACCTTCAAAGCGAGACTTCTTCTCTGACCGATCAGTAGGATATTACTCGTTGCATTTAGGACAATTATTGGCAGTGGACAGCTTGATGCCTACTTCCCAACAATGGACGAAGAAGGGGCATTTCCAATGATCTTTATGCCGATACCACTCTTGGCGTCTCTCTTCTTTCTGCTGCCGATGCTGCTCTTCTCGCGAACGCTCGTATTCCTGTCGTGGCCTCATGTGCGTGATTACAACGTCGTATGACGCACGTCTCTGAGGCCTCCTAGAGCTGCTGCTGTCATCGGCAATTCTTTTACCTTCTCTTTCATCGGCAATTCTTTTACCTTCTCTTTCATCGGCAAACTTCTTTCCCTTTACATCCTGCATAGCTATTTGATGTTTAGGATCCACCGATGAATTTCTCTTGGCTACTTCCGATGTCAGTACTTTGACTTTTCCACTGGTCTCCACCATATTATTTGGAAACGGATGCTGATCAATTTTCATCGGCCTCTGAGCTCTAGAATTTTCAAACTTGATTCGCCCAAATTCGATTTCTAACTGCAACTACTGCCTAAAGACTTTGCAATCATTGATACTGTGTGAGGTTGCATCATGCCACTTACAGTACCTCATCCTTCTAAGCTCTTCAGCCGATGGAATTACTTGATTAGGCGCCAGCTTAATCCGCCCTTCTTGAAGCAACAGATCAAATATCCTATCGACTTTAGCAGTATTGAAAGTAAATCTTTCGGCCTCCTTCTGACCAAACGGACAGGATATCGGCTTCTTATCCTTCACCCATTCAGCAACGCCGATATCTGTCCCTTCATCTGATTCAGACTCTTCTTCTTGTTCGATGAAGGACACATTTTTGTTCCAAGTCTTTCTAGGTTCGAAGGCTTTGATTTCCTGATTGGCAACTCTCTGTACGAGATGGCTCAGACTCTCGAACTCTTGAGATGCGTACTTGTCCCTAATGTGTGGCAACAATCCCTAGAGGGCTAGATCTGCCAATTGCCGATCATCCAGCACTAAGTTGTAGCATTTATTCTTTACATCCCGAAACCTTTGGACGAAGCTTTCTACTGATTCGTCATTGCGCTGATTAAGCTTGACCAAATCGATAATCCTCTTCTCATGAACGCTAGAGAATAAGTATTAGTGAAACTGCTTCTCTAGATCGGCCCAAGTAATCAGAAAATTTGGAGGAAGCGAGATGAACCACGTAAACGCCGATCCAGACAAAGACGACGAGAACAATCTCACCCTTAGCTCATCTCTGCTAGCTGCCTCTCTACATTGGATAATGAAGCGGTTGATGTGCTCCATCGTCGATGTATCATCTTGGCCAGAAAACTTTGTGAAATCCGGCACCTTGTACCGATTTGGGAGAGGAATCAGGTCGTAGGCCTGAGGGTACGGCGTTCGATAAGAGTACGTATTGACCTTAGGCTTGATACCGAACTGCTCTTTCATCACTTCGGCTATTTTATCGACCCAGTACGCATCCTGATCCTGCCGATGGATCGGCTGAATATTAACTGGCTGGGTCGGCGGATACATTCCTTCTGGCCTTTGCGGCGGATAAATTGATCCAATTGGTATAGGCGCAGCACCACCTTGCTGAATATTAGGCACCGGTTGATTTGCCGATGTATAACCTTGGACACCTACTGAGGCATATTGCGGCATGATATTCATCGGTCGATATACCGATGTCTCATTCTGAGAGTTTGCCGGGTAATGGTAATGTTGTGCTCTCGCTACTTGGTGTCCAGGTTGTACTACCTGTTGTTGAACTGTACTGGTCCATACAGGATTATAAGTCATCGGCATGTGACTTGTCGATAATTGATAACTACCCGGCGCCTGCTGCTCCTGCACTTTGGAATAATCAACAAATTGACCTTCTTGGTGCACTGACGTCCTAGCCTGAGGATTTGCCATCATCATGGGACGATCCATCACCTCCAAATCTTGTTGCATCGGCAAAGAAGGTTGCCCATAAGGCACTTTAGGTATCATCATCTGAAGATCTCCTAGCGGCAACTGTGCATTTGGAGAAGATGTAGCGTAATGTACTATCGGACTCATCGGCTGTGCCGATATTATCGACTCCATAGAGGCTTTTTCCGCTGCATTATTACCTTGGATCAGTTTAGCATCGGCAGATGAATCCGGAGGCATACCGTATCCCCACCAGCTAGCGGGAGTTGGCTGACTCTGGACTATATGTCCTGACATTGCCGATGCCACCGGATCGGTGTTCAACCGAACGACGCTTGCAGGGCTTGATCTCGGTGGTGTAGCTTCATCGGTAGAAGGATTCACAGGTTGGAATGCTGGAGCCACCGATGAAGTCATGACAGATGCCGATCCAGGCTGATGATACGCTGGACCAACATACCTAGGTGGTTGTCCTTCTTTGAAAGATTGCATGACAGCATTGTATATAGTATTGGACAACACATTGGAATGACTAATGAGCGACTGACTTAACGTAGAATTAACCATCTCTTGCAACTTACCAGGATTGGCATCGAAAGTGACCTGCCGAGGCAACGACAGATCTTGCTTCTGGACTGCGTCGCCGCTCCTGTTTAGACTGAAGGATTTCAGGTATAGCTGCTTGTACTCCTCCATAGCCTGCTCCATAGCTTGCTTCTAATCATCCTTCATATCTGCTTCGGAGACTTCGATGACATTCCTTGGATGAACATCAGTAGAATCACCCATGATCGTGATCAAGAGATGTATCTAGGCTCCCATCGGGTGTGTCAAAAGAGGTGTTGACACAAAAAGGGTCGGATCTGCGAACATCTCGGGCTTATACCCGAACTCGGTTTCCAAAGGTGTGCCAGTCGATTTGACCAGTTAATCAATAAGGATGATAACTAGAATAACGATGAACGAGACGACGGCGATGCGCCCGGACGTCAAGACTCAGATTGCTCAAAAAGCGGAAGTCGCAACGTAGACGGAGATCTTGTATATGCAACCCGTCGAGATCGTGAGAACTCATAGGTAAACTAGAACTAATGCGATAAAAGTAGATGCTGGAAAAGTAGATAAAAAGTAATAGATTTGTATTTGATTGATTGTTGTCTTCTACACCGCTCCTGGGTACATATTTATACTCCGGTAAAAGGAGTTATACATGGACACGACTCATACCTAAACAAAACTCCTATTTTTAAGGAAATAAAACGACTCGTGCAAGAGTCGGACTCAAACTAAAACAATAATACTAGCATAAAATCGCTAGTTTCCTTATCTGTTTTCCTTACGATTAAACTTTCATTGGCAGACTCTTTCAATCCGCAATGTTCTTCTATTGCCATCGGCAACTTCCTGCTGACGTCAGCCACATCAACGTGTATCCATCGGCAATATTCCCGATCGACAATGTATTTCCATCGGCAACACCCTTCCGATCAGCCAATACCTTCTTTTGTTTCCTCAATCTCCTGTCTCCATCGGCAATCCGATTGGTGGGATTCTGATGCCGATAAGGAAAAGCAACAATCTTTCTACCGATCGGTGTAACTACTCTTCTGCCGATAAGGAAAAGCAACAATCTTTCTACCGATCGGTGTAACTACTCTTCTACCGATCAGTGTATCCGGTTCATATTGACACGTACAAAAAACGGTGTCAACAGACATAGATGTACTTTTTTTCAAAAAATTAAGAATTTAATCTCATTTTATAAAAAAAATTATATATAACAAAATTGGTAAAAGAAATTATCCTCTTTCCCACGCAACTATATCTAGGCACCCGCCCCCACTCATGCACTGGCGATGACGACAACGACCATAGTTAATGTGTATACTGAATAGATAGGATAATAACATCTAACATCATGATGATAGTCGCCAAGGCTCTTACAAGCCAAAGTAAAACAGTTCAAACTTTGATTTAAAACAATCATGAGACAATAAATATTATTAGATTAGTTATATAGTATGTTTTTAGAATAAATTTATTTTGAGATACGAATGTTAATATTAGTTCCTATAAAATTGGTCAAAGCTAAGTTAATTTGACTGACATATTTTCTATAATTACATTTTTTTAGACAGAGAGAGTACAACCTAGAACAAAATAATTACATATAAAAAAGATCACATGTACTTTTTTCTTTGCATACTACAAAGAGCCCGTAGAGGAGGGAGCAACGGGGCATCTACTTATGCAGCCCGCGGAGCACAGGGCGGTAGATATGGCCATGCAGCTAACACAACAGCGTCCAGTTGGGCAACAACGTCTACTGCAGCTAAGACGCATAGATCAACCTAAATATATATACAGACCCAATCACATAGTGCTAATCAAAATAGGAAGCTATCAGTTGCAACATGAAATGCAAGAACTAATGGTTGTAGGCAGTCTTCGTGGATCATTGTAGGCAGTCGACTCATAAGAGTTAAGAGCAGAATTGTTTCCTGCACACCGATATAGAAGATTCCCTGAAATCATGTTATATGTTGATGTAGTTCCCTCAAAAAAGAAAAGAATGTTATATGTAAGCAAGCAAACTGCTAGTGTGTACCTTATCTAGAGAGGCTGGTGTAACACGAACAGGACGAAAACATTTCCCTTGCCCTGGTTTCTTTTTCCTGCCCCAGCAGGTATCAGGGCACTAACACATATTAATCATATAGAACGCTATTAGCAGAGATGATAGAAGACAACGAAAAATCAACAACATGATCTGGAGCACACAGAGAGGAAAAGAATATGACATACTCTTCATCAGGAGTGTGTTGGGCCTCCCCATCCATGGTTTTGGAAGATTCATGAGCAAGCTTCATGCAGAAGAGCATGGCTACTGCTTTCACTTGGAGCAGCACCACTCACATTTTGTGCAATTGGAGCAGGATTATGCCGCCCAAGAGACAACCACGAAAGAAACATGGAAGCTCTTCTCCTGTCTGCAGGTAGGCTGAGTCATGCCAATTACAGGAACAAAGCAAAGCCTGTACCTATTTTTTAACAACAGAACAGAACTAATTAGCTGGATGTTAGATGCACAAAAAAACATTTATGGTGTATCTGTACCTGACTATGAATAGTGTGGAGGAAGAAGAGTTGCATCTGTAGCCGTCGTGGTCTGCAGCACAGAACTTGCTGCATTCAGTACAGAATGCAAACCACCATGGTACATTTGTAACCAAGCTCTCCATAAGAGTTAAAGAGCAAGATCATTTCCTGCACCGATATAGAAGAGGAGTCACTGAAATGGATGCACTCTAGTTACAAGAATGTTGTCTATAAGCAAGAAAACCGCTCACAAGTACCTTATCTAGACTTATAGAGAGCATGGTGTATAGTGTCACGAACAGAGCGACAGTGTTTCCTTTCCCTTGCCAACAGGGCACTAAAACATAATCATAGAACACTATCAGCAGTGACGATAGAAGACACCAAGAAATCAACAACATGATTTGGAACACGGAGAGAGGAAAAGAATAGGATGTACTCTTGATCAGGAGCATGCAGAGCCTCCCGATTCATGGTCTTGGAAGATTCATCAGCAAGCTTCATGCAGAGGAGAATGACTACTGCAGAATATGTTACCATGCAACGGTAACATTAATCCTGACAACACGAAAGTGGATGGTCAGTAAGTAAGCAGACAGAAAAAAGGGAAAAGTGGATGACACATCATACACTGATTAAGCAGTGGATAAAAGCCTCAATCTGCGCGCGGGTTTGATCGTGAGTTATTTGTTTTTGGAAAAAAACAATTGATAATGGATAATGACATACAAAACAAAATCATAGATCCGAGCAGAGATATTTGAAATTGCAAATTTACAACATACATTTGCCCCATAAAAACATAAGTTGGACATTGATAATGTATAGTGTATTTATCCATACATGCCTAAATTATGAAAATATCATTACAATAACATATAATGTATAGTATATTTATCCATACATTGGCGATCATCGGGTTGAACCCAAAACAATTAAAATGACAGCAAAGATGTCAACCTAGAGCGATGCAGATCAGAAGAGAATAATGGGGCTACCTTCTGAAATCACCTGGACAGAAACAACATAGTTACACTAATTGGATAAGAGTTCATAGAGATTAATCATATTTTTTTATAAAGGTAGATTAACATATATATAGGGTGCTAACCAGTGACATTTTTTTCTCATAGTCAACGCTTATTGTGAAGCCCTGCGTAACAAAAAAAATAAGTATTCTACTAATCATTTCCTGGAGCGATGCAAAATACAACGAGCAGTAAGAACCAATTTTTTTTTCTTTTGCGGTAACACTTATGTGCATATAACTAATTATATCTTATTCAATAGTAGTAATTGATTCAAAGTGGATGAGAAAAATCTGAGGCACTGAATCAAATTAAAATATTAAAAATTACTAATTTGCTTGAATGCATTGAGGTTGTCTTCCACAGCAACTGCCCAGTCTGCACAAAAAAGGGATGAAACAATGAACAGATTAATCCATAAAGAAATCAAACATAGTCCAAATCACTTATTGTTCGCAAAAACATTGTCAGCACATTGACTAATTGATTAGTTATATTGATGTTTTACGAAATGAGTAGCAAGTAGAGAGACTGAACAACCATAAGAAAAGGAACATTATATTCTAGCAAGGGAAAAAACTAAAAAAAATCCTCAAAGTATAAGCAAGACCATAGACAACTATATTTAGTAGCTCTACCTTTTTCTGTAAGTAGGCTAAACAGATAATCCATTTTAGTTAGTTGCATTGTCTGCTCATGTATGAAAAATATACTTAAGTTAATCACGTGTTCTAAGTTCTAACTCATGTCTAAAAAATGTGAGATCTTATCTAGCCATTTCAGAATATGTAGGACCATAGATGGGTAAGAACGAAAGCATCAGCTCATGTTATGATATTTGAGAAATCCTTTATACAAAGCAAGGAGTGTCATAGCATGATGACAACCATATTGGAACTGATTGGAACTGATATTCCCGAAACTTATTGGGACGTAAACATCTATTTGCGCATTGCATGATGACAACCATATTGGAACTGATTGGAACTGATTAGGAGTTCTATGACATGTAAATTTTCAGGCAATGCGTAATATTCTTTGCCAGGTAATGTAGAAAAATGATTGCTTTTAATCTACCTCCCATTGTTTGATGACAACCAATTTGAGCTCTGCAGGACTGCCGCCATTTTCTACCATGCATGAGTCCCTTATCGGTCCATTGTCCTGACTCCTGAGCATTCTGGATGAAGTCACAGATAAATAAAAGAGAGCATGTACCATTCTCTAGAAAAAAAAACAATTAGACCATTGGACTATTTATTACAAAAAATAGCCTCCACACCGCAAGCACTAAACAGCACCAACATGTACCACTCAATGCAAAAGCTCTAGATCATACCTGCACTTCACTGTCGTCCAGCACCAGCACGAAAAGTCACTCATCCCCAACGTAGAGCACCTAGGAAAATCCAAGCAGAAAAAATCAGAGAAATTAGAAAGGGGATGCTTGTTTCCTCAAGTTGCAACGTTTGTTTCCTCAAGTTGCAATGCTAGCTCTGAAAACGACGTCAGCTCCCAGATGTCCAGCACCAGGTCGACCACTCTTGCATTACATCGAATACCTACTGTGCGAGCATTGCACAGAACACCTCCCCACGCCGGCGGGTATACTGCGAGGATCCCACGACGTCGTACACAGCAGGGAGGCCGCGCCGGGAAGGGCGTCGCGCCATGTCGGGCCGTCGTCGGCGTCGCACACAGTGGGGAGGCGGCGCGGGGAAGGGCGGCGCGCCATCCCGGGCCGAGGTCAGCTGCCGCCAGGGACCAGGTCCGCACACCGCGGGGAGGTCGCGGCCGCTGGAACCGACGACCGCGCGCACGCGGGGAGGTCTCCGCCGTCGGGGCCAGCCGCAGCACCGCTACCTCAGGTGGGAGAGGGAGCACCGCGGGGAGGTCGCCGCCGCCCAAGCCCACGGCCGCGCGCACGCGGTGAGGCCGCCGCCGAGAGAGGAGGGAGAGGGAGGAGAGGCGACGCGGGGCCCACACCCGCGCCCCCACGTGCTCGCCGGCCGGCCGGCCGCAACCAGTCGGAGAGCCTGCCCTCGCCGCCGCCGAGAGAGGAGGGAAAGGGAGGAAGAGCGAGTAAGAGAGAAGGGGAGAAACGGAGAGAGAGGGGAATGCGTCCGGGTCAGCCGCCTAAGGTAGCCGGAGGGCGGGGGACTTTTCGGAAAAAAAGACAGGAGGGCGTGTAACTATAAAAAATCCATGAAATCGGAATGTTTTCTTCTTCGGTCAAATCTTTTCGACAATACAGGGGGCCAATTCGGAACGCGTTTAACACGTTTACTATTTAAAAAGATCTAGCTGTATCACGGGTTGATTTCAACTAAAATGGAGGGCTTTTACGCAAAAGTGTCGACGGTGCTGGGGAGATCCTAGCCGTCCACGGTCGCGATCGGACGGTCGGAACGAGGGGGGCGACGTGGCCAGGGCGAGGCCGCGTTCAGGCCAGGGGGGCAGCGGCGATCAACTCTTTTTTTCGCGAGGCAGGGTGGGACTTGGGAGTCTGGCTGTGGGGTCAGGAGGTGAGATCAGGCTTCCCATCTTTTTAGAAGATTTCAATTATAGTATAGATGTTGACGTATAATATATTATAAATTGTTAAAGTTCAGCTCGATTAATGTGCTAGACGTTGATACTTTGTATATATGTGACGTATACCACTTTTAAGGAAAAATATCATGCAAAAGAAAGTATGCGGTAACCATCACAGAATGAAGGATATGGCCATGCAAATGAACAAGTAAAGGGTTGCATGCCCATCTGTAATCTCGTGTGATGAGAGGAATTTAAGGTTATTTTTTCTTTTCCTAGATTAATTAATTAGTTAGAAATTCTTAAAAATCAATGACTCAGATTTATTTGAGATATTACCTCGTAGCAAGTAAATAGTGTACCTTAGCATTGCTCAACTATTAGCAATATTTATATTTATAAATAAGTTTATTATAAAAACATAATGAGCGACTCATCTAATGATATAGATTATGTATAATAAGTATTAATACTTATATATATATAATCAAAGTGTAAAATGTTTGACTTGTTTAAAAGTAGCCTGATAGTGATTTCTTTTGAAAGGTAGAGCAAACATGGGCGATCTAAAAGAAAAAAAAGGGAGATATGCAAAGAAAAGATAAATTTTATAGTCATGAAATAGGAGACGGAAACATTTATTAACAAGATCATATCACAAAGAAAATATTACAATTCCCTGATATCATGAATGGCAAGAAAACCTTGCAGCAATTCTTATTAACTGCGCTAGCTAGAACTTATGTTAAAAATTTGGCAAAACTGGCTGGGCCATTATATGCGAAATTTAGGAAAGATGGGCAAACGTATTTTAATTCAGAAGACAATAAAGTTAGTAAGAATTAGTATAAAAGAAGAAAAGGTCAAATTTAAAACCCCAAGAATTACCCTTAGACGACAATAATATTAATATGGAGACAGACAAACCGAGATAGAATGGTGAAGATTCATTAAAGAAGTATTAAGTCTATTACGCATGTGGCTGTTGCGTCAGGACCATCTCTCCTTCAATTCAAGAAATAGATGTGTCAGTGTGTCAGCGTCTCCGGGTCGCTATTCTCATTTATCAGCGCGGTGCCTTGAGGAGTCCGGGTCTATTTAGTACCCCTTCATTCTAAATTGTAACCCTTCATTCTAAATTGTAAGTCATTTTAAAAATCTTAAAGAGTCAAAGTTTCTCAATTTTAACCAAACTTATATAACAATATAATAATATTTATGATGTCAAATAAGTATAATTAGATTCTTTATCAATTATATTTTCATAGTATACCTATTTGATGTTATAAATCTTTATAGTCTTGTCTATAATTTTTGGTCAAACTTGAGATGTTTTGACTCTCCAAAATTCGAATGACTTACAATTCAGAATGGAGGGAGTAGTGCGGTGCCTCGAAGGAGTCAGCTCTGGTGGTAATCAGAGAGGCATGAGCGGTGGCTCGCGACTAGTATCAGTATGTTTGATTAGTGCCCATACAATTCCGGCCGTGGAATGGCACTCATGCGGGACCGTGTGCGAATGGCAGGCAATGCTGTTCAAATAAAAAATATAAACAACTCACGATCGCACAAAAGATGTCGTCATTCTCACTTTTTTTTAAAAAATCAATTATATATGAAAACTATTAATATTTATAATATATAATTAATATTATTTTGATAAATCACAGAATATATTTATTGATAATTGTTCACATTATTCATTATTTCAGATTGCATTCTTTTAAGGGCGGAGACAATACTCTCTATCCATTTTTAAATGTCAAATGTGATATGATATTGTAATGCTCAATGCGCAAACACTTTTCTTGATCGATGTACGTACCCTAACTCCTTCCATTTCATCATTCATTTAATAAGACCTTGTTTGGATGTATCCATATCGACCTTAATTCATATGTGTCGTAGTAGATTTAGGTTGAAAATAGTTTAAGTTACACTTCAATCTAGTCTAGCACATTTAAATTGAGATGAATACGAGTACGTCCAAATAAAGCGCTAAAAGAAGTTTCACTTTACTCGTTAATAAATGCGGTGCTATTGGGCGGAGCTTGTGCTATAATAAGCACAATTTTGAGCTCCACAAACCCACCTTCGATTCCAAGGCTCGTGGCATTATCGATCTGCAGGCATATTCCGTCTTCCTGCTTGTTCCGCCTCAGCAGGTACCGATCGAGGCCGCCATTCCCAAAATAGAGTGTAAGCGGATGCCTATATATATATATAGTAATATGCCTATATATCTTCAAAAAGGTCTTGATAGCATAGTCGTTCCGTTTAGCGCGCGAGGAAGCTAGCTAGGGATCGGAGCTCTCTCCTCCGATCTGAAGCTTTTAAATTTGTAGTGTTTTTTTGCTTCTCTTCCTTCACATAGCTAGAATCGAGTTGTACTCTTTGTACGTGCAGCTACCTGGGTTTTCCTTCACATAGCTAGATCCTACAGTATCAGGTACGAAATGGAAATGGTTACTTGCAAATTGCACGAGCTGGTGGTGTTGCATATATATGTTCTTCGTCGTCGCTTATTCTAACACAACTTTCTGGTTTCTGCGTGAAGGAATAGTAAGGCGCGCTATGGCTCCATCAGCTTCCCCGGTTCAGGAAGAACTGCAGCAGGCTGCTGGTGCTGAGAGGCAGTTGAGGAACCAGCTCGCTGCAGCCGCGAGAAGCATCAACTGGACCTATGCCCTCTTCTGGTCTATTTCAAGCACCCAACCAGGGTAAAGTGTTATTTGATGTTCAGTTTCTAGTTAATTTCTGGAACTTTATTTGATGAATGATCGTCACATCATTTGCATATATATGAGCTTTATCAGCTTCGTATATATATCCCAGTCCCAGCGCATACATGCATGCATATCAAAGTTTTTGCTGAAAATGATATGCATGGTCAGTGTGATTTTAGTTTGCAATGATGTTCACCAGCAGGTTATTTTCCATGCAGTTTAGTTTGCTACTCTTCAATCTCCTTTATTTAAGAGACCGGATCGATTTTCAACACATGTCACCGTTGTCTTGACTAATAAGCTATATATGCAGTGTTACCCCATTACCAACAACTGGGGAAGTCTATATCTCTTTCCAGCTGTTTTGATATATACCACCTCAGTTTTGAGCTAAAACTATGTAAGTTTATAACACAGACTAATACTCTCTCAATTCTCTATTATAAGCACAATTTTTAAATCTCCGGTTATAGTTTCAGCTATGTCCGGCTATAGCTGTTTGATAAATATTTAGCTAAACACTTCTTCACATACAATTTAGCTATTAACTGTGGCTATAGACTGTTTTGGGACATAGATAGCTAAATGCCTTAACCAACTATTTAAAACATTGATTATAAGACAGCTTAGATATGACACTATCCAAATTACATTTTGATCATCTGTTTATTTTATTTTATATTATATATACTTATAAAATCATAATAAGTGGATAGTAGTAGTACATTTAGGATACCGTTTGTGCTGAGTTGTTTGAGGAAATAAGTCTTCGGGTTATGTTGGAGCCAGAAGACGAGTCTTTGGGGAAGACCTATTCACCTTCAGTGGAAGAAGAACTACCTGATGTTGATAATAATATTGTTGTATTTCCTAACAATTTACAATCTTCTTCTGTGTTTTTGTCACCTCACGGTGCGGAGGAGGCAGTGAGCGACACCACGCTGCCGGCTGGAACATCGTCTCTGTCCCCTGGGTCCCTTTCGTCGCCGGCAGGGACCCCGGTGGAGGCCAGGGGGGAGGAGCCCCTCTCGGCTGGGGTGCCTGCTGCCCTTCCTGTGGAGGCCGGGGGGATGGTGCCCCTCTCGGCTGGGGTACCTGCTGCCCTCCCTGTGGCCGGGGGGGGGGGGGGGGGGGGGGGAGGCCCTCTCGGCTGGGGTTCCTGCTGACCTCACGGTGGAGGCCGGGGGGGGGGGGGGGGAGGGAGGGAGGAGCCCCCCTCGGCTGAGGTGGTGGGGGATACTACGACCCCCGTTCTGCAGTTGGAGGATGCCCATGCTGATATCTCCAAGGAACTACGTCGTAGCAGCAGAAACGCCTCAATGGCCGGCGTCCACATTCTCCAAAAAGCAGAAAGACTAGCTGCAAAAAAGAACCTCGAACATCCAGGTAATTCTTTCACCGCCTTCCCAAGCTCCAAAGTTATTTCAAACCTTGGTAGGGTAGGCATCAACATAGGTTGCTCAGATGTTGTTAATTTAAAAAATATAGAGGTGGACAGGCTAGTTCTTTGTGCCAAGCAGAAGAAAGGTTTTCCTTTCCCACCGTCCTCTAGCTTAGAGACTGATGTTGAACAGGAAGACCAACTAGAGGCAGTCCTCAACCATGCTTGTGGTAATCTAAATGAGGATCTACTGGACACGGAGGGTGATCAAATCATAGATCTCTCTCCGGTCTGTCGGAAGAAAAAATATAATAATGCCACAAATATTCGAAAGGGCAAGCTTCCAAAAAAACCAAAGACCCCTTCAAAATTTATTCTAAAATGAAAGGAGTCTTCTGGAATAGCAGAGGTCTTGCAGACTTGGCTAAACATAGGTTACTATCAGAACTAGTTAAGGAAGAGCAAATTAATTTTATCGCTCTTTCCGAGACTGGGAGGGATTCCTTCCTAGATCATGTCCTCAAAAATCTTTGTTGAGGACAAGAGTTTCTTTGGCACACCATGGCTCCTTATGGCAGATCAGGAGGCATTCTTCTGGGCGTGGACCTTAATGTTTTTGACATCGGCGACATTGAGGAGGGAAATTTTTATGTTAAATTCATCCTAAGATGCAAATCAAATGACTACAAGTTTGTTCTTTACACAGTCTATGGGCCAGCTCAAATCAATAATAAGAGTGCCTTCCTGATAGAGCTCGCGAACACATGTTATAAAGAGACTCTTCCATATCTAACTGGAGGAGATTTAAATATTATGAGGACTCCAGAGGACAAGAGTTCTAGAGACTTTGACTTTAAATGGCCAAACCTTTTTAATGCTGTCATCGAATCTCTTAATCTGAAAGAGATCGTGATGTCAGGACGTCAATATATTTGGGCGGAACCAGGTGATAATCCTATCTTTGAAAAGCTGGATAGGGTCCTCGTTAGCACTGAATGGGAAAATCAGTTTCCGTTATCATCAGTGGAACCTAGAGATAGGAATATTTCAGATCATACCCCCCTTGTGTTAAACACTAGAGCCTCAACCCATCAGACCAACAACGGGCCTTTCAAATTTGAGAGGGGCTGGTTGTTACGAGAAGGTTTTTATGACATGGTTGCAGATATCTAGCAATCCACATGCTCGGGGTCATCCTCCCTCGAACGATGGCAGTCTAAGATCCGTAAGCTCAGACAACATCTTCGAGGATGGGCTCAACATACAACAGGGTCTTACAAAAAAGAAAAAAAGACTTTGCTTGCTCGGGTAGAGTCTCTTGATAAGAAAGCTGAATCTATGCAGCTATCTGATCAGGAACTTGATCTTAAAAATTATCTAAAAGAGCAGCTCGTTACTCTTCTGAGAGAGGAGGAACTGAAATGGTATGAGCGAGCTAAAGTCAAAACCCTTTTGGAAGGTGATGCTAACACTCGGTTTTTTCACCTGGTAGCTAATGGGAAACACCGAAAACAACACATTTACAATCTTGAAGATGACCAAGGGACGATCATCGGTGATGAGTGCCTCAAAAATCATATCACAAGTTTTTATAAGAATCTCTTCGGACCCCCCGAACATTCTGAGATCACTCTTATGGAAGACCAAATTACTGATATTCCTCAAGTGTCTCCGGAGGAGAATGATATCCTAATTAGTCCATTCACCGAATCCGAGGTGAAAGAGGCAATTTTCCAAATGGAGCATAATAAAGCTCCAGGTCCAGATGGATTTCCCACGGAATTCTACCAAGTGTTCTGGGGAATAATCAAAGGGGGCCTTCTGTGCCTCTTCAGCGATCTCCATAGGGAGGCCCTCGATCTTTATAGCCTGAATTTTGGAATCATTACACTAATTCCAAAAATGCAAAATGCTACAAAGATCCAGCAATACAGACCAATTTGTGTCCTGAATGTGAGCTTCAAGATTTTCACTAAAGTGGGTACCAACAGATTAAATATGGTAGCTAAAACAGTGGTGAGTCCCACGCAGACTACCTTCATGCCTGGCAGGAATATCATGGAAGGTGTAGTGATCCTATATGAGACCATCCATGAGCTTCACACCAAAAACTTGGATGGTATTATTTTCAAAATAGACTTTGAAAAGGCTTATGATAAAGTCAAGTGGCCTTTCTTACAACAAACTTTACGTATGAAAGGGTTTTCCAATACTTGGTGTAAGTGGGTGGCAACTATGGTCACTAGAGGAAGTGTAGGGATCAAAGTCAATGACGATATTGGATCTTACTTCCAAACCAGGCGCGACCTCAGGCAGGGTGATCCTATGTCGCCAATTTTATTCAACATTGTTGCAGATATGCTAGCTCTACTTATTAATAGAGCAAAAGCAGACGGTCAGATTAGAGGAGTCATTCCCCACCTGATTGATGTGGGGCTATCGATCCTTCAATATGCAGATGACACCGTTATTTTTATGGATCATGACCCTCAGCAAGCAAAGAATCTAAAACTTTTGCTTTGTGCTTTCGAACTGTTATCTAGGCTCAAGATCAACTTCCACAAGAGTGAGATTTTTTGCTATGGGGCAGCTAAAGAGATGGAACCTTATTATACTAGTCTCTTTGGGTGTAATGCAGGGGACTACCCTTTCAGATATCTAGGGATCCCGATGCACCATAGGTAGCTCCTGAATTCGGAATGAACAAAGGTTGAAGAACGATTTCAACATAAGCTCTCTTGTTGGAAAGCAAAGTACTTGTCTTATGACGGAAGGTTAATTCTTCTGAATTCGGCCTTAAGCAGTTTACCCATGTTTATGATGTCCTTTGAGATCCCCAAAGGGGTACTCAAAAACCTTAATCATTTTAGGTCAAGATTCTTTTGGCAAGGGTCTACTGACAAACATAAGTATAGACTTGCCAAATGGGACATTCTTTGTCGCCCTAAGGACCAGGGGGGCTAGGTATTTTGGACCTACAGCTACAAAATAAATATCTTCTAGCTAAGTGGTTGATTAATCTTCCTAACACTGACAGAACGTGGCAGTCCATACTAACGAACAAATACCTACGCTCGAAGACTCTAACCCAAGTTACAGCCAAACCCCATGATTCTCATTTTTGGAGGGGTCTCATGCGCATTAAAGATGAGGTCTTGGCTAAAGGTTCCTTCGATATTAAAGATGGGGCCAACACGAGGTTCTGGGAAGATAGATGGGTAGGAGATAAGCCTCTAAGATTTAAATACCCTTCTCTTTTTAATATAGTGCGTGATCGCCATGCGACTGTTTCAAAGGTGATTGCCTCCATGCCCTTAAACATCTCCTTTCGTAGGGCGCTGGTGGGAACTAATTTGTTACAATGGCTTAATTTAGTGGCTCAGATCTCACATGTTCGTTTGATAGGGGGTTCAGATTTCTTTAGGTGGAATTTAACCAAATCCGGGTTATTTTCTGTCCGATCGTTGTATCTTCATCTCATTGATACACATCTCTCTTTCTCGAGTAAGAAACTCTGGAAAATAAAAATCCCTCTGAAGATTAAAATCTTCCTGTGGTTCCTAAAAAGGGGAGTGGTCTTAACCAAGGACAATCTCTCTAGGAGAAACTGGAAAGGGAGTCATAAGTGTATTTGTTGTAACATGAATGAAACTATTCAACATTTATTCATCGACTGCCCAGTCACCAAAGTAATTTGGAGGATGAATTTTTTTGCTACTAATTTAACTCCACCAAGATCAATAAACCACATGTTCGGTTCTTGGCTTCAGAATCAACACAAAGAGCTTAGAGGACTGATCTGGGTTGGGGTGGCTGCGATGTGCTAGGTCATATGGTGTTGCCGAAATGATGTGATTTTTAACAAACTCAAAAATAACTCTTTTATGCAGGTTATTTTCAGGGACGCGTACTGACTTCGTTTCTGGGCTCAGTTGCAGCGTAATGAGCAAGCCAAGGACATCCTTTCGTCAATAAGCAAGAGATTAGAGACAATTGCTTTAGATTTTTCAAATAAAGGGTGGAAACAGTTATATTGTTTGCTGTAGTTTTCTGGTCATTGTTAGACCTTGGTTTGTTCTTTTTCTTCTTTGATATTGAAATTCTGTAAGTTTGGGCTATGTACATTCAAAGATGTAGAGGTCAGATATTTTGATATCTATTATCTAAAATATTTATTTATTTTAATCCTAGTCTTATCAAGTTAGTGTTACAACAATTAAAAGTATTAGTTAAATTATCGATCAAAGTTTTGAAAAATTAACTTTTGATAACGCGTGCGTCTTATAAAAGAGGTACTTTAAGTGTATGAGCAACTGGAAACTACTAGTGAAGCCATCCATTTATAATTTTGTTTCTCCAAAAAATTCTTCCGAGACACTTTCTGGCAAAATAACACTCATATATGATTCTATTCTTCTTTGCTAAAACTACTGAATATTATTCAACGACAACAAAATTTAAAAGTTGAGAGGTCTATATAAGCTTGTGAAAATCTACACAATTTGTTTTTTTTATAAAAAAACTAGTGAATATTTATATTTCAAAGTTATGCTAATATGAAAATAATAAAATATTAGCGATACATATCATAATAAGACATAGACCATGCACCTAATATTTAGATTAAAATATTATAGAAGAAACTCCTGTTGTAGAGCAGGAGCACATCTATCCCGCATTAAAGATCTTTGTCTTATTATGCGATAAAAAATGGAAAGATTATTTATCATCGATATATATTTATTTTATTCTTAATTACATATAATGATCTAGGTGGTAGAAGGAAATCGTGTTACAGGAAACAAAAAATATCTATGCTGAGAAATAAAATGTTACAAGTCCCGATCATATAGTCAGTTATAAGGACGTACGTACTAGACCGAATATTGAACCAGCTAGGCCATCGATTTGCTGCTTTACTAGTCTATAACTGTTAAGAACTGAACACACCAATTCGGCAATTCGATAGTTTTGGACAGGATGAATCAAACCGTCAACAAATACTTCAAACCGGTCCAATATAATAATATACATTAGATAATTAGCAACACACATAGTTGAGCATTATATACAATTTACAAATAAGCTAATAAAGAACATAATTGTATAACCAACGTTCACTAATCTAGCCACAAATCTGGAAACAAATACTTAAAAATGCGCATGAAAGATAATATACGCATCTCATTTGAATTTATACAAAAAATGTAAATATTAATTCCTGTATTCATTGTTGTAGAAAAAAAATTGTAAAATAAAATGTATTATTGCGAAAAGCTCATGAAGATAATCAAAATTGATATACAATTTATCTAAAAGGTACTATATAAATTTGAAATAAAATAGACAGCGCTGACATGAGCCACGGTAGGCATGATATGGTGGCAGTGGCCCGCTAGCAGCTGGCCGGCGATAGCAACCAGCGGGCCCACCCGCGGCACGGACACATCACACGTGCAGGTAGGATTAGACATGACAATGGGAATTCCACGGAAAATTTTTGTATTATCAGCGCATAGGACGGGAAGAATTTAGTCTTTGGGAATATGAAATGGGAAAAGACTCTTCTCATCGTGTTTGACGTGGTCCTCGTTTTCCGCATCCTCTCGTGAAGTTATTCTTGGTAGCAATCTTGCACCAATCTATTAAGTCTACAACATTTTAATATATAAATAGTGTATATTAAACATATAGAGGTCTATTGATAATTTGATATCTTTTTCTTGATAAGTTGATGAGTTTTCTATAAGATGCTTGTTGTTTATCATTATTGAGTTTGTGAGAATAATATGTTTAAGAGGGGATGATCCCAGCAGGGATTATTTCTCCTGGAGGATGGGGATGAGAAAAGAATTAGACCCTGTGACATTAGAGGGGATAGGGACGGAGAAAGTTTTTCGGCGCGGGGAAGAGAAAAGGGACATAATGACGAGAAATTTCCCGTTATATCTCTAGACTCGATATCTCTAGACGAGTCTTTTTACTGTGCTTGAAATTTCCTCCCATTTCCTTCTATTTTCTCCACAATATTCTAAATCTTTTTCTAATTATATTCGTAAAGGATATTTTGGTCTTTTCGCATTGTGAATCCCTCCCATTTCCTCCTATTTCCTCCACAATATTCTAAATTTTTTTCTAATTATATTCGTAAAGGATATTTTGGTCTTTTCGCATTGTGAACCCATCGCACACCGCACAGAAAATAGGAAAAACCTTTAAACTCTTTTTTCTCTCACTGGCCACTGGGCCCAGCCCGTCAGGGCCTTCTTCTTCCCTGCGACAGAGCAGAGCTCGACATGGCTCTGGCCGATGCCAGCTCGCCGGCGACGACCTGACTCGCTAAAACGAGCACAACTCCGACTTCGACATCCAAACCCGCACCCAAAGACCCACTCCGTTGAAGCTACTAAGCTCTGATGACACTGCGTCGATGTTCATGGCGGACACCGAGCTTGGGTCACCATGAACAGACCACTACGGTACTGCTCTGGCCAAATCAAGCACAGTCACGCTCAGAAACATTACGTGAAGCTATCACACCTTTCAATTGCACCCGATTGCCTCCAGAATACCTTGACCATGCACACCGATGGCATGGCCGCGGCGGAACGACAGGTGCTCCGCGGACAGCAGAGTACAGAAGAACTTGGCCTCAACCAAGAAGACCAAGAGCATCAGGAGCTCACCGCGGAAACGGTGCGCACGCTGGTTGAAGAGGATAAGCAACGAAGGTGTGTCGTCGTCGTTGAGACGAATGCGGCGACGCGGATGGCATGGCTCGACGTGTTCCGAGCAAACCAGCAAGTAAAATGGAGAGAGGGTTAGCGCATGAGCACTACACGATTACAAGGAAGACGACAAATCAATTGGTTGATCACGAAACCCATCCAAACGCCATGGCCACGTTGCGGCGGATCTCGGGAAGCTTCTGTCGGAGCTGAAGAAGAAGACGCTGCTCCGCACAAAACAACGGGTTAGACGCTCCACCGAATGGCTTAGGGTGTTCGCAAGAGTGTGGCGAAGCTGCGTATGGTGGTGGACGATCACGAAAGTGGCTGAGCGAGAGAGAAGAGTTCGCCGGAGTTGGACACAGCGCAGCGGTGGAAGAACAGAGAAGAAAATGAATTTGGCCGGCCTCTGGGGTACTTATAGAGGGTAGGTTATGGATGTATAAGGATCAAAACTACGTCGCAAAGGTCGTAGACGCTACTACGGACACCTAGACGCGCCTGGAAGGTCGGCGACGGCAAGGTTCTAGGCGTCGGCCGTCGTGGCAGTGCACGACAGCTGCCCGGGCTACTGTTCACGATATTACAGAACTGTCATTGATCGAAATTACCCTTGATTAGAAAAACAAATACATAAACAGAATTACTATCCCTTTATTTGAGTCATAATTATCTGAGTTTTGAAGGAAATGAGAAGAAATTTGACGCATATGGGAGGAAATTTGGCGCATATGGTCCACTGTTTATACACATTAGAATTTCCTCCCGTTTCCTCTCTAGAATTTCCTCTCATTTCCTCCAGCCTTTATAGCCGTTGGATCGGTAGACGTGAGCCGTCAAATATTTCCTCACGTATTGTAAAAAATCTCTCTCTAGACAGGATTGCAGTTTGCCTTACGCCATGAGCCAAACCAGGATGGTTTGCTGGTTTTATATGAAAAACTAGAGTTTAATCGGTTTTATCGATTCAATTGCATGAATTGTCTTTTAAGTGAATCAGACCATTTGACGCTTGATTCAGTCAATCCGATCATAATAACAATGGCTTAGATACAATTTTATCATTTCACCCACCCAACGAAGATGTATGCGACTGACTGATGGACTTTTCAATATAATGGACCAAAAAGTGATGTATTTTAGGAATATAAGCTGCATTCAGCACATGATGCATATATACCTATACTTAGTACTACTACTCCTTCCTGCCTATATATGCTGTACAATTCTCACTTTTCGATGATTCAAAAATTTCAAATTAATTAAATTTATAGAAAAATACTTATATTTGGTGGGAGTACAAAATAAGGGTCTGTTTGGTACAACTCATAACAGCTGAGCTGTTTTTTTTTGCTAAACACCTCTTTCCATGAAGTTGTTTTTCTCCCCCTCTCACAAAGATATGAAATGGGGTGAAGCTGAAAATACTAGCTTATCATAGCTCTCTCTCCACTTTCTCTCTCATATCCATGCATAAAGTTGTTGGTGAAGCTATTTTGTCAAACAATTTTTTCAAAATAGCTCACCTTCACTTAAAGAGTTGCTCATGAAGCTATTTTCTAAAAAAATAGCTTCACTAATGAAGCAGAGCTGTACCAAACATGCCCTAAGTATCATTAGATTAATTTTAAAATATATATTTTTATAGTAAAACTAGTTAGAGATATAAATATCAATATTATTCATATATTGTTTAATTTGTTTAATGTTTAAAGTTAAGCTATAGTTTGATTTATAATTCCATAGTTCTATTTTTTTGACCGGGTGGAGTATATGTACTGTATACAAAGTTCTCCCTACCATACTTATACTGTACTTATACGAGAGAAAATATATATAGTCGCAGGGTGCTGACGTGGACGGACGGCTTCTACAACGGCGAGGTGAAGACGAGGAAGATCTCCAACTCCGTGGAGCTGACAGCCGACCAGCTCGTGATGCAGAGGAGCGAGCAGGCCCTCCTGTCCGGCGAGTGTGACCGCCGCGCGGCGCGGCCGGTCGGCTCGCTGTCGCCGGAGGACCTCGGGGACACCGAGTGGTACTACGTGGTCTGCATGACCTACACCTTCCGCCACGGCCAAGGGTAATCGATCAGTTCGATCCAACAAACAAGCATATATAGCTAGCTGACGCCCGGGCCGATAGATGATAACATTTTCTCGATCTGTTCGTGACCTATCTCGGTGCCTGTCGTCGTCGCTCGGATGCACGTTGCGTGGTGCCACAGGTTGCCCGGCAGGAGTTTCGCGAGCAACGAGCATGTCTGGCTGTGCAACGCGCACCTCGCCGACCGCAAAGCCTTCCCCCGCGCGCTCCTGGCTAAGGTATGCATCCGCGTTTCTCAGTTCTGACGACGGTGATCGGTCAAGATCAAATGGATCGCTCTGCATTCTTCCGTTCTCCATTGCCTTTCGTGCATGCTTCTCACTACCTTTGTTGAATCATCGTGAACTTGGGTACCTGCATGTGTGGCCTTGGGTGCCTACTTACGGTCAAGCAGAGTGCGTCCATTCAGGTAAGCGCTTTCCATGCTTCTCATCTCGTCAGAAACAACATTACACAGGGCACTTTCAGACTGTCTAGTCTGAAGATTTCTGACTGGTACAACTACAACTAACTGCACCCTGGATCGTATTTTCCGCAGTCAATCGTTTGCATCCCGCTTATGGGTGGTGTGCTTGAGCTGGGTACAACTGATACGGTATTTCAGTTGTCAACTTCACTGCCCATATATATAAACCATCTGAAAACAATATCAGTCTAACCAAATTAAATGATTTTGCCAGGTGTCGGAGGACAAGGACTTGATCAGCCGAGCAACCGCAACTTTTTGGGATCCACAATGTCCGAGTCCGACATACTCAGAAGATCCAAGCTCCAATCCGTCAGCAAACGATGGCAGCGAGGCCGCAGACGGCGTGGTTGTGTTCGAGGACCTCGATCACAATGCCATGGGCACAGAGACGACGACTGCCACTGTGGAACAACACGGACTGGAGCTAGGAGAAGCCGAGAGCCTGTTCGATGCAAGCCTGGAGTACATCACGAAGGAGATCGACGGGTTCTACAGCCTCTGCGAGGAAATAGACATGCAACCACTTCAGGATGGCTGGATCACAGACGGGTCTAATTTCGAAGTCCCCTCGTCCCCGCAGCCAGCGCCCCCGCTGATGTCTAACGTTGCTGCCGACAACTCAAGCGCATCCGCTGATGGCTCTCGCGCGACCAGTTTCATGACTTGGACGACGTCCTTGCAGTCGTACTCAGATGAAGTGGCAGTGTCGGCCATCGAAGAGCCGCAGAAATTGCTCAAGAAAGTGGTGGCCGGCGGAGGAGGTTGGGCGAACTATGGTGGCGGGGGCACGATGATAGGAACAGCCCAGGAAAGTGGCATCAAGAATCACGTCATGTCAGAGCGAAAGCGCCGGGAGAAGCTCAACGAGATGTTCCTCATTCTCAAGTCATTGGTTCCGTCCATTCACAAGGTTACCGAAGAAGATCAAGTTGATTTGAGAATGTTTGTTTGTTTGTTTGTATCAAGACTTAAAGACATTCTTGTTTTTTTTTCCAGGTGGACAAAGCATCGATCCTCGCCGAAACTATAGCCTACCTCAAGGAGCTTCAGCGAAGGGTACAAGAGCTGGAGTCCGGTAGGGAACTTACATCGCGCCCATCCGAAACGACAAGGCCAATAAAAAGACCCCGTGGCAATGAGAGTGTCAGGAAGAAACTCTGTGCGGGCTCGAAGAGGAAGAGCCCAGACTTCGGCGGTGACATAGAGAAGGAGCACGAGCACCCCTGGATCCGCCCCAAAGACGGAACCAGCAACATCTCCGTCACCGTCGCGAACAAGGAAGTGCTCCTGGAGGTGCAATGCCGGTGGGAGGAGCTCCTGATGACACAGGTGTTCGACGCCATCAAGAGCCTCCATTTGGACGTCCTCTCCGTTCAGGATTCGGCACCAGATGGCTTTATAGGGCTCAAGATACGAGCTCAGATATCGGTTTATTACCACCGGCTAATTAATTAAGACATGGCAATTGCAATATGCGTACCTCACGCCTTAACTTCTTGCTGGTTGGAGAGTTTGTTTTACTGATGCTATTGTTTCTGTTCAATTTTCTATGCAGTTTGTTGGCACCGGTGCCGTTGTTCCCTGGATGATCAGCGAGGCTCTTCGCAAAGCTATAGGGAAGCGATGAAGGGGCAGCTGAAAGTTGGATATCCATCTTCGTGGAAAGCTCCATGATCGAAGCAAATTTGCATTCCTTATGAAAGACTATTATATTTATGAAAAATCTGGTGTACTTGTGAGAACACACGGTGGATATATGTCTTTGTGTAAGAATGATGAGCGATTGTCAAGAGATGATCGAGTTATTGTCTAGTGTGTTGCTAACCATGCATGGCGCGAGTAGAATATGTGCAGTATGTCTTTTGTCTTGTGATGTGTAGGTGTTGAGAGTTAAGATGGTCAACGACAGTTGAAAAAGGTCAAGCAAGTTCGTGCTAATAGACCAGAGATGGTGAAGGATGCACATGGAACCTTTCTCGGATATATGGTTCAGGGTACCTGCACTGCCCATATATATGACCCCATCCGGCTATCGAGCCAAAAGCCATCAAGGTAAGAGACCTTGAAGGCTAAGGAGGTTGATCAACATGAAGGCTAAGACGATCCGATGACAATGACCGGGACATAAGTTATCTGGGCGATAGCTTGATCAATATATTGCACATTCCATGTAGCGAACTAGGAAACCCATCTATTAGCAGATCGATCTCACTGCAACCCTCCCTCCCTCCACTATATAAAGAAGGGTAGAGACCTCGTGATCAACATCAATGTAGTTAGGAGCAACAACCCATGTAATCGAGCATATGAATACAAACACAGCAGCAACACCAACTGGCTAGGGTTTTGAGAGTTCCATTTGATTTTGGTAATTGAGTGACAACTTAAGTGAACTAATATGTGTTTAAGTGATACATATACATAGAAGATTAGTTCACATATGATTGTGTGATGAAGGAGCTTATTGCACATGAGACATGACATGGAGTCATGTGATCAAGGTGGAGAAGATAAAGATGAGGCTTGGCTTGATGGACCGGTTGCAAGTGTGAAGGGCAAGCGGGCGATGCTTGGCGCCGATGGACCAAGGCAACGATGAAGAGCAAGTGAGGTCAAGATCGATGAACCAACACGGTCATGTGATGATATGGAGTGGATCATATCATTTGGTGATAGGATGGTGCATGTGTTGCATCAACATTGGAGAAGGAGATGGAATGGAATGCGCAAGGCAAAGGTATAACCATAGGGCATTTCATTTCACCGATCAAAGGTGTGTAGAGAAGTATATGACCGGGTTTAGGATAGATAGCCGTAGTATCAAGAGGAGCAAACTTGTTTGCATATCGGTTATCTAGTGCCACCGTGAGCGATCTAACTTTGCGATGAATTAGGATCGAGTGGCGTGGTGAGAAGCAAGTGAAAATGCTAACACACATACACAAGGTGGTGAACACATTTGTGTTAGCACTTGAGAAGTAAAGGAAGAAGTGCGGAGGAGTCTCGGCTGAAAACCGAGCTCCGGACGCAAGTGCCTAGGGGGTCCGGACCATTGCGTTTGGGTCCGGAACCAAACCCTAGGTCTCGGCCGAGTCTGTGAGTCCGTACGCAGGGGGTTCGGGCGGTCGGGACCATTGGCTATGCGTCCGGACGCCACCCCCTCTGACTGCGCTGTGCTGACAGAGGTGATCCGGACGCTGTTCGTCATCCGGACGGTGAACTCCGGACGTAGCGTTCGGAGGTTGGAGCTCTCTGTAACCGCTCGGAGTGAAGGTCCGGACGCTGTATGCGGTCCGGACGCAGGGATCCGGACGCGCGTCCGGTGTCTGGCGCTCTCTGGAGTGGAGGTCCGGATGCAGGTTGTTGGTCCGGTGCGGCACTGTTGCACGCGTCCGGAGGCACGTGGCGGCGATCGGCGCAGTGCGCCAACGGCTCTCTCTAATGGCAGCGAGTCCGGACGCAGGCTGCATGGTCCGGACCCACACTGTTGCGTGCGTCCGGACCCTCTGCAGAGAGCCCAGTGATAGGGGAAAATGACTAGTTTGTTTGGCTAGCCTATAAATAGCTCATGGCCGGCCCTTGGGGCTGGTTGAGCACCTTGGGCATTTGTTGTCTCTAGTGTGCTTGGTTTGAGAGCCCTCTAACTCACTCATACTTCGATAGTGTTCATCCGAATGAGTGAGAGAGCAATTTCTAGTGCGTTGCTTTGAGAGATTGCATTGTGTGGCACTAGGTGATCGTGTTGCAAGCTAGAGTGCTTGTTACTCTTGGAGGTTGCCACCTCCTAGACGGCTTGGTGGCTTGAGGCTCCGTCGAAGCACGTAAGAAGATTGTGCGGCGCTCCGGAGAAGTGCTTGTGAGGGGTGTTGTGCTCGCCCCGCGGGGATCGCGAAGAGCAACTCTAGTTGAGCATGTCATTGAGCTACCCTCACTTGTGGGTGGATTCTTGCGGCGCCCGAGTTAGTGGGCTAGGCTTGTGAACGCCTATTAGCCGCCGAATCACCAAGTGTGTGGTCGACACAACGGGGACTAGCTTGGTGGCGACAATGTGAACCTCGGGAGAAAAATCACCGTGTTAACCTTGTACATCTTCTCGGTGGTTTGCATTCTCCAAATTACTAGCTTGTATTTACTTTTTTACTTGTGCTAGTGGTTAGTTGTTGCTCTTGTAACTAGTTAGCTTGTGTAGCTTAGAAGTAAGATCTTGAGTGACTAATTGGCTTGTGTAGTCTTGTTAGTCACATTGCTTAGTTTGTGTAGCTAAGTAAGTTGAGCTCTCTAGTTAGGCTTGTGTAGCCTTGCTATTGAGTGTTGCTAGTGAGCTTAGGTGCTTTGTTCTTTGCTTACTAGTATGTGTAGGAGCTCCCGGTGTGCTTAGAGTACTAGTTGCTTAGGTTTGTGTGACCTTGCAACCTAGACTTGTTTAGGTGAGCCTCCTAGCTTGGCACCTTAGTTATCATATTAGACATATTTGCTAGGTGCTAGAGTTATAGATAGAGGGGTGTAGTCTTGGCTAGACCGATAGTTTTAATTCCGCAATAGTTTCGGTTAGCCAAAGCGATTGAGTTTTAGAAAAGACTATTCACCCCCCCTCTAGTCCGCCATCTCGACCCTACAAGTTTTATGCTATATTAGCGACCTGAACCAGTATAAATCCTTGTGTCTCATGTACTACCATCTGATTCCTCTTACACGATCACATTGCTAGGTATTGCCAAAGCTAAATCATCCGATAGGTAGGGGCCTTTCATGTACAAATTTATTTTTTGGTGTTGTAGATGGGAATCATCTGCAACTTTGGCAACAAGACGGAGAAGATGCAGTTGGACAAGAAGATCACCTTCGGCAAGCTTGACTTCATCGCCGACTAGTTTGGAGACCTGCGCTTGCAGGAACCTGAACCATCCGTATAGGAGGAGGAGGAGTACCTCCAAGTCCGAGGTTTTGCTGCCAGGATGGAGGAGGATGTAGATGGAGGACCACTCTCCATCTGACCTGTTATAGTTAGCTACTCGCCAAACTAGGCCATGAGTACAACTTCTATGCCACTCTTTACCTTCATAAAATTAAGGATCCCGTTCCTATGATACATCCAACACCCGATCATGCCCCCTCCTGATCCTCAAGAGGATCGACAAACGCGGCGACGACTCGCCAGATTTAGTTCCCTAGGTTATGAAGAAACCCACCAAACCACCCATGGAGGAATCTCAGAACCCAAGAACTAATTGATTGGTATTGCAGTGATGGTGACTTTGACCTTAATTTGTTCATGGTTACCACTCGCAACCTTAGCCAGGGCAGCACTGTCCTGGATGAGTCGGACGACTTTGATCAACACTCTAAGTGGCATAGCGCAAACACCTATGGACTCGTCGACCCAGCGGAGTTATGTCAACTTCTTGATAGTTGCTACCTGCTGCTCGAGAATACGTACTCAGACAATAATAGTGATGGCATCATCACACACATGTGTGGGTGCTTTGTTAGCGCATTAGATGGTTGCGGGGAGAACGAGTTTCACACCCTAGAGCCCTCTCGTCACAACCACTTCGACTATGACTACACAATGCCTTATGAGACCAACCAGGAAGCCCGGGATCGCTTGCTTAATCACAATGACATGCTAGGAGAGGAAAACTAGAAACTTTTGTCTCAGCTCCAAGAGAAAAACACGTTTGTGGCCGTCAGGTACACAATGACATTTTGTGGGCAGACCTACCTTTCCCTAGGGCCGGGCAGAAACCTGGTTGTGGCTATGCGCGATGCAGTGGCCATGCCGCAACCATCAACCAAGGAATAATGCCATAAGATCTGAAGGATCTGAGAGTTGATGGCTACCACAGTTGATTGCATCCTTGCGCCCTACCTTGCGTCTAACACATGCGGCTAAGTACCCCGATACTCGAGGGCTCCCAACCGCCTTGGGCTAAAAGATCCGTGTGCTGACCCCTCAAGCACTGCTAGGGCCCCTCTCAACCGGCCAATGGTGGCCAACGAGAAGATGCTGACCACCGTGGTAACGACATCGTGGATGGTGCGGGCGACAATTACATCGGGAATGGTTACTACACCGACGACGAGGGCAACGCCCCCAAGACGGTAGGAACCCAAAGAACCATCGAGAACCCATGAGGTTCGTTGCCAAGGATGGATTCTATGAACTAGTGGGGCCTCCCGCGTTCGAATTTCAGACCCGATCAACCTAACTTCAACCTCAATTGAGATTTTGCTACCATTTGGCCCTAGTTTAGACAAGATCCCTGTCTGGGAGTAGTTATGTGTGAAAGTTTTGTAAAATTTTGTCAAGGTTCAGTCAAATTTGAGATCATCCACAAATTCTATCGAGATTTGTCACTTTTGAAATATGTCAGAATACTTGATATGGAAAAAGTAATGAAGTCAAAATGTTCTCTAAAAGGCAAGGGGACAAATATGCGGGTATATATACCATGCTCATACCAAAATATAAATCGACTCATATTCATCTTTGAAAAGTTAGGGCAAATCATAGAGTTATAGGGGGTAATTAAAAACATAATCATAATTTATCATCAAAAGATCTAAGAGAACACCATTGATTATTAGTGAAAAAAAGACAACAGAAAGGTTATGTTGAGACAAGAAAATTGATAAAAAACACGAAAAAAAAAAGAAGTGGAATAGGCCGGAATGAGGCCCAGCTTCCACAATGGATGAGCAAAGAAATCGCAGCTGCTAGTCCCGTAGCCTCACAGCTAACCTTTTTTTTTCATTTTTAAGAAATTCATCGGACATATTATATTATATATTAAATGAGAGGAAATGTACACGAATATTAAAATATAGCAACTAAGATTATTATCTAAAAAAAACTAAGATTAAGAACCAATCCGAAAAGCCCACATCTATACAATCGCTGCAGCCTGGGCAGCTGTGGTCGGCCTATCATTGCCCGTCGAGCTAACTGGCTGTGCAGTGCTCTCCCCATCATTCTGATTGTCGCGTTCTGTGTTCGGAGACGGCAACTAGTGGACCCTGGGAAATTTACTCTTAGAGAAGCGATGGGCTAGTGGCATCGTGGGGTTGTTTTTCTGTCCCTCTATTTTAAAATAGAAGTTAGTCTTATTTTTTTTAATAAAGGAAAATATATTTCTGGCTTCAGTCATTCGAGGATGCATCAGGCCAAATTATTACAACAAAAAATCAGTGTTACAAGTACGACAAAAAGTCACCCGATAACACTGGTGCACCCAAAAATAAAAGTAAACGACGAAAAAATTACATCCCAATGTGAACACCACCATTGGAGACTCCGGATCCAGTAATCTGGCAACAGCACAAGACACCAGATATATGTGTAATGTACCACCATGTCGATGCCGACACTAGCCGACAACCCAAGGGATCTTCTCAAAGCGCCGTCTCCAACGAGAAAATGCCATCTAGAGACGCCTTCGTCGCCCAACCAGAGACTGGTGTTGGTTTTCACCTGGAGAGATCCACTTAAAGAACGAAACGACGCCTCCAGCGAGGAAAGTGGAGTTATTCTTATTTTCTAAGAAGTCATTTTTTAAAACTTTGATTAATTATATTTAAAAAATATTAATGTTTATAATATATAATTAGTATATCATCATAGAGATTATTGAGTATACTTTCATAATAAATTTATTTAGAGATATAAATATTACACGTATTTTTTAGAAACCTAATTACAAACCTAATTAAAGTTGATTTTTTTTACCTACACATGCTGTAATGTTTTTTTAGGACGGAAGGAGCAACCTTTTCTATTACGAGTTGCGACAGCGCGACGTGGATGAGTAGATGGATGTCCCAGCTCCCAGCTCGTGGTGGACTGGTGGTTCTGGTGGAGTAGCTTCACGTACCTTCATTCACACATTGGTTTTCCAAATGGTTAGTGCATTCAATGGAAGGGTTTTGCTGCCGTCACGCGCTATGCGTCTTCAACTCTTCTGTCCTGTTCGTCAGCGCATACATCTCACAACAAATTAGTATAAATATTCAAAGTAAATCAAATTTTAGCGAAATGATTCGTCCTAATGCTACAAGACCTTGGAAGCATACGAGTTCACTTAGTTCAACAGTCAGCGCATCTACTACTCTTCCAGTACTATTTCTCTCAAAATAAGTATCATTCTCGCTCTTCCAAAAGTTAAACGTTTTAAATTTCAATCAAATATATATGTATAAACAATTATTAATATATTTCCCATATTTCTTCTCTCTTGTCATCTGCCTCCCTGGGGCAGGTTTTCAGTTTTCACGCGCAAACTCGATGGTGTTTAGCCGTTCTGACGAAATACCAGGTAACAGTTCCTTCAAGGTACAGTAGTAACCTTCTCTGCTTTGATAACAACATGAGAAAGTTACATGTATTACCCATGGGCACACGCACACCTGCTTGCTCGTAGATAGTCGTCGTCCGGCAATTCCACAATTCCGCCTTGTTGTTACTTGTTAGTCGTCGTCCAGCTCCGGCATCATCATCAAGTGCTACATAGGGGGAATCTGCTCATAATGAATGAATGTGGAATTGTGGTTCCCTCATCTAAACTCAAGAGAGCCCCCCGGCCTCGCCGTGTTCCCAGCCCGGCCACGTCCTCGAAATTGTTTGGCTCGTTCGATTGGAGATCGACGGTCACGATGTCTCTTCCCATACTGAATATATACCGGCTCAAACCCTAGCACCGCATCCGCCTCTCCCTTTCCCTCCTCCCTCGGCGGCGGCTCTTCCTCCCTCCCTCTCCCTCCCGTCTCCCTCACCTGTGGCGCCGCAAGAGCGGCGGCGTGAGGGCACTGGTCCAGCGCGGCGCCCCTGGCACGGCGTTGCGGCGACGCAGGCCTGACGGGCCCACACGGCCGGCTCCTTCCCCTATCTATGTGGTGCCGGTGGTGCGGCGGCGGCCGTCACTGCCGGCCCGGCCACGGGCGAGCTGGCGACCGGGGCGAGGGCTTCCCCCGGCGTGCGTGGGCCCCGGCGATAGGCTCTGGTGCGGGGCGAGCAGACCACGGCATGGCGCTGAGGGCGGGCAGCAGCCTGGGCGTGCACGGCCCCCGACGTGGAACCCGGCTCAGGAGCGCCTCGGCGCGGCGTCCCGGACACGACGGCGGTGTGGGCGGCGTCCAGTGTGGTGTTCGGCAGCCTGAGCATGCACGGACCCCGGATCCGTGTGCAGGGTGGCCTGATCTGATCCGTCGCCTTGGTTCTTTGGTATGCGCTTTCCTCTCTTTTCTGCGTCCTCCGTCTGCGCTAGCTTTTACCCAGGCGGTTCATGGTGTTCGAGTGCCAGGTCCAATACAACGGTCAGGGGGATCCTCTTCCCTACTGAGGTGGTTGGGCGCGCGTTGGGTTCGCATCTCCACTGAGGTCTAGATGCGCCGCCACGAGCGCGCGTGGTGCGGCCGCTTCGCGGGAGGCCGCTCCTGTAGGTCGGACCAAATCTGCCGTTAAGCTGGGGATGGTAGCCACGTTGACGGTGGTGGTCTGGTGGATGGTGGCGACGACTTCGGCGCTGTTGTTCGAAGCGAGCACCATTGAAGTGCTTCATTTGCTCTCAGTCTTACCTCGGTTTTGTTTTTTTCTTCGCCTTTTCAGGGTGTAATTAGCTACATCGGGTATTCCTCTGCTCGGAAAAGCAAAGAAGAACGTAGCGCCGGACAGTTTGACGACTCATTTCGGTATGATTGAACTGTGTCTTTGATTCATTACAGTTCTATGCTTTGTCTTGGTTCGTCAAAAACCACTTACTCGATGATGCGTTTAAATTTCTTTCATTTTAATCGTACTGCAAAATCTTTTACGTTACAGATCTACTTTATCCAAAAAAAGTCTTCTAGCAGAATGATGCTTTTGGCGAAAAAAGTGCAGATAAAGCTAAAACACTCTTGATGATGAAGGAGCCGGTCTGCAGGCCATCTCTTACCTGCAGCGCCTATATTGGTTTATTGTAGGCGGCCCCAGTTTCTAGAGTTTCATGTTAAGTAGGCCAATTGCGCAGTCGGTTGTTTCTGTCACTGCTGGACCCCCTTGCCTGCTAAATGCAGTTTCGTGGAAGTGTTGGTTTAAATTAGATCATTGTCCAAATTTGGCATCTGGGTAAGATTTTTGGAGTATGCTTGTTTGACTGTGCATTATGCTTGTTTGCTCTCTTCCCTGAATGACTAGCTCTCGATTTTGCTCATATTTTGTGGTTTCAGGTTGTTGACTGGCTGGAAAGATTTGTGGGGATGCTTTCTGGAGACTATGTTGGTGGGGACGGTTCCCAGGCCTCCGGTATGTTCTTTGTTCTCTAGATTAAGGTTGTTGCCTGTTTAGAATGATGGGTATTATTTACAGGTCTTATGTCTGTATGTGTATTTGTTTTTGCATTTAGCCTCTTCCGCGTTCGTACCAGCACAATCAAGCTCAAAGCAAGGAAGGAAAACGAGTACGTGCCCCTTGGAAAACATTGTTTACCTACAGAAACATATAGTTTTTTTTTGCTTTTATATGAAACTGTTTCTTCTTTTTAGATGAGGGAGCGTACTATGTGCCGTCTAAATTTTCTTCTTCTCAACACTGATACAAGCGGCGTAGATAGTTAGACCAGAAGAAGCTAGCCTCAGCAGGTGATCTATTATGTGTTGGTCATCATAGCCTATTCTACATTTTCTTTTTCCTCTTGGTCTGCCTTTCCTTGCCGTGTCTGCTGCTGTGGTTTAAATGTCTTCACTGGTTTTGTTTGTTAGGGCCTTCCGTTGAACATGGTGGAGCGATGGTCTGTGTGCGCTTCTTTCAGGAGTATATAGATGATTTAAAAGGTTAGTTGGTTTGGAAAAAAACTCTCCGCATATACTTCTTTCATGACATGTACTTCCTTGTCATTGCGCAGATCTGCTTAGTACGTTCTTTTGTTTGACTGATTTTTGATATTTTGTTCATCGTGGAACCTTCGTTTTGGTATTGCTTGGCATGTAGCTTCCTATGTTGCCCGTTCATACTATGGAGCACCTGATTATGAGTGTAGATATTGTGGCACTATCTTTTGGCATCAAGAAAGGATTAAATCTGATTCTAACGCTCCCAAGGTTGCTTACAACAGATGTTGTAAGGGTGGGAAAATTGTCTTGCCCTATTTCGTGGACCATCCATAACCTCTTAGCTCACTGGCTAGATTTAATGGGATACGCGGTGTACCCGTTTTTTTGAAACAAATAAGACAGTATACTTCTTTCATGTACTTCCTTGTCATTGCGTATATTTGTTCCTCAGATTCCAGTCGTTATTAGAGTCGACAGGAAGGAGTTGTTCACCGTCGCAGCACAGAGGCTTGGCTTCTCTCTTCAGGTGGAGAAGACGATGCATATTGGTGACAAAGTTCATCACTGTGATCGAAGTTACTGCTATTCGGGCAAGTGTATCACTAGAGAAAGAAATCAAAAAAAATTTATGGTGAGTTCTCTTCTACAGAGCATCTATCTATTCAGAGCGCTTACCAGGCTGGCCTGAACTACTTAGAGAAAGAAAAAATGGTGACAATTGCTCTACATACATTGTGCAGCTAAAAAATGATGTTTTTCGCGCTCAGTGCTTGGCGTTGTTTCACGAGACTGATGCAACTTCCCTCAGAAGAAACATCAAAGCCATCAGCTCTGCATTGTTGGAGTTGTTGCGCACCATTGACACTGTCGATTGACAACCTGTGTATGCTTCATGATATTCTCTCCATTCAGCCGGCGCACTCCACATCGAAGGTCGGAGGCCTCTTTGCTTAACTAGCCAGGCTGCACATAAAATTAGTATCTCTTCTTGGCAATCCACCGTAGGGCAAAGGCGCGGTGCGTCGCTAGACCAAAAAAGGAAACAAACAAGTTAGGTCCTAGATATGAAGCAACGATCTGATTGATTCAGTGGTGTTTTTGCCATCACATGACACTCATTATTGTCTTGTATCCTTTGTCTGCCTCCACTTACGTAGAAATATGTACCCGTGGTTTGGATCATAATGTGCTGAATCTGTGACATTCAGGAACACCTGTGCTTCGAAACTAAAGTATTATTTATGTATGTGCTATGTCTGACATCTTAGCTTACCAGCTATTTGAATCTCCATTAGACATTTGGGTTCTTAATTTGTGGTACTGATTTAGCTATTTTGTTACCATGTTCGATCTGTGGTTTCCGAAATGATCCCATCGACTGTTGCCTTCATATTTGCGATACTGATTTAGCTATCTTGTCTTCATATTTATGGTATCTGTCTACGCGCGAGAGCGCGCGCTAATCACTAGTATATAATAGTCACTACTCGTTCACAGTGCAGTAGTCTCTGCTGCACTCAATACTGACTAACTACAGAAGAGAACACCAAGGGGATGAGCAATTGAACATACTGGCTGATGCGGACTATATATGTAGGGGGAGCTGTTGATTGAATCACAAAGCACACCATGCTCCTATAGATTATTAATTTCGTCTGACAAACAAAGAGCACATGCTCCTACTATTGTTCTATGATGGCACACACTAGTGATGACTGATGACTAATGGCATACAGACAATCGCTTAAGTGTCAGTGACTCTGTAGGCCCTCAAGCGGCCACCAAGTTGTAAGTCTTCAAGCGAATTATTGGTGCACGACTGCAGCCATGCACTTTGTAACCTCTCTACTTCTGTCTTGATACAAAGATACGGCTGATCTCATGCGTATTTGATAAAAAAAAAACAGATGATCAGAAGTGCATCGTTCACATACAGTTCGATCAAAATTTTATGAAATGAAACTGCTCCGAAATCTCCGAGACGTTGTTTAAATGTGTATGTTGAAGTGGATTAGAGTGAAAATTAGTTAAAATGCACCTCGATCTCTACTCCAACACACCTAAATTAATTACGCGCATCGGACTATCCGACTGGATCTAAAGGTATGAAGTGTTCTGCCCAAGTTGGGGTTGGCAGTACTCATGGTCCTGGTGCATACTAATTTGCATATGGACGTCGGGATCGTGCTAGGTCACCTCGAGTGGCCGGTGCATGAGACAGTTTGCCACCTCTGAACCAAATTACCATATCTCTGCAGAGATCTAATCAAACACACAGGGGTGAGGCATAAAAAACGATAGATTCGCTTGGGGAAACAATGAAGTTGCTGATTGCCTTTTCTTAAAAAGGAAATAAATTGTTTTTCGTGAGAATGGATCTTACTCAGTTACTGTAACACCCTAAAATTATGCATTTTTCAAAATAGAATAAAAGCAATTTAAATGCATTTGTGTGGCCATTTTAAAACCTAGGAAAAATACATAAAGATTTCATGGAATAAAACTTATCGCAAGTAGGAACATGATTGTTGCATTCATGCTGATGCATAATATTTTGTATTGGTTGGAATTTGCAAAATTCAAAATTGAATTCAAAAGTGCATTTGAAAAGAGTTTGGAATTTCAGAAATTAAAAAGCAAAGCAATTTCTTTTTCCCTTAACCCTTTCTGGCCCGAAGGCCTGCCACCTCGGCCCAGTCCTCCCCCTCTCTCTCTCGGTTTGGGCCCGACCCCAGCAGGCCGGCCCACCTCCCCCTCACGCGTGGACGAGCCCAGCTTCTCCCTCTCTCTCTCTCTCTCTCTCTGCGCTGACAGGTGGACCCCACCTGGCAGATCCACCCCTCTCCCCTTTCCTTTCTTCTCTCCCTCCTTCCCTGCTCTCCCACGCCGACGGAATCCTCCTCGCCGTGCGCGTTGGAGCCCGGATTGATCTCCCTTCCTTCTCTGCGGAACACCCGAAGCGATCAAGCCGATCGCCGCCCGCCTCAGCTCCCCTTTCCTTCTTCCCCTTCCTCTCCCTTTCCTTTCTCTGCGCCGCCGCTTTCCTCTCCCTGCCGAGCTCGAATCCGAGCAGGAGATCCTTCCCTTCCATAGTCGGCGTAGCCAGGGACTATAAAAGGACGAGCACCACCCCCTACCGCCTCCATCCGACCCTCTGGACCTACCGTAGCACCACCAGAGCCGCCGCCGCACGCCAAGCAGCGCCGCCGCCGTCGTTCCTCTGCGGCCGAGTCTCTCCGCTCCGCCCGACTGATTTCCGAGCCTCGCGTCGTGGTAAGCCGAGTCCCCCGAACCCGCCAACCCTCTCTACCCTCTCTGTTCCGTCCGTTTGGACCCTGTCCGCAACCGCCGTCGTTGCAGAGCCGCCGCGCCGCGTGGACACCCCGCCCCCCGTGCGCAATCCGTCCAACCAACCCCACCATCATCTTCGCCGTCTCTCTCTCTCTCTCTCTCTCTCTCTCTCTCTCTCTCTCTCTTCCCGTCCCGATTGCGTGGAAAATGGTGAACCGAGGCGACGGATTGCACAACGCCGCCCGTCTCCGGCCATGGCGCCACCGCGCCCCTGCCTCCGGCCGCCGTGCGCCGCCCTGCCCCTCTCGGATCTAATCTCTGCCATCCATCGTGGATCGGGTGGACCACAGCGCCCCGTACCCCTTCGGCCGCCGGTTTTGCAAAAGAGACCCCACAGTTTTTAAAGGGTCAACCCACAGTCCTAAGGCGTAATCTCTCTTTACGTTTTCTGTTCAGCAAAGCGTAATTCTTCTCGGTTTTGTTTTAATTCAAAATTAAATAAGAAATCCTATTTACAAGTTTGCCACTCCGTTTCAAATGCTTATAAATTGCTCGTTTTAAATCCAAATCGATCCGTTCAAGTTGCGTTAGATCCGTAATTTTATGCTCTATCCAGTAGTATATATTTCATCTATGTTATTTACTTTTGAAAATCAAAGAAAATTAATTTGGTAATGCTTTAATCTTTCCCTTTTCAAAATCTTGTTTAATTCATATCTTCTTCGTTATAGCTCCGTTTTTCGTGATTCAAACGTCTATGTGATCGTAGTGAGACGTAGATCAGTTTTACAAACTTTTAATCTTGTTTTATTATGGTTGGTGTACTATTCTAATCTATAGCCTTTGTTTGCTTGCATGTTATGCCTCTGTATGATTGCATGTGATGTGGTGATCGAGTACAGACGGTGAGCAGTACGTGGGTGACCAGAAGTTTCTCTTTGAGCAGGATCAGCAGGAGCCCTTTGAGCAAGGCAAGTATTATATGGGATCTTCCTTGATGTCCTATTCATGAAGTTTTTCAATGAAATCATATGCATGTGTCTAATATTGTCACCATAGGGTTTACTTCGATTTGATTACCTTGATCCTTGAAATCCTATGGGTTACCTTTGCATATGGGTAGTTATTGCTAGTGCTCCTCTTTAATAAGCATGATCCTTTAATCTTGATTAATGACTACATGAGATGATAAAGTAAAACTTGACTTTTTAGCAACATGGATTTAGGACCCTATCTGTCAGCAAAAGTTGGGACATACAGTACAACCATGAGGGCTATATGGCTCTGGCTTTAGTTCAGTATTAGGGTCACTCTCTCGCATGCGACAGTTCACGAAAGTTGCCATTGACGAGCGGTTGCGGGTTGCGGCTGGAGTGGGGACCGCTGCGTGTGTGTACCATCCCGGGGCTCTCGTATACCTCTTGCCCGTGGATCCGTACTGTCTGTGGTATGTCAGCAAGCCCCTTTGAAAGACTTCATAGTGTACCTGCCCGCTCACCTCGGTAGTGTTAAGGGAGTCATGATCCCGGGGCATTTGGGCAAACACGACTCATGGGTAAAGTGTACAACCTCTGCAGAGTGTTAAAAACTGGTATATCAGCCGTGCTCACGGACACGAGCGGCCCGGAAAACTCACAGAATCTTTGGTTACTTGTTGTTTACCTTTATGAATCACTTTATCATGATATTATGTTACTTGTTCATTTGTTAATTTGATCATGCAATTTAACTTGGGGGTTTAAGCATAACATTGATCTACCACTTGTAAAGTTTTGTTACAAACTAAAATGCTTATCGCAGTAAATCAGTGTCATACTTTTTGAGCCTCATGAACCTCATATATACTTGTTGAGTACTAAAGTACTTACGTTTGTTTCTTTCTTTTCAATACTTGGATAAAAATCCCGGATGGGTACCAGATTATCGGAGTTATGAGGAATATCCAGAGGACTACTAGGTTTGGGGTCAACCAGTTGACGTCCCTGTGCTATGGAGCTTCGCGAGAGTTATCATATATTTTCGCTGTTATGTAATAGACATTATTTAAATACTTGTTCGCTATGTAATAAACATTTGTGATGATACAATTTTGATAATTTGTCGGCTTATGTGTGTGACTGATCTCTGGGCACACATAAGATTATTGCATCCCGTTTTGTCTTTAAAACTAGGTGTGACAGTTACTCGATCACGTGCTTGTTGAAAGCTGATGTTCAGACAAGAAAATAAATAAGGACAGCAGGCAGGCAAAGGCCTACAGAGAGATGGGTTGCTATCCAGCTTGTTGTGGTCCGTGGCTTCTCGTTTTTTCGAAAGGTCAATTATGTGTATATAAGAAAATATTAGTATTTATAGTACTCTCTAAAACAATTTATCGTTTTCACTTTCTAAAAAATAACTTTGACTCTCTCTCTATATGATACATACTTAATATCATTAGATAAATATTTGAATCTTGTTTTTTAATAAATTTATTTGAGATACAAATGTTACATATATTTTCTACAAATCAACTTAAACTTTCAACACGAAAATTAAAGACGACAGTTAATTAAGGACAAAGGAAGTACATAATTAATAACATTAGATGGACTATTGAATCTATTTACATATAATAAACTTATTTATAGATGTACAAATATTGCAAAAGTTTTAGCCAGCAGACCGGACAGGAAGCGCGCACGAAGCGTCTCCCGTGGCCGTGAGGTCCTTGTGCAGGGCGTGCCGCGCCGTCGTTCGACCGGCACCGGCTGCCGACCGACACGCGGCGCCGCCGTGCGATCGCTAGTAGCCGGCGATCTCAACTACTGCTAGGCCATGAAACGTGTGCTTCTATCGACGGCGCAACGGGATACTCGCCAACAGAAGTCGCCGCCGGTGCCGCGGCAGCGACTGAAGGCCAGAGTTAATGACAGCCGCGACGGCGACGGCGATGGCCCAGTTTGTCGTGATGTACGTTGGTCGTTGGGCGACCGGGACGTGCATGCTCTCGCGAATTGGAATCAGGAAGCAAGTGGGGAGGCTGGGGGCGCCTATGTCGAGTACGTGGAGTACGGCTCGGCCTCACGTTTTGCATTTTTTCTATTCCTAGCGAGCGTGATGGCTGGCCCTCAAGAAACGGAAAGCTCGTACGGCGTCCGATGTGACCGTGCAGCGTTGGAAAGAGCGCGCAAGCGACTGGCCACCCGAGTTGATCTTCGTCCACATGACCACATATCTCCGTCATTTTAACTGTCTAACATCGCAACAACCGTGGCTTGTTGGAAACTCTCTCCTCCAAGTTAATTGGAGATATTATTACCCTTCCGATGAAAATGACATTTTGTTGTTACCACTGACGCTCTAGCAGTCTAGGGTCTATTATTCCTCAAAAGCTTATATAGCACCCTCTCTTTTGTCATGTTTAGCCGTTTAGATATATGAGGTTACAAATAGTTTTGGAAATTTCCCCGTCAGCCCAAACACAAAGTGCTCTTTTGGATTCTACTCAAGCACAAGGAGTATTTTGAAGAGAAGAAGAAAAATACACCTTGATTTGCTAGAATCGTGTCCTTTGCTCTAACCATGTGGAGGAAAACTTAGACCACCCGTATATTTCTGATTTGTCCTTTTGCAAGATCCTGATGGAGCCTGCTAAACATCAACCTTCCATCACGCTGCAGATTTTTGATATGGGAGATCGGTTTCTGGGAGTCGTCCCTGCCTAAGGGTGCCCTTCCTTGTCTGCCAAGGCAGAGCTCTGGGCTTCTTCGTCTTCATCTTCTAGACGTTGCTCTATTTGTGGTCACGATCAACAATGTGGAAACTGCTCGTGTCGACATTTGCATATGACAGTGTCAAGTTTGGGCTCATCAGAGTCGTGCTGCTGCTCCATCCATCCATCGCTCGTCTATGCGGTGACATTCCTTGCGTGCTAAGGAGACGAAGCCTGAGGAGGATGACAAATGATTTTTTTTAATGTTTTGGGTACTATTACAGATTCTGTAGTAGTGTGATAGCCTCGTTGAGTCCTTTGTAGTCCACTTCTCGTCTGTAGGCCTAGTAGGACCCGCTTCCGACGGAAATAACATACTATATTTATAATTTTCCTAAGTAATGTCCGCAGGTAAACACTAGAACACATAATTTACTTAAGTTAGAAATAAAGAACCTTAGTAGTCCTCTCTACACTCTTGTTTATCTTTAGCCTTATTTCTAACCCTGATTAAGTTAGACTTCGTTAAACTCACACATTTCCTTGAGTTATATATCTGGGGATACTTCCAGTGAAAAGGCTAGAGCTAATATTCATACACTTGTGGATCTTTTATGCTTGCTCTCATAGGTGTCAACAAACCTTTATGGCGTCATTATATTGTCAGGAAAATTGTTGTTGCGTTAACTTCGAACCTAGCTTAACTAAAAACATTTAGGCCCCTAGTGAATTTTGGTGATTAATTGTGACGTAAGGTTATTGTGACTAACGCGTGTTTTATATAAGTAAGTTGATTAGGTCACAATAGTGCTGATTGATTGGAAAATTAATGGTTTCCATGAATGTATCTATGGAATCGTTTTAGTTTTCAAAGGATGAATGATAAGGTTAAAGACGATCTAGTTCTAAGTGTCGTTTGGCGTTGACAAACACTTAGAGTAGATTAGGACTTTGTTTCTTCTTTGATAGTACTATGAAGGGGGGGGGGGGTGGGGTAAGAACTAGTATCCTGACCTAAGTGAGTCTAATGATTTAGGTGTGGTACACACTTGTCAAACTTAGCACTAGGTATCGTATCTCAAAGATGACCCAAAATCAAGTGGAACAACATTCATAAGGAAATTCAATTTGAAAGTGAATGGAGGATTTTATACTTGATCAGATGCTAGTGCCTGTCGAATTAGACACGTCCGATAAGTGTAGTTGGGTTAGGTTATTAGATTAGATGGGACTGTGACTAGGGTTTGATCTCCAAAGTGGATCAGATGTTGTTCCCGTGGCACCAGACCCGCCAAGGGCTGAGTCCGGTAATAGTCCAGAGAGGTTCTAAAGAAGGTTTTACTCGACCGAATGCATGTTAGCATCCGGTCAAGAACCAGAGAGGTTCCAAAGAGTACAATTCTTGATTGGACGCGTCTAGTCAGTGACACTACGTGAAAAATGATTTTGCACAGCACTAGCAAAATGCCCTCTGTGGCGGACGCTCAACCTGCCCGCCACGATTATTCCTTCCACCGGCTCTGCTCGGCCGGTAGCCTAAGCGCTCGCTGCGGTTAAATGTTTACCGCAGCGGGCGACATAAAGTGACCGTTGCGGTTAACACTGATTAACCGCAGCGGACGCTATAAGGTGACCGCCACGGTAAAGACATTTACCGCAGCGGTCAAATTATAATGTCCGCAACGGTTGTTTGTTTTATATATAGCTACAATTCGACCTTCTTCTTCCTCAAGACTTCTCTCTTCCAAACTCGTGGGGGGAGAGGCTTTGCCCGATTTTTGAACCAAACCATTAGATTGAGGTTTTGAGTGTTGTTTTGGAGGAGGAGGACATCATAAGAGGTATTTCAAAGGTTCCCATGGTCTACTTTCTCTCCTTTCCTTATTTTTGACCTCTTTGGATCTAGATCTAGTTTAATGGATGAAGGGGAGAAAGCTATTGTTTTTTTATCTAGAATCATATTATTAGATGACTAAAAGCTTTTAGAGGGTTCCCATGCTCGTTTCTCTCTCTTTTCTTTGCTTTTTGAGCTCCTTAGCTATAGATCTACATCTAGATCTAGATTAAGGGAGTAAAGAGAAAGCTTGTGCCTTTTTTTTATCTAGTTTCATAATATTATATGCCTAAAAGCTTTTGTTGTTGATGTGTATGGTTTGCAGGCAATATGGATAGGTCAGAATGGATGTACAAGATTAATAGGGTACTTGATCCGCGGTATCTTAGCGAAGTGAGAAAGTTTATTGCCGCCGCGAGAGCTCACCGTGACCGATCGAAGCGGATGACAATCGTGTGTCCGTGTTCTCACTGCAAGAATCTGACAGCCTTCACCGACGATGGCAAGGTGCAATCTCATTTGATTCGGTTTGGTTTTGTAGAGAATTACACGGTCTGGACTCAGCACGGCGAAAGTGTCGACCCCAGTAGTGGGGGTGCATCTGGAGTGAGCTCGACATCAACGACGGCGCACCAAGAGCCACGTGCTCCACATGTCTCATGTTCAGCCACAACAACGCCAGCCTGCAACGACAATAACGATTGTGATTATATCACAGTGGAGGATCTACTCGAGGACATGGAAGATGATGATGGTGGTCAGGAGGCCACCGTGCAGGAACCCGAGGATGTGCAACTTTTTGATGATTTAGTAAAGCACATCGATGAGGACGACGTTGTGTATGGTTCCCCGAAGTGGTTGGAAAATTTCAGAGAGATGAAGCAGGCGTCACTTGATCCTCTGTATCCGGATGGTGGCGAATGTCCGAAAGAGTGCACTGTGCTCCGTTTTATCCTCCACATGTTGATGATGAAGGCCCGACATGGTTGGTCTGACAACAGCTTCAATGAGCTGTTAAGTTACCTTGCTACAACATACCCGAAGGTTAACAAGTTTCCCATGAATACTTATCGGGCAAAGAAGTTGATTCGTCCAGTGTCGATGAAAGTTCAAAAGTTTGATGTCTGCCCTAACCACTGCATCATGTATCGGTCGGGCACTAAGTACGAGAAGATGACGAGCTGTCCGCACAGCAACGCGAGTCGTTACAAGAAGAATGCTGGTTGTCGTTGAAAGGTCCTTGATGGCTAGAGGGGGGGTGAATAGCCTATTAAAAATCTACAAACCACTAGAGCAAAAGGTTAGATAACACTTAAGCGAAGCTTTTTGCTCTAGCTCTACTAGGGATGCAAAGCCACCTATCCAAGCAATTTTAGTTGATTAAGTGTCTATCAATCAATAGCAAGAACCGAAAGCACTTATCTTGAGCTAGCAAGAACAACTAACAAGCTAAGCTAAGCAAGGTAAGAAAGAATGTAAATACAAGGATAGAGGTGATTGTTATACCGATGCCTTGTGAAGATGATATACCAATGAGAATTCCCAATCACAATATGATCACTAAGAGTAGCCGAGAGACAATGGTTGACACAAAGATTTTCTCCCGAGGTTCACTTGGTTGCCACCAAGCTAGTCCCCGTTGTGTCGACTACTCAAATGGTGATTCGGTGGCTAATAGGCAATGACAAGCCTAGCTCACAACTTGAGCGTCACAAGAATCCACCCAAGTGAGAGTAACTCAATGACACGAGCAATTTACTAGAGTTACCCTTTGGCGCTCCGCCGAGGTGGTACAAGCCCTCTCACAATCACCGGGATCAACCACGAACAATCACCAACTCGTGTTGACTCCTCCTTCTTGCTCCAAGCCGTCTAGGTGTTGGCAAACACCAAGAATAACAAGAAAACCGTAGCAAGAACGATCACCAAGTGCTTCTAAATGCAAATCACTAAGCAATGCACTTGGATGCACTCTATCTCTTTTGGATTGAGCAAAGGATCAAAGAGATGAGTGGGAGAGGTGCTTGAGAGCTCACAAGAGTGTATAACAAGTCCAAGATTTGAGAGTGGAAGCTCCAACCGGCCACATGCCCTTAAATAGCCACCTCTCAAAAACTAGCCGTTGTTCCTGTTTTGGGGGCGTCGGACGCTGTTTAAGTTGGCGTTGGACGCTCCGTCGCCAGCGTTCGGCGCCAACACAGAGAGCATCCAGAGAGCTCCCCTGTGCATCGGACGCGTCCGTCGCCTTCCTGTCGGACGCTCCGCAGCGTCCGTCGCTTCTGTGTCAGAGAGTTCTTCAAATCGGCAGACACACTTTTGTTTCTGGCTCAGCGTCCATCACCGTTTTCTCAACGTCCGTCGACGTCGTTCGTCGCGATAACAGAGAGCATCCAGAGAGCTCCCAAAACCGACAGACGCGTCTGCCGCCTTGTCGATAGACGCTCCTCAGCGTCCGTCGCTCTGCCTGAAGGTGCATGGGCTGATGTGTATCTGTCGAATGCGTCCGACGCCTGGAACCAGCGTCTGGCGCCAGCATTCGTCGCCCTGTTTTGCTCCTTCCTTGTTTCTTTTTTTCCAACCTTGCTCCAATGTGCCAAACACTTATGGTACCTCTTTAGAGCAGGTGTTTAGCATATATTTTATGGGTTTTAAGCAAGGCTATGTTACTAGGTTGATTAATGCACATGCATGAATGACAACACCTAGTAGCACTTGATAACCGCAATCACAACTTCTTTCCCTTCTTGATAGTACGACTATCTATCCTAAAGGTGATCACACTCTCTATAGTGTCTTGATCACTAAACCAAAAATGGCCCTATGATATACCTTTGCCTTGAGTCCATTTTTGTTTTTCTCTTTCTTCTTTTCCTTAGTCATGGAGCACTTGATCCATCATGGTCATCCATCTAGCTCCATGTCTCAAGGTGGATTACCCTATCTTGATTGAACACTTAGCAATAGGGTTAGTCCATAGGTTTCATCAATTAACCAAAACCAAACAAGGTCTTTCAATCTCCCCCTTTTTGGTAATTGATGACAACCTTTGACAAGAGAATATATATAATGAAAGTTTCCAACTTTGGTAGTATTAGCTCCCCCTACATATGTGATATATGAGTTTGGTTCATTTTGATCACATATGTATGAATAGGAATTGTGGGAGAGTGAATGCTACCAAATGATGCTAAGGTATAAAGAATGGACCTTTGAAGCGTGATACCAATCGGAGTGCACTTTTATACCATCCTTAGCACCATGAATGCCTAGAAACCACTTGAAAACACTTGAGAGGCAAACTTGATAGAACTAGATGCCACTTGAGAAGACAAGAAAAGATCTCTAAACATGCTAGTTCTTCAAGCACCATAACATTTAGATTCTAGCATTCACCACACAAGCATATCATGAAGATAAATACATATGCAAGCAAGCACTTATGAATGCACAAAGATATGCAACAACTTTATTCATAGGCTTGCTCCCCCTACTTGTGTGCTTTCATTTTCCAATTTTTTCAAAAACATTTTACTTACTTCTCCCTTATTCTTTCTTTTGTGAACTACTTACTTCTCCCCCTTTGTCATCTATTATCAAAAAAGATGTGCTCAAAGATTTGATTATTGGAGAGAAGTTTTTAGTTGTGGTTCAATCTAGATTACTTGCCCCGAGCTATTTAACTCGGTTTAAACCATGGACAAGCTTTTTCACACATCCTAGAATGGTTATCTTGCCCATGTTGAGCTAAACATTTGAACTTCATATTCTAGATCAAACACTAGGATTACAAGCCCACAAATATGTCATATGCTACCACTAGATCATATCAAGCATAGAGGCAATAGTGGTATCATATAAGCATCAAAACAATTTGATTTCCATGAATGATCTTAATGAGTTGATGTCTAGATGCACTAACAAGTCCTAATAAGGATGAATGACATGTCAATCAACTTGTACCTTGCAAAGCTTGAAGGAGAGGCATGTCATATATGGGGTGCATCAACACATATTTGAGAAGTCAAGAATGTTCAATTCATTCCTTAGCTTACAAAACCTCTTCTCATCTAGTGGCTTGGTGAATATGTCGGCAAGTTGATCATCGGTGCCAACACTTGTGATCTTGATATCACCCTTGAGTTGATGGTCTCTTATGAAGTGATGCCTCACATCAATGTGCTTGGTTCTTGAATGTTGAACCGGATTGTTGGTTAGCTTCACCGCACTTTCATTGTCACATAGCAATGGCACTTTCTTGAAGTTGATCCCATAGTCATTCAAAGTTGCTTTCATCCAAAGCAATTGAGCACAACAACTACCCGCACTTATGTATTCGGCTTCGGCGGTAGAGAGTGCAACACTATTTTGCTTCTTTGATGACCAAGTGCGAACACATGGTGGATAAGTACCCATGTATGTTCAACTTTGATGATGAGTGATCGTCCAACACGTGAGTGTTTTAGTTTGAGTGGCTTACCCTAACCTCTGCGAAAGCAGAAATGTGTGCTTGTCTATCGGCTTGTGGTGTGCAGGTGCTATGCCTAGTGACAGTGGTCAATGGCATGGAGAAGGTCGAGTAGAGGCTTGCCGTGCCGATGGACTGAGAGTGGTGAAGGGAGGAAGCGGGGCTCGGACTGAGGGACCATGGGCGCCGGCGGACTAGCTATGGTGGCTAGTACCTGGCACCGGCGAGTGCGAGAAGACATGGAGGTAGACCGAATCAAGACGGTGGACGCGCGAGTCGAGCGGAGGCTCAGGGGACTCGGAGTCTGATCGAGCAAAGACAAGGTGGCTCGCGTCGAGTGGTTTGGTGGTTTGGGCCTCAAAACCATCCGCATCGGTTTCCGAGTTTGGGCCGCAAAACTCGGGGTTCGGTAGTTGAGCCAAAAGCTACCGGTGGCGGGTTTCCTGGGTTTGGGCCTCAAAACCTAGGTGGAGCTTCCGAGGAAGCGGGGATGGCACGTGTGAAAGGATCAAGATGCCCAAGAGGGGGGGTGAATTGGGCACTTTTAAATTTCTAAGCAATAATTAAAACCTATCAAGAGCCAATTAACCCCCTAGTGCTTTCCCAAGTGTGTCCTAGCTAAACAAGCAAGATAAGACAATGAAAGCGGTAAAGCCCTATGCAATTCTACTCAAGCAACAAGAATATAATGCGGAAAGTAGTGCTTAAGAGTAAATGCAATAAGTAAGGAGTAGGGGCAAAGGAAATTGACACGATGACGTTTTGCCGAGGTATCGAGGAGTCGACACCCCCCTAGTCCTCGTTGGAGCACCCGCGCAAGGGTATCGCTCCCCCTTAGTCCGCGCAAGGACTAAGTGCTCTCTATGGGCTGATTCTTCGCCACTCCAACTCGGTGAATTGCCCACAACCGATCACAATCGAACTTGGGTGATCCACAAGGAACACCACCGGATGATCACCAAGCAAACCTCATCGAAACCGTCTAGGTGATGTCGATCACCAAGAGTAACAAGCACTAACTCTCACTTGACCAAGGCTAGTCTAGTGATTGAATGGATGCACACTTTCTAACTCTAAGCAACTAGTGAGAATCAACACATGGAATGGCAATTCACACTCTCACTAGGGCTCTTGCTCTTCTTGCACTCTCACAAGGCAATCTCAGCAATTGGAATGGGCAAGAGAGATGACTTGGGGCTGATGGGGAGGTATAAATACCCCCAAGCAAACCCTTAGCCGTTAGAGGCAAAACAAGCCTCTCTGCGTCACTCCAGACGCACACAACAGTGGGGGATCCGGACCATAGCACATGCATCCGGACCCCCTCAGCTCACTGTTCTTAGCACTGTAGCACAGAGCATCCGGATGCTCTCTTTAGTCCGGACTCAACCAACTGGACTGCATCCGGATCAGAAAACCCTCTCTGGAATTCTCTGTGCTGGGTCCAGACGCAACCAATGGTCCAGACTCAACACACCGGACAGCGTCCGGATCAAACTGCGCTTACTGGACCTCTCTGCGTAGGGTCCGGACCCTGCACTATTCATAGCATCCGGACGCTCTGGCAAGACAGAGCTAACCCTAGGGATCCGGACGCATATCCATTGGTCCGGACCCTAGGTGCAAACAGCGTCCGGAGCTCTTTTCTGAGCTGAAACAACACACTTCCAACATGGAAGTTGCTCTATATGGTTCAAGGACTTTTTCTAAAGCTTCCTAGTGCTAGTTTGACAAGTGTGCATCACACCTAAACACATAGCCTCTCCTAGGTCAAGCTACTAGATAGAACCCCTCTTAATAGTACGGCCAAAGGAAAAAATAAAGGTGCTAAACTACTCTAAGTGTCTCTCAACTCCAATGACACTTAGACCTAATCTAATCTTCAACCTTGTCCCCAATCCTTTGAAAACCGAAACGATTCCAATAGAGGGCACATATACCATGATAGTCCAATCAACCATCCATTACCATGACCTAACTTTCTTATTGCCTCTGCACAACACACGTTAGTCATAGTAATCTCGCATTGTCGTTAATCACCGAAATTCTAGGGGTCTAGATGCTTTCAACATGGCGGAATCCTGGAGGTTGTGTCGAGGCGACGGCAACTCCCGGCAGGAAGCGGGGCTGTCCATTCAAATCGAGGAAGATATTTTCCGGAGCTTGGACTGCAATGCTTAGGCTAGGTAGTTCACTCATGTATATAGGGGGGTCTTTGGGAAATAGCCAAAGCCCCGTTAAATAGAGGATGAAGAGGTATCCTCATCTTCATCTCTTGCATTACTCTTTCTCCCACCTATCCCTTGGTTTTCCCTTCCCTAGCTTCTTCTTGCTTGAGATCCGCCGAGTCACTGGTGTAAGAACTTGTGATTGTTGCGAGGAATCAGAGGCCGTAACCTCCGTAAGCCTTGGTGGCTTCGCTTTTGTGATCGTGTTCCTCGTTTTGCTTGTGTTCTTCGTGTTTTGCTTTTGCTCCCTCTTTTCCCGAGATGATTTCTCTTTGTAGAGAGTAGCTCTTGCAAATCCGTTTGAACCAAGTTGTTCGTGTTCGTGAGGAGCATCTTTGTACCGAAGGAATTTCCCTCAAACCTCATGAGTGCGTAGATCGGGCGATTTCTTTGCGGTGTTCTTCGTTCTTGCCCCTTTTCCCCAAATCCTCGTTTTCCTTTATTTCTCACCAAATTGAGCGATGATTTCTTCGGGATAGCTCCTCCATAGCACTAGAATCATGCCTATCAAGTTGGGTTGCTAGTGGAGAACATTTGTTTAAGATTTGGGAAGATTTGGTGGAGAGAAAAACAATTTTCACGGTTACTGCGCGTTTGTCGGGGGCGTCGGACGCTCTGAGGGTTTGCGTCGGACGCTGGTACGTACTGACGTCAGCGTCCGTCGCCTTGCTTATCGGCGTCCTTCGGTTTTGGCGTCGGACGCTCTCCAGAGTCCGTCGCCCAGCGTCCGTCGCGTGGTGTGCGCTGTGCAACTCTGTTTTGCTCTTGGGTAGGCCGACAGACGATCTTCACAGCGTCCGTCGCCGTCCGTCCGTCGCCTCGGCAGTTCTTCGATTTCTGTTAGGCTCTCTGGAAGGCCGACGGATGCTCGCCTAATCGTCCGTCGCTAGCGTCCGACGCCCTGCTCTGGAGCATCCGTCGCACTGTCTTCCAGCGTCCGTCGCCCTGCTGTCCAGCGTCCGACGCTTGTCTTTTGGGCTATTTTGCTTGGGGTTCTTGCCTATTTCTCATAGTGGTTGAGAACTCATTCTTGGGGGTTTCCGGTGAGTTTTCCTTCACTGCCGGCGGGCTTTCATTTGTTCGGTTTTGTCTGAATCCCCGCTCGCGTTGCTCTGGGAGTACCTAGCAACTGGGTTTGGTTTTTTGGGAAGAGTGGCCCGAAGATTTCGAGAGAAATTTGAGGCTCCCATTCACCCCCCTCTGGTCGCCATTCTCGGTCCTTCAATTGGTATCAGAGCCGGTTAAGGATCAATCCACCTTACACGGTTCTTGATCCGCCAAGGAGACATGGAGCGAGGTGCTGGTAAACCTCCCTACTTCGATGGAACCAACTTTGCCTATTGGAAGGTGCACATGTCGGCTTACCTCCAAGGGCTTGACACAAAGTTTTGGAAGATTTGTGAGAATGAGAACTATGTGGTTCTTGAGGCTCGGATCACCGATGCCCAGGTTACGTAGCATGCATCTAATGCAAGAGCCGATAGCATTCTCTTCTCTTGTCTGTCACTTCCGGAGTTTGAGCGGGTTTCGAGTCTCACTACGACACGGGAGATCTGGCAAACACTATTGAGATATCATGAGAGCAATCCTCAGATCAAGTCCAGACTCTTTGACACATACCGTAGAGAGTACGAGAACTTTGCTCAGTTGGCTAGCGAATCTGTTGACGGGATGTTCACTCGCTTCCAATCTATCGTCAACAAGATGCGTGCCAATCGAGCCAACTTGCCTTATGATGATCATGAGATGGTGTTGACACCGTTTTTTGTACGGGTCAGTATTGAGCCAAGTGTATTGATCGTTAAAGAGGTAAAAGTTGTTCCTCATCGACATCAAGGTGCTATCGGTTTAGTTACCGATAGAAGCAGAAGAATCTGCCGATAGTGAATGTGATGGAAGAAGCGTCAAAGAGGAAAGAAGATATGTTTTGCCGATAAGAAGGAATTACCGATGAATATAGGTTGATGTGGCTGACGTCAGCAGGAAGTTGTCAATGGCAATAGAAGGAAGTTGCAGATTGAAGGAATCTGCCGATGGAAAGTTTCATCGTAGGGAAGACAGATAAGGAAACTGGCGATTTTATGCTAGTATTATTGTTTTAGTTTGAGTCCGACTCTTGCACAAGTCGTTTTATTTCCTTAAAAATAGGAGTTTTGTTTAGTATGAGTCGTGTCCATATATAACTCCTTTTACTGGAGTATAAATAGGTACCTAGGGCTCGTATGAGATATATCCAATACAATCAAACAAATCTATTATTTTCGTCTTACTTTTCAGCATCTACTTTTTCGTATTAGTTATAGTTTATCTACGAGTTCTTACGGTCTCGACGGGCTGCATCTACAAGATCTCCGTCTACCTCGCGAGTTCCGCTTTTTGAGCAATATGAGCCTTGACGTCCAGGCGCATCGCTGTCGTCTCGTTCATCGTTGTTCTAGTTATCGTCCTTGTTGATTAACTGGTCAAATCAACTGGCACACCTTTGGATATCGAGTTTGGGTATAAGCCCGAGGTGTTCGCAGATCCGACGCTTTTTGTGTCAACACCTCTTTTGGCACACCCGGTGGGACCCTAGATACATCTCTTGATTACGATCATGGGTGATTCTACTGACGTCAATCCAAGGAACGTCATCGAAGTCTCCGAAGCAGATCTGAGGGATAATCAGAAACAAGCTATGGGGCAGGCTATGGAGGAATACAAGCAGCTATATCTGAAATCCTTCAGCCTAAACAGGAGCGGCGAGGCAGTACAGAAGCAAGATTCGCCGTTGCCGCGACAGGTCACTTTCGATGCCAATCCTGGTAAGTTACAAGATATGGTTAATACCGCGTTAAATCAGGCATTGATTAACCACTCTATGGTGTTGTCCAATACTGTATATAATGCTGTCATGCAATCTTTCAAAGAAGGGCAGCCACCTAAATATGTCGGTCCGACTGTTGGGAATATGCTCTAGAGGTAATCATAGAGATGATGTATTCCTTGTATCAATGACATGTTATGAATATCCATTAAAGACAACTTGTATCGATTAGCAATTATGTGAATACCTTGTGAAACTCTTTTACTTGTATGGTTATTATAAAAGTTGTCCCTGATCAGATGTCAAACTAATAATGTGGGCACATGTAGGACATGGTGCTGGACAGACCCGACATGAGATTGTCTCTATACACATCGTGTACGTTATGTCCTTAGACCTGAGATTGTCATATGTACTCAAGATGTGAAACGACCTACCCTAGGACTACCAAACACTACTCTGTGACTGGGTAGTTATAAAGGTAGCTTTCGGGTTTGTCAGGAAACATGCTGTGAGACATAGTCAATCAAGATGGAATTTGCCACTCTCCATATGAGAGAGATATCACTGGATCACTCAAATGATTAGATCATGAAATGCATGGCCGTGCTTGGGTTAAGTGTTAACCCACGAGTTGAACCAAATATCATGATGCAAAGGAATAACATGTATATTGAATTGTGCTGGTTCGTCTGATATGATTATAGCGTATGCATAGGAGTTGACACGCCTTGTTAGAGGCCGCTATCAACTATTGGTCGAGTAAGAGTACTTGAGCCATGTCTATATGTGCGTGAGCCCATAGGGTCGCACGCTTAAGGGGCTGGAAGCCTAATTCGGGTTGGACCCGAATTAGACTAGGTTTAGGGTTGTTAATGGGCCTCCAACGTGGGAGCTCATTAGGACGACTATATAAGCAAGGGGTGGGCACGGGGCGAGATACTCACGTTCTTTGGCAGCCACCGTCGCCCTCCCCACGCTCGCGCCTAGTACTCCTTGTGGACCTAGCAGTCCAGAGGCGTGCCGCTTCTTCCCTGCACGTGTGGGATTCCTCGGAGGTGTTGCATCTGGAGCACAAGGACGAACCGCGAGAAGGAGACGTTGAGACGGATGACCTCGCAACTGCACGGCACTGCTGCGACGTGCACGACTACATCAAGTCACTTCCGCTGCACCTGCGTGTCTAGTGGTAACCCCGTGATCTATAACTAGCACTAGTTCATGGTTTATGGGGTAGAAAAATTTTGTTTTCTGGCTAGCGTAGCAACCTCATAACCCTACACCGACGTATCATCAACCTGGGTCGGCATCTGCTACAATTTCATCGGCGGCTCCAGCGTTCCAGCCTGTAAATCCTTCTGCCGATGAAGTTACACCGACAAGATCGAGCCCTGCAAGCGTCGTTCGATTGAGCACCGATCCGGTGGCATCGGCAATGTCACGACATGTGGTCTCGAGTCAGTCAAATCCCGCTAACTGGTGAGGATACGGTATGCCTCTGGATTCATCTGCCGATGCTAAGTTGATCCAAAGCAATAATGCAGCAGGAAAAACCTCCATGGAATCGGCAATATTGGCACAACCGATGAGCCCGATAGTGCATCATGCTACGTCTTCTCCAAATACGCAGTTGCCGCAAGGAAATCTTCAGATGGAGATACCCAAAGTGCCTTACGGGCAACCATCAGCAAGTTTTTTGCCGGTGCAACAAGATCTGGCAGTGGTAAACTATCCCATGATGATGGTGAGTCCTCAAACTGGGTTGTCAGCGCACCAAGGAGGCCAATTTGTTGATTATTCCAGGGTGCAGGAGCAACAAGCGCCAGGTAACTATCAATTATCAGCGAATCGCATGCCGACGACTTATAATCCTGTGTGGACTAGTCCAATTCAACAACAGGTGGTGCAACCTGGACATCCACTAATGGGAGTGCAACAGTACCATTACCCAGTGAACACTCAGAATGAAACATCGGTATCTCAACCGATGAATATCATACCACAGTATGCCCGGGTGGGTGCCCAAGGTTATACATCGGTAAATCAATCGGCGCATAATATTTAGCAAAGAGGTGTTGCACCTATGCCAATCGGATCAGCTTATTTGCCGCAAAGGCAAGAAGGGGTGTATCCACCAGTCCAGCCAGTTAATATTCAGCCGATCCATCGGCAGGATCAGGATGCATATTGGGCCGACAAAATCGCCAAAGTGATGGAAGAACAGTTCGACATCAAGCCTAAGGTTAATACATATTCTTATCGGACGTCATATCCTCCGGCGTATGACTTGATTCCTCTTCCGAATCGGTACAAGGTGCCAGATTTCACAAAATTTTCTAGCCAAGATGATACGTCGACAATGGAGCATATCAACCGCTTCATTATCCAATGTGGAGAAGCAGCTACCAGAGATGAAGTAAGGGTGAGACTGTTTTCGTCATCCTTGTCTGGATCGGCATTTACGTGGTTCATCTCGCTTCCTCCAAACTCTGTGATTACTTGGGCCGATCTAGAGAAGCAGTTTCACAGATACTTCTTTTCTAGCGTGCATGAGAAGAGAATTACCGATTTAGTCAAGCTAAAGCAACGTAATGACGAATCGGTGGAGGGCTTCGTGCAAAGGCTTCGGGACGTGAAGAACAAGTGCTATAGCCTGGTGCTTGATGATCCGCAGTTGGCAGATTTGGCCTTCCAAGGATTACTGGCACACATCAAAGATAGGTATGCGTCTCAAGAGTTCGAAAGTCTGAGTCATCTCGTGCAGAGAGTTGCCGATCAAGAAGTTAAAGCCTTCGAACCTAGAAAGACTTGGAACAAGAAGGTGTCTTTCATTGAACAAGAAGAAGATTCTAAATCAGACGAAGGGACAGATATCGGCGTTGCTGAATGGGTAAAGGATAAGAGGCCGTTTGGTCAGAAGGAGGCTGAAAGATTTACTTTCGATACTACCAAAGCCGATAGGATATTTGATCTGTTGCTTCAAGAAGGGCGAATTAAGCTGGCGCCTAATCAAGTGATTCCATCGGCTGAAGAACTTAGAAGGATGAGGTATTGTATGTGGCATGATGCAACCTAACATGGTACCAATGATTGCAAGGTCTTTAGGCAGCAGCTGCAATCAGAAATTGAGTCTGGGCGAATCAAGTTTGAAAATTCTAGAGCTGAGAGGCCGATGAAAATTGATCAGCATCCATTTCCAAATAATATGGTGGAAACCAGTGAAAAAGTCAAGGTGTTGATGTTTTAAGTAGCCAAGAAAAATTCATCGGTGGATCCTGAACATCAAATAGCTATGCAGGATGTAAAAGGAAGGAAGCTTGCCGATGAAAGAAAAGGTAAAAGAATTGCCGGTGACAGTGGCAACTCCAGGGGGCCTCAAAGACGTGCATCATATGGTGTTGTAATCACGCACAGGAGGCCCCAACGGGATTATGAGCGTTTGCGAGAAGAGCAACATCGGCAGCAGGAAGAAGAGAAACGCCAGGAGTGGTATCGACATAAAGATCATTGGAATTGATCCTTCTTCGTCCATTGTTGGGAAGAGGGCATCAAACTGCCCACTGCCGATAATTGTCCTGAATGCAACCGGTACTATCCTGGTGGTCGGTCGGAGAAGAATTCTCGTTTTGAAGGTCAGGGATCCAGCTATGCTAGGCCGATCAGGGGAAAGGAATCAGTGCATGATCGGCTTGGGGGCAAACTCAGTGTACATGACAGGCTCGACAAGCGTATTCGTCAAGAGAAGCTTGAAGAGATGGCTGATGCAAGGGTGCCCGATGAAGAGATATTCTCCGGAGATCCAAACATAAGGGGTAGTGCAAGCTGACATGGTGAGAAACAGTACCAGCCTGTTTGGAAGACTAAGCTTCCTCAATGGTGTCCCAAGGGTCTGACGAAGACTCAGAGAAGGAGGATCCAGCGCGAACGCCAGAATGATCTGCAGTATGGTGAGAACCCTTCGAAGGGAGGATTTCCAGTTCGGTAATGGAAGCCAAAACACTAGGAAAGGAGTCCATCGGCAGAAGTCAATATGGTTGTTATGTTGTTGATGGAGTTCATGGCACCTACTGATAATGAAGAAGAAGGTGCTGATATGGCTCGGCTAGTGCTAGATGTGATGGCAGCTGTCTTTGAGAAACCTGCCGATGATGAAAGGCAGCATTTGAAAGCTTTGTTTGTCAAGGGCAAAGTCGATGGGCAACCGATATCAAATATGTTAGTCGATGGTGGGGCGTCGATTAATATAATGTCGTATGTCATGTTCAGGAAGCTTGGAAAAGGTGATCAAGACTTAGTCAAGACAGACATGAAGCTGAAAGATTTTGAAGGCAATGTGTCATCAGCTATGGGAGCAATATGCGTAGAATTAACTATCGGCAGCAAAACTTTGCCGACAACGTTTTTTGTGATCAGCGGTAAAGGTACCTACAACTTGCTCCTAGGAAGGGATTGGATTCATCCTAATTGATGTATTCCTTCCACGATGCATCAAAGCCTCATGCAATGGGTCGGGGATAAGATTGAGATCGTCCGGAGTGAAGCCCCGTCAATGGTTGCATCGGCAGAATCAGAAACTTACGAGCAAACCAAGTGCATATCAGGCGAAGCTTGGGATACTGAGTTTCTCAAAGTTGCCAATTACCAGATCATACCAATCCAGGCGGTTCTCTAAAGAGGAATTTTAACATATCGGTTGGCCGATGATGGAGAGCCTTGGTAGGGGTTTACATCGGCACATGATTTAATAGAGATAAATATCGATGATGGCAATAAGACTAGATTAATTTTATCAGGTTGGATTTTTCAATGTAAACAATCATTGAATGATGAGTTTTGCTTTATTCGGAACTATATAGAAATACCTGGTTTAAGACCAAAAATAATCAAACATAGATTACTTGTTAGCTTGGTTCCAGCTATGTCGGTAATCAATGCACCGATGTACTCTTAATGTGTTGATCGGTGTTAAATTACGAAATTGAATAACGCTTCATGGTCGGATCGGATAGTACGCCGCGATGCAATCAAAGTGCTTATCCGGATAGATGCATAAAAAGTGATGTGAATGCACATACCGATGATAGAATTATCATGCAGAACATCGGTAGAAGAGCGCACTAACGTTATATTACAAGCAAAATCAATTGTCAGAGATCACAGTTGCCAACACAACAGATTACAACACGGATTGGATGGACGAAATCGCGCGCAGGCGAATTTGGTTCATCTCCTCTATTTTGCTAGCATCGTCATCGGCAGAACCCTCAACTGGCTTGATTTTCCTCCTCAGCAGAAGAGCTTCATGGGCATTGACATCCCTTTCTTGTTGCAAAATATTAGTGGTGATTGGGAGTTGAATCTTCTTCTGGTTAGCTGAGTTTAAAGCTTCATCCACTTTCTTCAGTTCGGCCAACAGTTTTTCTCTTTGTGCCGATAGGCGGATGATCTCTTGTTCAAGCATGCTGTTAGAAGACTCCAGGTGGCTGATGTCTTTGTGCTTTTCATCCGCAGTTTGCTTGAACTTGAGTATCTCCTCTTCAAGCTTTGATTGGGTAATCCTATCGGCAATACGGCGTAAAGCCCGTTGATATTGGAGTTGTCGACTTTCAATAAACGCTGCTTGGAAGAGTATCTCTTCGATATCGGCGGGCAGCTGGCCCTTAATTTCCTTGAAAGCTACCCTTACTGCATTGGAATCTTGGACTAGGTCGGAGGTACTTTGTTGCAGTAAGGATAACAGTGCTTCAAGTTTGGTCTTTACTTCTGCCGATATAGCATCTGATAATGGAGCAGAGCTTTCTTCTTCTTCATTTTCTTCCGGCATGTTGATGGCAAAAGAGAATAGACTATTTGGGGAGTCTTGGGCCTAAAAAGAAGAGAGTTAGAATTCTCTAATCATAAGTTTGTGTTTTGTAAAGTTTGTGACAGTCGAACTTACCATTTTCAGATGAGTTTCTTGCCTTGGGCTTGGTAAATCGGTTGGCACAGTGGTATCTTGCGAGTTGGCGATGGTTGCCGATGGACTTGCCTGTATAGGGGGGACATGTGATGCTGGTGTTGGTGTTGATATTGCTTTTGTTGCTGCAGCTAGTCCTTGTGACGATGGCACTATTTCCTGATTAGGGATATCGTCCTGTAATTGATCAGGGATAGATGCCAATGTTGGCTCCGATGCTGGTATATCGGTAGTAGTTTGGGAAGACACAACTGGTGATGTGATCGGGGCCGATGGCTTTGGATGGTTTGATCGGGGAGCAGTGCTCGGAGAGCTGTGACGCTTCGATTTTTGCGCTTGGGGGCATCGACAGATCGAATTGGAGAAACTTGTATATTTGGGACCGCTGCCGATGAACTCGTTGGCTACGAAAGGGAGCATGCCATGCGAGGTGAAGATTAAGTGGATACTGCAGGTGAGAATTTCTGATCGGCACAGAGAATAGAGACTGTTACCTCGGAAGCTTGTGCTAGGACAGTGGTAGTGACCGATGGAATAGTAGCAACCTCAATCGGTTTTTCGGGTTTGAGGGTGACTTTAGATGTTTTTCCATACATGAGAGTAGCCAGTGAAGGGGCCTTGCTGCCAATTGCTGACATAGGGTTCATCAGTCACAGGTTGAAATATTTACCGCTTCTGCTCTTTTTAGGGATTGGATCATTAACCTGTTGACAGGAAATTAGTTACTGATGTATTTGAAGAGAAGGGAGGAATAAAATCAGAAGTAAACTCACCGCATCATCATCAATCAAATGTCGATAGTAATGTGATGATACGGCGAATAGTTGATCTTTCCATTCTTGCCACCAGGATTTATATGACTTAGTGAAAAAGGATGTCTGTGTCCAAGAAGAAAAGTCAATGTTTGTTACATCGGCATGAGGGGAGAGAGTGACAATTTTGTTCTAGTCCGCAGCATTGGAGATAGTTCCTCTTGGTTTTATCACATTGGCATAACTGAGTTTGATCGGTAATTGACCAAATGCTAGCTGTCTTGTTGCTGCCGATGGGTAATAAAATTCATAAGATGGAGAAGTGTTCTTCCCAGTCACAAAGATGTTAACTGGATTGGCCTGGGGAGTGATGGTAGCCTTCATGATTCCTTCATTCTGAGGTATAGTCCCATCGATAAGGTTGAAGAAGAGTGGAAATCGATTGTCTTCATCGTTATATGGCCACCAGACCCGTTCTGCAACTGGAAGTCCGCAATAGAATTTCTGGAAGAACAGACCAAATTGAGCTTCATTGGCATCGCTTCCAGGTAGCACTATCATGGCTTCCCCGAAGTTAAGCGGAAAACGGGTTGCCGATTCATTTTTGCCGATTCTCTTGGGAATTGCCGGCTGAACAAATCGAATTGAAGACATTTTAATCATGTGGGCGTTTAGCCATAAGTTAATAAACCACCAAGGACCTCCAAGGTTGCCGATGGGCTCGCCTAGCAGCAGTTTTCTGGACACCTGGTGTAGAAGATAGTAAACTGAACCAGGAAGATATCGGCCAAGGGGAAGACTTCCGTGGGCCAGAAGTTCTGCTGCAAGAAGATACGTATCGGTAGGTCTGACTGTTCTACCGCAGAAGATGAAATTCTCTAGCCACATGTTCAGGAAAATGATGTGCTCCCTTTGGTCTACCGATCCGGTCTTTTGATATTCCTGGATATACCCAGTCCAGCCACCGGTATTGCGAATAGTTACTCGCTGCTCAGGTTTCTTTTAAAAAAGGGAGGTATTATCGGCAGAAGAGACATCCAAGCCGGTGAGCATGTACACATCGGCAAGAGTAGGGGTAGTTGGTCCGTGTTTGAATACGAATGCGTTCATCGTATCGGACCAGAAATAAGAAGCAACAATCATCATGTTTTCATTCATAGTCATATCGGCAAGTGATAATCTAATGCAATGATCTATGCTGCGTTCTGACCAATAGGCCTGTTGTGATCTAGCCATCCTGAGATACCAATTTTTCCATCCTTTGGTAGGTTTGGGCCATGAACGGAAGGTGTTTGTCCACAACCCCAGATTAAAGCATTTGGATCTAAATGTGATACGGTTGGTTTCCACATTGATGAGGTTAGTTGGATCAGGGTTTCCCATCGGGCCTAGACAGCAGAGATATGCTTGATCGGTAGGGATCACTATTTTCTTGCGCATTTCCTAGATCCAGAAAAGCAAAGAAAGGAAGAGAGAAGGGATTGTAAGGTGGTACGGAAAGATAAAATTGCAGTATATACAGGAAGGGAAGAAGAAAACTTATCGCGGGGACGGTGAAGTTGATCGCCATTGAAGTAGGAGTTCTTGCAGGGAGCGTGATTCTTGATGAGAGAGGAAGAACCGCCGCTGGTGCTCTTCGGAGATGATGGTGGAACAAAGGTGAAGATGTGAACTTAGGGTGGAAAGGAGAACGAACGATGATCTTTATAGGTCTGGGTCAAGGGGCCTTTTCGAGTTTTCTTTTTGACTAGACAGAGGTATGGGAAGATATCGAAATGAGTCAGCGTAGTGATCCAGGAGTTGCAACTGTTGGTGCTACAGTTGCGGGAGTTGTTGATAATTTACAGCGACGCTGCGCGGTAATCAAGATGATGACGTAAGCGTTTTTGGAGGGAAAGATTACAACAGAGCAAATTTCGGCGCATAAGATAGTTTATACTCCGAAATTGGGGGGCATGTGTTGACACCGTTTTTTTTACGGGTCAATATTGAGCCAAGTGTATTGATCGATAAAGAGGTAAAAGTTGTTCCTCATCGGCATCAAGGTGCTATCGGTTTAGTTACCGATAGAAGCAGAAGAATCTGCCGATAGTGAATGTGATGGAAGAAGCGTCAGAGAGGAAAGAAGATATGTTTTGCTGATAAGAAGGAATTACCGATGAATATAGGTTGATGTGGCTGACGTCAGCAGGAAGTTACCGATGGCAATAGAAGGAAGTTGCAGATTGAAGGAATCTGCCGATGGAAAGTTTCATCGTAGGGAAGACAGATAAGGAAACTGGCGATTTTTATGCTAGTATTATTATTTTAGTTTGAGTCTGACTCTTGCACAAGTCGTTTTATTTCCTTAAAAATAGGAGTTTTGTTTAGTATGAGTCGTGTCCATGTATAACTCCTTTTACCGGAGTATAAATAGGTACCTAGGGCTCGTATGTGATATATCCAATACAATCAAACAAATCTATTATTTTCATCTTACTTTCTAGCATCTACTTTTTCGTATTAGTTATAGTTTATCTACGAGTTCTTACTGTCACGACGGGCTGCATCTACAAGATCTCTGTCTACTTTGCGAGTTCCGCTTTTTGAGCAATCTGAGCCTTGACGTCCGGGCGCATCGCTGTCGTCTCGTTCATCGTTGTTCTATTTATCGTCCTTGTTGATTAACCGGTCAAATCAACTGGCACACCTTTGGATATCGAGTTCGGGTATAAGCCCGAGGTGTTCACAGATCCGACGCTTTTTGTGTCAACATATGGCTATCAAGCTTTTTCATGCTCTTGATCGGAAGGTATGGGAGATGAAGGTGGATGCCATCCAGGAGTCACCGGGCTATGATGCCCTGACCGTGGACGAGTTGTTAAGCAAGCTCAAGTCCTCGGAGATTGACTACCAGACCCGGGCCAAGCTTGAAAACCCGTCGAAACCTTCTATGGCGTTGGTTTTTGGCCCCGGCGGTACGTATTCTTCCTCCTCTGACCCTTCACACTCCTTGTTTGCTTTGTCTTTGATTTCTGTCACAGAGGAGCAAGTGGAGGCTCTTGGAGATGATGAGCTGGCCTTGGTCATCACCAAGTTCTCATGGTTTCACAACAACCATTTGAACCGTCGGCGTGGTGGCTCAGCCAAGGGGTGCTACCGTTGCGGTGATGAGGATCACTTCATCGCAAACTGCCCCAAGAAAGCTGTAGGTGACTTCGCCAAGCGCAAGGACAAGCGCAAGCACCACTTCGAGGACAAGCACAAGACCAAGGGTGGCTATCACAGAAGGTCCTCCAAGAAGGTGATCGACAAGGTGAAGGCCAAGCACAGAGCCTTCCTTGCCTCCCTCAGTGACATTGATGCCTCCTCCGACGGACATGCTTCTTCGAGCGATGATGAGTCCAAGGGAAAGGTTGAGGACAAGCTCAACGACCTATGCTTCTACGCCGACGCCAAGCGCGGTGGCTTTTGCACCATGGCGATTGAAGAAGGCAAGGTCGGCAAGCGCAAGGATGGCCCCGACTACGACTACGACTCCGACACACCCGAGGTACCACCCACCGTCGAGTCCCTCTCTCTTGAGATTGAGTCTCTCAACGACGCCTTGATGAGTCAAGATGCGTTGCTCAAGCGTGCTGCTATCGAGAGGAACGACTTTAAGGCGAAGTACCTTAGCGCGCTTCATGAGCTAGATTTTGCTAAGGCGTCAGTGGTGGTTACCGAGGAGGTAGAGTGTGATGCTTGCGCCATTCACATGTCTGATCTTGTCACTCTCCAGGACAAGTATGACACTCTACTTGAGGAGGTCAGTGAGCTGAAGGCTAGGCCTAGCTTACTTGGTGCGTGCAAGTCTTGCTTAGGCTTGCGTTCTGAGCTGGCACAGAAGGATGCTAAGATCGCTGTGTTAGAGAAGGTCAGCTTAGATAGCACTAGAGAGTAGGATCGCTTTGAGGCTTTGGAGCTTGAGATCGCGTCGTGCAAACACGACAAGATGCAAACCAAGGAAGAAAACACATACCTTCGGTCCATCTTGAGCTGGGTGTCTTGCCGAGAGCTACAGTTGGGGATGATGCTCAGCCAATGCAAAAGGGCTAGCAGCACGGGAGTAGGCTTTGCTATAGGTGGGAAGGACGATAGCATATTCGGTAAGATCGGTGAGTGCAGTGGTTTGAGCAAGAATGAGAAACCCACCACAACTCCCAAGCTTACCAAGATCACTCCACCTAAGCCTACCAACCCCTCTGAGTTTCCTGTGAGAGATGGTGTGTTTGAAGAGCCACCCAAAAACACTCCACAGAAGAAAGTGTGGATTGCAAAATCGAACCACCTTCGCAACCCACTTGACACCCTGCCAGATATCTCTAGTGATCCCCTTCCTAAGAAAGCTAGAGCCACCCAACCCAACAAGAGAGTGCCTACCAAGAGAGTGGTGAGGTACCATTGTGAGTATTGTGAGCGGGATGGGCATTTGGCTGAGTTTTGCTATAGGAGGAAGAGAGATGATCGGAGGCAGGTTGAGTTGAACAACCGGGACATGTACCACCCACGAGTTGGGGTGCGTGAACCGGAAGTTCAGACGCGCACTACTAGGCCTAGAGGTACAATGCCTCAAGGTGCTAGGCCTCAGGAGGCGAGACCACGCAGTGGTCGTGCCTGGCGGGGTACCGGTCGTGACCCATACGACTATGGGCCTCGTGGTGGTGGCTTTACTCCACCCTTCTCTAGCGGACCACGTTTTCCCTATCGTGGTGATCGCTATCCCTCCATGGGGCAGGAGATGTTTGGTTTTTCTCCTTACCCATTCTTTGGGCAAATGGGACAACACTAGTATCCTTCACAGTTTACTAACCCAGTGTTGGTCCGTTTGCTCACCCTATGGCTTTTTATTGATGTAGGAAGGAGGACTGGAGGAGACTTGGCTTGTGGATCCCGGATGTTCATGCCATATGATCGGAAGTGCCAAGTGGTTCTCTAGCCTCGACCCCGTGCGCCACACCGAGTACATTACATTCGGGGATAAGAGTAAAGGTAAGGTTGTCTCCCGAGGGTCGATCCGAGTGAACTCTTCTTTTGTCCTCAAGGATGTTGCTTTGGTTGCGAATTTGCATTTTAACCTTCTTTCGGTTTCACGACTCCTTGATGACGGTTTTGAAGTGAGTTTCAAGCCTAATCTCTCTCGGATTTTGGATTCTCGTGGTGAGCTTGTTTGCAGGATTTTACCCTTCGGGAAGGTTTTTCGTGCTGATTTTTGTATCTCTTCCGGGCCTTCTCGTTGTCTTCTTGCCGGTTCTTCTTCCGAGCTTTGGAAGTGGCATAGGAGATTGGGACATTTGAGTTTTGACTTGCTTGCAAGGCTTAGCTCAATGGACCTTATCCAAGGATTGCAAAAGCTAAAGTCCGAGAAGGATTTGGTTTGCCATCCTTGCAGGCATGGCAAGATGGTTGCCGCTTCCCATCCTCCTGTGACTGAGGTCATGACCACTTGACCCGGTGAGCTCTTACACATGGACACAGTTGGTCCATCTCGGGTCAGGTTGGAAGGAGGGAAGTGGTATGTGGTTGTAGTCATTGATGACTACTCGAGATACTCTTGGGTGTTCTTTTTGGAGAGTAAGGATGAGGCTTTTCCACTTGTTCGAGATCTGATTTTGAGATTGCAAAATGAGCTACCTAAGAATGCCATGAGAGCTATCCGCAGTGACAATGGCACAGAATTCAAGAATGCTCACTTTGCAACTCTTTGCTCTTCTTTGGGTCTCGATCATCAGTTTTCCTCACCTCACACTCCCCAGCAGAACGGTGTTGTTGAGCGCAAGAATCGGACCCTTGTTGAGATGGCCAGGACGATGCTCGATGAGCATAGGACTCCTAGGCGGTATTGGGCCGAAGCACTCAGTTCTGCTTGCTATGTTTCCAATCGCATCTTTCTCTGAGCTTTCAAGAAAAAGACCTCTTATGAGCTGCGATTTGGGAGACCACCCAAGGTAAGTCACCTACGGGTGTTTGGGTGTAGGTGTTTCATCCTCAAAAAGGGCGGTAAGTTGGATAAATTTGAATCACGGTCTTCTGACGGTATCTTTCTTGGTTATTCTACGCACTCTCGTGCTTATCGTGCACTTAACCTTGAAACTAACCGAGTGATGGAGACTTGTGAGATTACCTTCGATGAAACTATGCCCTGTGTTTCCACTACTTTTGAGCTTGCAGGTGATGATGAGGTGAACACTAGCATCTTTGTGGAGGAGGAGCAGGATGATGCTGATTGGGGTGATCCCGATCCAACTCCACTGGCTGCCCCCGTCGACCCTGCGACGTCCACTTCGGCTCACGGTCCCGATCCGACTACTTCCTCTACATGGGGACCGTTCGAGCAGCTTCCTCAGTCGGTGCCCGTTGCACCTGAGGGAGCTCCAGCTGCTGTCGAGGGAGAGGCCACTTCGTCCAGCCAGGCTCCCCGCCACATCCAGCGAAGCACCCGCCGGACAACATCATCGGCGACATTGACCGTCGAGTCACGCGGTCCAGGTCCTATGTCTCTCACTTTGCTCCTTCGGCTTTTGTTGCTTCTTTTGAGCCCTGAGATGTTGGACACGCTTTGATGGATCCGGATTGGGTTAATGCCATGCATGAGGAGTTATAAAACTTTGAGCGAAACTGCGTTTGGGTCTTAGTTCCTCCACCACCTAGTTGCCACCCCATAGGTACCAAATGAGTTTTCAAAAATAAACAAAGTGAAGATGGGGTGGTAGTGCGCAACAAGGCTAGGTTGGTAGCTCAAGGCTTTTGTCAAAAGGAGGGAATAGACTATGAGGAAACCTTTGTTCCCGTAGCTCGTTTAGAAGCCATTAGAATCCTTCTAGCTTTTGCAGCTTCTAAGGGTTTTAAACTTTTTCAAATGGACGTTAAAAGTGCTTTCTTAAACGGCTACATAGAGGAGAAAGTTTATGTTAAACAACCTCCCGGTTTCAAAAATCTCAAGTTTCCAAACCATGTTTTTAAACTTCACAAAGCTTTGTATGGTTTGAAACAAGCACCTAGAGCATGGTATGATAGGCTAAAAATGTTTTTGCTTGCTAAGGGCTTTAAAATGGGATCGGTAGATAAGACGTTGTTTCTCCTCAAGCAAGGCAAAGACACTCTCCTTGTCCAAATATACGTGGATGATATCATCTTTGGTGGTTCTTCTCATGCTCTTGTTGTCAAGTTTGCAGATATTATGAGCAGGGAATTTGAGATGAGTATGATGGGAGAGTTGACCTTCTTTCTCGGGTTACAAATCAAGCAAACCCGGGAAGGGACGTTTGTGCACCAAGGCAAGTACACGAAGGATATCTTGAAAATTTTTGACATGGGTGAGGCAAAGCCCCTCTCGACGCCCATGTCGACTACAACTGCCTTGGATGCGGACGAGGAAGGAGAGGCGGTGGATCAGACGGAGTACCGAAGCATGATCGGGTCGCTTCTGTACTTGACAGCGACTCGGTCAGACATTCAGTTCGCCGTCTGCTTGTGTGCACGCTTTCAGGCGTCCCCACGGACTTCGCACAAGTAGGTGGTGAAACGCATCATGAGGTACTTGTGCTTCACTCCAGAATTTGGTCTTTGGTTTTCTACCTCTTCCTCTCTTGTGCTTTGTGGTTATTTTGACGCCGACTTTGCTGGATGCCGTCTTGATCGGAAGTCCACTTCTAAGACCATCCAGTTTATCGGGTCTTCTTTGGTTTCTTGGTCTTCTCGCAAGAAGTCTAGCGTGGCACAGTCGACGTGTGAAGCTGAGTACGTTTCCGCGGCTAGTTGTTGCTCGCAGTTGATTTGGATGATTGCCACTTTGAGAGATTTCGGTCTTGAGCTTACTAAGGTGCCTCTGCTTTGCGATAGCATGAGTGCAATTAGTGTGGCCAAAAATCCTGTGCTTCATTCAATGCCAAGCACATTGAGGTACGCTTTCACTTCTTGTGTGATCATTATGAGAAGGGCGACATTGACCTCCGGCATGTCGAGACCCAAAACCAGCTTGCGGATATTCTCACTAAGCCTTTGGATCAAGCTGTGTTTTCTCGCCTTTGGGGCGAGTTGGGTGTTTGCTTTCCTTTTTAGAGGAGGAAAGTTTTGTGTATCATAGTTCTTTTTGATTCTTTTAGTCTTTTCTTTGTCCTTCTCTCTTGATGTCTTGTTTGTGTTAGTTGGTGTCATTGCATTTTGCATCTCATTTGCATTTGTGACATAGTTCATTTTAAGCTTCATATCTATAGCCAATATAATGAATCTATGCTCTGTTTGAGGTGCTTTATGTGTCTATGGTGTTGCCTAACTTAGACTCTTTTTGATCTATATGATATGCAATAGAGCTAAGTTAGAAAAGCTTAAAAAACTGAATTTAAATTCCTCATGTCACCTCTGAAATGGCACTAGCATGTGTAGGCTTTTGAAGATCCTTCTTGGTTGCATTGTATATAGCTTGTAACTATGGCTATTCTTTGTTTCATTCACTACCTTTGAGCACCATGATTAATATATAAAATGAAATTGCTCTCTGTTTTGTGAATTGGAAAGATCGAGTTGGGTTTGCATTGTGAGCACTTCACCGTGTGTTCGAGACTGCTTCCCATATGGGTCGATACTTGAGCGGTGTCGTGTATGACTAAAACCGGTGTGTCAAGTCCTTTGACTTCGCCCGGTTGGTAAGCAGTGGCATCCCTTTGCTTACAACCACTCACATCCAACTTAAATGTGACTAAAACTGAAAATTTGCTATAAAACTCTGAAATTTGGAAAATTCTTTCAGTTGGGTCATTGACTTGTTGTATGAACTTTACTAAGGGATAGTTTTTCTTGCTATACATGAGATTGCTTTGAGATAGATCCTATCTTGTTTGCCATGTCTAGCTGTCTCTAGGAGGTGATACCCTTTCTCTACTCTCACATGATATGGTCTCTAAAATAGCTTCTAAAGTGATCTTAAGCTCAACTTGAGTCTTTGTTGGACACGTAGAGCTTTTCCTATTCTCACAGGATCACTTCACTTAGAGTATCTATTCATTGTATTAGCTCTAAGTATGAAGCTTTTGCACTCATTTTGCAATTCATGGCATTTGTAGCCGGATCTTGAGTTGTTGATGTTTGATGAGCTACATGTGTCAACAAGGGGGAGAGATGTGCATTTCATTCCATTTTCAGCCATCTACTTCCAAGGGGGAGCAAATGTACTTTTTGAGCTTAATTGGTATCTTTTTTGACTTGACTCTTTTCATCCATTCTTGGTATCTTGAGAATGCTAGTTCCCAGGGGGAGCTTTTGCTAGATGTGTTGAGCCTTTGCGTCTTCTGGAGGATCTAGCTTGTTTTGTTGACTTTGACATGTTTCGATTGCTTCTTGAGCATTAGGGGACGTAAGTGGTTTCATTTGGTATCTTTTGAGCTCCCCTAGTGTTTATTTTGGAAGTCTGAGCTTTGAGAGCTGTGATTGGTATCTTGGACTTGCTAGCGGTGTTGAGCCCGTTTTCTGCCTCTTCTTGAGGGCTAGCTTTGGTTTTCCCATATGCTTTTGTTTGGCATCAGTAATTGGCTTTGTCATGAGGTGTTTTGAAGGATGCTTTTAATTGGTATCATTTTTGCCTCTCTCTTTTAATTGGTATCGTGTTTGCTTCTCTCAAGTGACCCTGTTTTGGCTTTGGTAGCTTTTTGGTCAATTGGAGAGCTTTACCTTGTGGCTCAAATCTGAAATGCACTTGTGTTGACAATGCACTCATCAAGGGGGAGATTGCGAACACATGGTGGATAAGTACCCATGTATGTTCAGCTTTGATGATGAGTGATCGTCCAACACGTGAGTGTTTCAGTTTGAGTGGCTTACCCTAACCTCTGCGAAAGTAGAAATGTGTGCATGTCTATCGGCTTGTGGTGTGCAGGTGCTATGCCTAGTGACAGTGGTCAATGGCGTGGAGAAGGTCGAGTGGAGGCTTGCCGTGCCGATGGACTGAGAGCGGTGAAGGGGGGAAGCGGGGCTCAGACTGAGGGACCATGGGCGCCGGCGGACTAGCTGTGGTGGCTAGTACCTGGCACCGGCGAGTGCGAGAAGACATGGAGGTAGACCGAGTCGACCGAGTCAAGACAGTGGACGCGCGAGTCGAGCGGAGGCTCAGGGGACTCGGAGTCCGATCGGGCGAAGACAAGATGGCTCGCGTCGAGTGGTTTGGTGGTTTGGGCCTCAAAACCATCCGCGTCGGTTTCCGAGTTTGGGTCGCAAAACTCGGGGTTCGGTAGTTGAGCCCAAAGCTACCAGTGGTGGGTTTCCTGGGTTTGGGCCTCAAAACCTAGGCGGAGCTTCCGAGGAAGCGGGGATGGCACGTGGTGGAATCCTGGAGGTTGCGTCGAGGCGACGGCAACTCCCGGCAGGAAGCGGGGTCGTCCATTCAAATCGAGGAAGATATTTTCCAGAGCTTGGACTGCAATGCTTAGGCTAGGTAGTTCACTCATGTATCTAGGGGGTCTTTGGGAAATAGCCAAATCCCTGTTAAATAGAGGATGAAGGGGTATCCTCATCCTCATCTCTTGCATTACTCTTTCTCCCACCTATCCCTAGGTTTTCCCTTCCCTAGCTTCTTCTTGCTTGAGATCCACCGAGTCACCGGTGTAAGAACTTGTGATTGTTGCAAGGAATCGGAGGCCGTAACCTCCGTAAGCCATGGTGGCTTCGCTTTTGTGATCGTGTTCCTCGTTTTGCTTGTGTTCTTCGCGTTTTGCTTTTGCTCCCTCTTTTCCAGAGATGATTTCTCTTTGTAGGGAGTAGCTCTTGCAAATCCGTTTGAACCAAGTTGTTCGTGTTCGTGAGGAGCATCTTTGCACCGAAGGAATTTCCCTCAAACGTCACGAGTGCATAGATTGGGTGTTGACAGAAAAAGCGTCGGATCTGCGAAAACCTTGGGCTTATACCCGAACTCGATATCCAAAGGTGTGCCAGTTGATTTGACCAGTTAATCAACAAGGACGATAACTAGAACAACGATGAACGAGACAACAGCGATACGCCCGGATGTCAAGGCTCAGATTGCTCAAAAAGCGGAATTCGCGAGGTAGATGGAGATCTTGTAGATGCAGCCCGTCGAGATCGTAAGAACTCGTAGATAAACTATAACTAATACGAAAAAGTAGATGCTGAAAAGTAAGACGAAAATAATAGATTTGTTTGATTGTATTGGATATATCTCCACACAAGCCCTAGGTACATATTTATACTCCGGTAGGAGGAGTTGTACACAGACACGACTCATACCTAAACAAACTCCTACATTTAAGGAAATAAATGACTCACGCAAGAGTCGGACTCAAACTGATATAATAATATACTGGTATAAAATCACCAATTTCCTTATCTATTCTCTTCGCGATGAAACTTTCCATCGGCAGATTTCTTTCCATCCGCAACCTTCTTCCATTACCATCGGCATCTTCCTACTGACGTCATCTATATCCTGCATCCATCGGCAATATTCCAGATCGGCAACGTTCTCCTGTCTCCATCGGCAACATTTTTTCGATCGGCAAATACCCTTCTTTTATCTTTAACGTTTCTTCAATCTCCTGCTTCTATCGGCAATCTGATTGGCGATATTCTGATGCCGATAAAGAGAAACAACCATCCTTCTACCAATCATTGCATTCGGTTCATATTGACACATACAAAAAACGGTGTCAACACATGCCCCCCCCCAATTTCGGAGTATAAAATATCTTATGCACAGAAATTTGCTCTACTGTAATCTTTCCATCCAAAATTCCACTGCCATTTTGATTACCGCGCAGCGTCGCTGTAAATTACCAACAACTCTAGCAACTATAGCACCAACAGTTGCAACTCCTCGATCACTACGTAGATTCATCGCGATATCCTTCCATACCTCTGTCTAGTCAAAAAGAAAACTCGAAAATGCCCCTTGACCCAGACCTATAAAGATCATCGTCCGTTCTCCTTTCCACCCTGAGTTCACATTTTCACCTTTGTTCCACCGTCATCTCCGAAGAGCACCAGCGGCGGTTCTTCCTCTCTCATCAAGAATCACGCTACCTGCAAGAACTCCTGCTTCAATGGCGATCAACTTCACCGTCCCCGCAGTAATTTTTCTTCTTCCCTTCCTGTAGATACTGCAATTTTATCTTTCCATACCGCCTTACGATCCCTTTTCTCTTCCTTTCTTTGCTTTTCTGGATCTAGGAAGTGCGCAAGAAAATAGTGATCCCTACCGATCAAGCATATCTCTGCTGTCTAGGCCCGATGGGAAACCCCGATCCAACTAACTTCATCAACGCAGAAACCAACCGTATCCCATTTAGATCCGAATGCCTCAATCTGGGGTTGTGGACAAACACTTTCCGTTCATGGCCCAAACCTACCAAAGGATGCAAAAATTGGTACCTCAAGATGGCTAGATCACAACAGGCCTATTGGTCAGAACACAACATAGATCATTGCATTAGATTATCACTTGCCGATATGACTAAGAATGAAAACATGATGATTGTTGCTTCTTATTTCTGGTCCGATACAATGAACGCATTCCTATTCAAACACGGACCAGCTACTCCTACTCTTGTCGATGTGTACATGCTCACCGGCTTGGATGTCTCTTCTGCCGATAATACCTCCCTTTTTCAGAAGAAACCTGAGCAGCGAGTAACTATTCGCAATACCGGTGGCTGGATTGGGTATATTCAAGAATATCAAAAGACCAGATCGGTAGACCAAAGGGAGCACATCATTTTCCTGAACATGTGGCTAGAGAAGTTCATCTTCTGTGGTAGAACAGTCGGACCTACCGATACGTATCATTCTGCAGCAGAACTTCTGGCCCACGGAAGTCTTCCCCTTGGCCGATATCTACTTGGTTCAGTTTACTATCTTCTACACCAGGTGTCTAGAAAACTGCTGCTAGGCGAGCCCATCGGCAACCTTGGAGGTCCTTGGTGGTTCATTAACTTATGGCTAAATGCCCACATGCACAAATGTCTTCAATTTGATTTGTTCAGCCGGCAATTCCCAAGAGAAATATCTGAGGATTATGTGTTCGCCGAAAATGAATCGGCAACCCGTTTCCCGCTTAACTTCGGGGAAGCTATGATAGTGCTACCTGGAACCGATGCCAACGAAGTTCAATTTGGTCTGTTCTTCTAGAAATTCTATTGTGGACTTCTGGTTGCAGAACGGGTCTGGTGGCCTTATAACGATGAAAACAATCGATTTCCACTCTCCCTCAGCCTTACCGATGGGACTATACCTCAGAATGAAGGAATCATGAAGGCTACCATCACTCCCTAGGCCATTCCAGTTAACATCTTTAGGACTGGGAAGTACACTTCTCCATCTTATGAATTTTATTACCCATCGGCAGCAGCAAGACGGCTAGCATTTGGTCAATTACCGATCAAACTCAGTTATGCCAACGTGATAAAACCAAGAGGAACTATCTCCAATGTTGCGGACTGGAACAAGATTATTACTCTCTCCCCTCAGGCCGATGTAACAAACATTGACTTTTCTTCTTGGACACCGACGTCTTTTTTCACTAAGTCATATAAATCCTGGTGGCAAGAATGGAAAGATCAACTATTCGTTGTATCATCACATTACTATCGGCATTTGATTGATGATGATTATATTATTCCTGATGATGCGGTGAGTTTACTTCTGATTTTATTCCTTCCTTCTCTTCAAATACATCAGTAACTAATTTCCTGTCAACAGGTTAATGATCCAATCCCTAAAAAGAGCAGAAGCGGTAAATATTTCAACCTGCAACTGACGAACCCTATGTTAGCAATTGGCAGCAAGGCCCCTTCACTGGCTACTCTCATGTATGGAGAAACACCTAAAGTCACCCTCAAACCCAAAAAACCGATTGAGGTTGCTGCTATTCCATCGGTCACTGCCACTGCCCTAGCACAAGCTTCCGAGGTATCAGTCTCCATTCTCTGTGCTGATCATAAATTCTCACCTGCAGTATTCACTTAATCTTCACCTCGCATGGCATGCTCCCTTTCGCAGCCAACAAGTTCATCGACAGCGGTCCCGAATGTATAAGTTTCTCCAATTCGGTCTGCCGATGCCCCCCAAGCGCAAAAATCGAAGCGTCACAGCTCCTCGAGTGCTGCTCCCCGATCAAAACATCCAAAGCCATCGGCCCCAATCGCATCACCAGCTGCGTCTTCTCAAACTACTACGGATACACCAGCACCGGAGCCAACATCGGCATCTGTCCCTGATCAATTACAGGACGAGATCCCTAATCACGAAACAGTGCTATCGTCACAAGGATTAGCTGCAGCAACAGAAGCAATACCAACACCAGCACCGCCATCACCTGTCCCCCTATACAGGCAAGTCCATCGGCAACCATCGCCAACTCGCAAGATACCACTGTGCCAACCGATTTACCAAGCCCAAGGCAAGAAACCCATCTGAAAATGGTAAGTTTGACTATCACAAACTTTACAAAACACAAACTTATGATTAGAGAATTCTAACTCTCTTCTTTTTAGGCCCAAGACTCCCCAAATAGTCTATTCTCTTTTGCCATCAACTTGCCGGAAGAAAATGAAGAAGAAGAAAGCTCTGCTCCATTATCAAACGCTATATCGGCAGAAGTAAAGACCAAACTTGAAGCACTGTTATCCTTACTGCAACAAAGTACCTCCGACCTAGTCCAAGATTCCAATGCAGTAAGGGTAGCTTTCAAGGAAATTCAGGGCCAGCTGCCCACCAATATCGAAGAGATACTCTTCCAAGCAGCGTTTATTGAAAGTCGACAACTCCAATATCAACGGGCTTTACGTCGTATTGTCGATAGGATTACCCAATCAAAGCTTGAAGAGGAGATATTCAAGTTCAAGCAAACTGCGGATGAAAAGCACAAAGACATCAGCCATCTGGAGTCTTCTAACAGCGTGCTTGAACAAGAGATCATCCGCCTATCGGCACAAAGAGAAAAACTGTTGGCCGAACTGAAGAAAGTGGATGAAGCTTTAAACTCAGCTAACCAGAAGAAGATTCAACTCCCAATCACCACCAATATTTTGCAACAAGAAAGGGATGCCAATGCCCGTGAAGCACTTCTGTTGAGGAGGAAAATCAAGTCAGTTGAGGGTTCTGCCAATGACGATGCTAGGAAAATAGAGGAGAAGAACCAAATTCGCCTGCGCATGATTTCGTCCATCCAATCCCTGTTGTAATCTGCTGTGTCGGCAACTGTGATCTCTGACAATTGATTTTGCTTATAATATAACGTTAGTGCGCTCTTCTACCAATGTTCTGCATGATAATTCTATCATCGGTATGTGCATTCACATCACTTTTTATGCATCTATCCGGATAAGCACTTTGATTGCATCGCGACGTACTATCTGATCCGACCATGAAGCGTTATTCAATTTCGTAATTTAACACCGATCAACACATTAAGAGTACATGGGTGCATTGATTACCGACATAGCTGGAACCAAGCTAACAGGTAATCTATGTTTGATTATTTTTGGTCTTAAACTAGGTATTTCTGTATAGTTCCGAATAAAGCAAAACTCATCATTCAATGATTGTTTACATTGAAAAATCCAACATGATAAAATTAATCTAGTCTTATTGCCATCATCGATATTTATCTCTATTAAATCATCTGCCGATGTAAGCCCCTACCTAGGCTCTCCATCATCGGCCAACCGATATGTTAAAATTCCTCTTTAGAGAACCGCCTGGATTGGTATGATCTAGTAATTGGCAACTTTGAGAAACTCAGTATCCCAAGCTTCGCCTGATATGCACTTGGTTTGCTCATAAGTTTCCGATTCTGCCGATGCAACCATTTACGGGGCTTCACTCCGGACGATCTCAATCTTGTCCCCGACCCATTGCATGAGGCTTTGATGCATCGTGGAAGGAATACAACAATTAGCATGAATCCAATCTCTTCCTAGGAGCAAGTTGTAGGTACCTTTACCACTGATCACAAAAAACATTGTCGGCAAAGTTTCGCTGCCGATAGTTAATTCTACACATATTGCTCTCATAGCTGATGACACATTGCCTTCAAAATATTTCAGCTTCATATCTGTCTTGACTAAGTCTTGGTTACATTTTCCAAGCTTCCTGAACATGACATACGGCATTATATTAATCGACACCCCACCATCGACTAACATCTTTGATATCGGTTGCCCATCGACTTTGCCCTTGACAAACAAAGCTTTCAAATGCTGCCTTTCATCATCGGCAGGTTTCTCAAAGACAACTGTCATCGGATCTAGCACTAGCTGAGCCATATCAGCAGCTTCTTCTTCATTATCAGTAGGTGCCATGAACTCCATCGGCAACATAACAACTATATTGACTTCTGTCGATGGACTCCTTTCCTGATATTTTGGCTTCCATTCCCGAACTGGAAAGCCTCCCTTCGAAGGGTTCTCACCATACTGCAGATCATTCTGGCATTCGCGTTGGATCCTCCTTCTCTGAGTCTTCGTCAGACCCTTGGGACACAATTGAGGAAGCTTAGTCTTCCAAATAGGCTGGTACTGTTTCTCACCATGTCGGCTTGCACTATCCCTTATGTTTGGATCTCTGGAGAATATCTCTTCATCGGGCACCCTCGCATCAGCCATCTCTTCAAGCTTCTCTTGATGAATACGCTTGCCGAGCCTGTCATGTACACTGAGTTTGCCCCCAAGCCGATCATGCACTGATTCCTTTCCCCTGATCGGCCTAACATAGCTGGATTCACGATCCCCAAAGAGAAACTCCCTCTTTGATCAATCAGTAGGATAGTACCCATTGCATTCAGGACAATTATCAGCAGTGGGCAGCTTGATGCCTTCTTCCTAGCAATGGACGAAGAAGGGGCATTTCCAATGATCTTTATGCCGATACCATTCTTGGCGTCTCTCTTCTTCCCGCTGCCGATGTTGTTCTTCTTGAGAACGCTTATACTCTGGTTGCGGTTTTCCATGCGTGATCACAACACCATACGACGAACGTCTCTGAGACCCCCTAGAGCCATTGCTTCCATCGGCAGTTCTTTTACCCTCCTTTTCATCGGCAAGCTTTTTTCCCTTTACATCCTGTACAGCTATTTGAAGTTCGGGATCCACCGACGAATTCTTCTTAGCTACTTCCAATGTCAGTACTTTGACCTTTCCACTAATTTCCACCATATTATTAGGAAACGGATGATGGTCAATTGTCATCGGCCTCTGGGCTTTAGAATTTTCAAACTTGATTCGCCCAGACTCAATTTCTGACTGCAGCTGCTGCCTAAAGACTTTGCAATCATTGGTACTGTGTGAGGTTGCATCATGCCACTTACAGTACCTCATCCTTCTAAGTTCTTCAGCCAATGGAATCACTTGATTAGGTGCCAGCTTAATCCGCCCTTCTTGAAGCAACAGATCAAATATCCTATCGACTTTAGCAGTATTGAAAGTAAATCTTTCAGCCTCCTTCTGACCAAACGGCCTCTTATCCTTTACCCACTCAACAACGCCGATATCTGTCCCTTCGTCTAATTCAGAATCTTCTTCTTGTTCAATGAAAGACACCTTCTTGTTCCAAGTCTTTCTAGGTTCGAAGGCTTTAACTTCTTGATTGGCAACTCTCTGCACGAGATGGCTGAGGCTTTCGAATTCTTGAGATGCATATTTGTCCTTGATGTGTGGCAGTAATCCCTGGAAAGCTAAATCTGCCAATTGTCGATCATCCAGCACTAAGCTATAACATTTATTCTTCACGTCCCGAAGCCTTTGGACGAAGCTTTCTACCGATTCGTCATTACGTTGATTTAGCTTGACTAAATCGGTAATTCTCTTCTCATGCACGCCAGAAAAGAAGTATCTGTGAAACTGCTTCTCTAGATCGGCCCAAGTAATTATAGAGTTTGGAGGAAGCAAGATGAACCACGTAAATGCCAATCCAGACAAGGATGACGAAAACAGTCTCACCCTTAGTTCATCTCTGGTAGCTGCTTCTCCACATTGGATAATGAAGCGGTTGATATGCTCCATTGTCGACGTATCATCTTGGCCAGAAAAGTTCGTGAAATCTGGCACCTTGTACCGATTCGGAAGAGGAATCAAGTCATACGCCGAAGGATATGGCGTCCGATAAGAATACGTATTAACCTTAGGCTTGATGTCGAACTGTTCTTTCATCACTTCGGCAATCTTATCGGTCCAATATGCATCTTGATCCTACCGATGCGCAGGTTGGACATTCATCGGCTGGACTGGTTGATACATCCCCTCTTGCCTCTGTAGTGGGTAAGCTGGCCCAATTGGCGTAGGCGTAACACCACCTTGCTGAACATTATGCATCGGCTGACTTGCCGATGTATATCCTTGGACACCCACTGGGGTGTATTGGGACACCGCTGGCCGATACATCGATGTCTCATTCTGAACGATGGCCGGGTAAGGGTATTGCTGTGCCCCCGTTATTTGGTGCCCAGATTGCACCACCTGTTGTTGAATTGGACCGGCCCACACAGGGTTGTGGGTCATCGGTATGTGACCTGCCGATAGTTGGTAATTGCCCGGCGCCTGCTGTTCCTACGTCCTGAAATAGTCAACGAATGGGCCCCCTGGATGCACTGACACCCCCGTTGGAGGGTTCGCCATCATCATAGGATAGTTTATAACTGTTCTATCCTATTGCATCGGCAACGCATTTGCTGATAGTTGCCCGCAAGACATCTTGGGTACGACCATCTGAAGACTTCCCGGCGACAACTGCATGTTTGGAGCAGACGCAGCATGATGCATCGCCGGGCTCATCGGTTGTGCCGATGTCGCCAATTCCACAGGAGCCTTCCCCACCGCATTGTCTTGGATCAACTTGGCGTCGGCATACCGTACCCCCACCAGTTAGCGGGAGCCGGTCGGTTTGGGATCATCTGTCCTGATGCTCCTGACGCCGCTGGATCGATGCTTAGCTGAACGACGCTTGCAGGGCTTGATTTTGTCGGTGTAACTTCATCGGCAGAAAGATTTACAGGCTAGAACGCTGGACCCGCCGATGAAATTGTAGCAGATGCCGACCCAGGTCGATGATACGCCGGACCGACATATTTAGGTGTCTGCCCTTCTTTGAAAGATTGCATGACATCATTATATACAGTATTGGACAGCACCGTAGAGTGGTTAATCAACGCCTGATTTAACGCGGTATAAACCATATCTTGTAACTTACCAGGATTGGCATCGAAAGTGACCTGCCGCGATAACGGTAGATCTTGCTTCTGTACTGCATCGCCACTCCTATTTAGGCTGAAGGATTTGAGATAAAACTGCTTGTACTCCTCCATAGCCTGCTCCATAGCCTGCTTCTGATCATCCTTCAGATCCGCTTCGAAGACTTCGATGACGTTCTTTGGATCAACGTCAGTAGAACCACCCATGATCTTCACAGCGTCCGTCGCCGACCGTCCATCGCCTCGGCAGTTCTTCGGATTTTGTTAGGCTCTCTGGAAGGCCGACGGACGCTTGCCTAAGCGTCCGTCGCCAGCGTCCGAGGCCCTGCTGTCCAGCGTCCGTCGCACTGTCTTCCAGCGTCCGACGCCATGCTGTCCAGCGTCCGACGCCTGTCTTTTGGGCTATTTTTCTTGGGGTTCTTGCCTATTTCTCATAGGGGTTGAGAACTCATTCTTGGGGGTTTCCGGTGAGTTTTCCTTCACTGCCGGCGAGCTTTCATTTGTTCGTTTTCGTCTGAATCCCCGCTCGCGTTGCTCGGGGGAGGTTGAGTACCCAGCAACTGGGTTTGGTTTTTTGGGAAGAGTGGCCCAAATATTTCGAGAGAAATTTGAGGCTCCCATTCACCCCCCCCCTCTAGTCGTCGTTCTCGGTCCTTCACCAAGATACAAGTGACATACCTAGCAATTGACATTTGCCCGATGTGCTCTTTCTATCAATCTTGCATCTCGCATAGTCAGAGTCCGAATATCCAATCAGCTCAAAGTTTGACCCCTTGGGATACCACAGTCCAATGTCTTGTGTATGCTTCAAGTACCTCAATATTCTCTTTGTAGCCTTCAAGTGACTTTATCTTGGAGAGGCTTGGAATCTTGCACACATGCACACACAAAACATCACATCCGGCCTTGAAGCGGTCACATAGAGTAGGCTTCCAATCATAGACCGATACAACTTATGATCCACCATGTTGCCACTAGCATCACTATCTAAGTGTCCATTAGTGCCCATTGGAGTGCTAATGCCTTTCGACTCTTCTAAGACAAATTTCTTCATCATATGCTTGATGTACTTTCCTTGACTCACAAAGGTGCCATTTTTCAATTGTTTGATTTGAAGACCAAGGAAGTAGCTAAGTTCACCAATCATTGAAATTTAAAACTCATTTGCCATCATCTTGCCAAATTCTTCACAAAATTCTTGATTGGTTGAACCGAATATGATGTCATCCACATATATTTGGAGCACAAATAGATCCTTACGAAGCTTCTTGGTGAAGAGAGTAGTATCAACCTTCCCCACCATGAACCCTTTTGATAGAAGGAAGTCCCTCAATCTTTCATACCATGCTCTAGGTGCTTGCTTCAAGCCATATAAATCTTTCCTCAACTTGTAGACATGGTTGGGCTTCTTGTCATCTTCAAATCCGGGAGGTTGCTCAACATATACTAGCTCATTGATGTAGCCATTCAAGAAAGCACTCTTCACATCCATTTGGTATAGCTTGATGTTGTGTGCACATGCATAGGCCAATAAGATTCTAATTGCCTCTAATCTTGCAACCGGTGCATAAGTTTCTCCAAAGTCAAGACCCTCAACTTGAGTGTATCCTTGAGCTACCAATCTTGCTTTATTCCTCACAACTATACCATCTTGATCTTGTTTGTTTCTAAATACCCATCTTGTGCCAATCACATTGTAGTTCTTTGGTCTTTCAACTAGTTCCCAAACTTGGTTCCTAGTGCAATTGTTGAGCTCTTCATGCATAGCATTTACCCAATCAACATCTTGTAGGGCTTCTTCAATCTTTGTTGGCTCTATGGATGAGACAAATGAGTAGTGTTCACAAAAGGATGCCAATCTTGATCTTGATGAACACCACTTGTAATGTCACCAACAATTTGATCAGTGGGGTGATCTCTTGCAATGTTGGTTGGTTGGAGGATAGGAACTTGATTGCTTGAGTTTGGTTGAGATGAACTAGCAACTTGTTGATCTTGAGCTTGAGAACTACTAGCTTGCATTTGAGGTGAGTTGAGCACTTGATCTTTGTCATCTTCTATGTCAATCACTTGCCTTGGCCTAATATCACCAATATCCATGCTTTTCATAGCATTTGCCAATTGAGGACCACTCACATCTTCTAGGTTCTCATTCTCAACTTGTGAGCCATTGGTTTCATCAAACTCAACATTATGGACCTCCTCAAGTATACCACTAGCCGAATTCCACACTCTATAGGATTTTCTTATGATTGAGTAACCAAGTAAGAACCCTTCATCACATTTCTTGTCAAACTTCCCAAGTCTTGTGCCTTTCTTGAAAATGTAGCATTTGCAACCAAACACTCTAAAGTATGCAATGTTGGGCTTTCTTCCATTCAATAGCTCATATGGTGTCTTCTCCATCAATGGGTGACAATACAACCGGTTGCTAGAGTAGCAAGCGGTGTTGATAGCTTCGGCACAAAAGGAGTGACTCACATTGTATTCACTAAGCATAGACCTTGCCATATCAATCAATGTTCTATTCTTTCTCTCAACAAGGCCATTTGATTGAGGAGTGTACTTGGCCGAGAATTGATGCTTGGTTCCAATCTCATCACATAGCTCTTCAACTCTTGTATTCTTGAATTCACTTCCATTGTCACTTCTTACTTTCTTGATGGTAGTTTCAAACTCATTGTGACATCTCTTGACAAAAGTCTTGAATGTGTCAAATGTTTCACTCTTGTCATTGAGAAAGAATACCCAAGTATATCTTGTAAGATCATCCACTATCACAAATCCATACTTGTTCCCTCCAAGTGTATGTTGTTGGTCCAAATAGATCCATGTGCAACAACTCAAATGCTCTACTAGTGCTCATCATGCTCTTCTTTGGATGGGTGTTACCAACTTGTTTGCCGGCTTGACAAGAGATACAAAGTATAGCCTTCTCAAACACAACATCTTTCAAGCCTCTTACTAAGTCATGTTTGATCAATCTATTCAATTGCTTCATCCCAACATGACCAAGCTTTCTATGCCATAACCATCCCATACTTGATTTAGTGAGCAAGCAAGTTGACAATTGAGCTTCACTAGCATTGAAATCAACTAGGTAGAGGTTCTCATATCTAAAGCCTTTGAAGATAAAGTTTGAACCATCTACACTTATGATCTCTACATCATCTACTCCAAATATGCATTTGAATCCAAGATCACATAATTGGGCTACCGATAGAAAATTGAAGTTCAAGCTCTCAACTAGCAAGACATTGGATATGCTCAAGTCATTGGATATTGCAATCTTACCAAGACCCTTAACCTTGCCCTTGCCATTATCACCAAATGTAATACTATCAATGTCATCATTGGTGTTGGAGTTGATTGATTTGAACATTCTAGAATCCCCGGTCATGTGTTGAGTGCACCCACTATCAAGCACCCAATGCCTTCCTCTGGCTTTGTAATTTACCTACAAAACAAATTAGTTCTTCTTAGGTACCCACACTTGTTTGGGTCCTCCAAAGTTAGTGACCAAGGATTTTGGCACCCAAATTGCCTTCTTATTTGGGCCAACAATGGGTGTACCAACATACTTAGCCATGATACCTTTAGCACTTTTGGTAAGAATATAGTATGAATCAAAGTGCATTGAAGTAGATTTAGCAAACTTGGTTTGGCTCATGTTAAGTTTGCAATATTGGTCAACATGCCCCACTTGCTTGCATTTGTTGCAAAAGTGACCATTGCTCCTCACAAAGCTAGGCTTTGGAGTTACAAAGGCCGCCTTGCCTTTCTTGGGGGTATAGCCCAATCCCTCTTTATAGTGGGAAAATCTTTGGCTACCCAAACACTTTAGCAAGCGGGCATCTCCACCATATGCCTTACCCAAAGCATGAGTGAGTTCATTTACATCATGTTTCAATTTGTCATTTTCAATCACTAGTGTAGCATCATCCTTTGAGCTATCACTAGTAGATGTGCAGGTGGAGGCTCTACATTGTGTCTCAGTTGGTGCAACAATGATAGGAGTGAAAAATGATTCATCTAGAATATCACAAGTTACTCCAATGCTACATGAAGAAACAACCTTATCCTTGTTTTGATCAAGGAGAGAGGAGTGAGCTTTTTCAAGCTTGTGGTGAGTCCTCTCAAGCTTCTCATGGTCTTCCAATAGCCTCTCATGAGAGCCATTGAGCTCATCAAAGGATTGTTCAAGATCATTAAGCTTCTTGTTCAATTCTTTGCACTCCTTCCTCTTTGTCTCAAAGCAAGCATAAGTTTGCTTCATCATATCTATGAGTTCCTCCTTGGAGTAATCCTCCTCATCATCACTACTATCATCATCACTCTCACTCTCATCACAAGATTGTACCTTAGATGGCTTAGCCATGAAGCATGATGGAGTGTCGAAGATGGATGGCTTATTGTTGATAGCAATGCTAGCCAATGCCTTCTTCTTGGACTTCTTCCTCTCATCATCATCGAAAGAGTCACTACTATCCCAATTCACCATATAAGATTCACCCTTCTTCTTCTTGGTGAAGGATAGCTTCTTCTCCTTCTTGTCATGCTTGCCCTTCTTCTTCTCATCATCATCACTTTGATTGGGGCAATCCGCAGTCATGTGATCGGTGCTCTTGCACTTGTAGAATTTCCTCATAAATTCCTTGCTCTTGAAGTTGTCTCTTCTCTTTCTAGCACCATATCCCCTTCTTCTTCATGAACTTGCCAAACTTGCGCACAAAGAGAGCCATCATCTCATCATCAAGATCACTAGCTTCTTCATCATCACTTGACTCTTGCTTCTTTGCTTTGCCCTTGTTCTTGGATGATGATGCCTTGAATGCTAAGCTCTTCTTTTCCTTCTTCTCTTCCTTGACCTATTCATCTTCACTTTCTTCATTGTATTGCTCTTAGGTTATGATCTCACCAAGTACTTCATTGGGAGTGATCTTGTCCAAACCATCTCTCCTAATTATTTGCCACAATGTTTTGTATTTCTTGGGCAAACAACCAAGAAACCGGTTTGAGAAGTCTTCATCCTTAACCTTCTCACCCAATCCCTTGAGATCATTGATGATCACTTGGAGCCTATGAAACATCTCCGGGGTTGATTCATCTTCTTTCATCTTGAAGTAAGATAACTTGTCCTTGAGCATGTATAGCTTTGAGCTCTTTACTTTTGCGGTGCCCTCATATGTATCTTCTAGTCTTGTCCACACTTCACTTGCTTTCTCAAGATCTTTGATTTGCTCAAACACCTTGGAGTCAATGCCATTGTACATCACATTGAGTGACATGGTGTTGCATTGCTTATTTTCTTGCTCTCTAGGTGTGGGACAGGCTTCATCAAGAATGACAAAGTCATGTTCGGTCACACTCCACACCTTCTCATGTATTGAGCCTAGATGCAACTTCATCTTCCTCTTCCAATAATCAAAGGAAGTGCCATCAAACATTGGTGGTTTGCTTCCCACATGGTTGAATGATATTTGAGCCATCTCTTAACACCAAAGGTTGTTAAGCCTTGATAATATGGTGACCACGGCTCTGATACCACTTGAAGGTCCTAGATGGCTAGATGGGGGGGGTGAATAGCCTATTAAAAATCTACAAACCACTAGAGCAAAATGTTAGATGACACTTAAGCGAAGCTTTTTGCTCTAGTTCTACTAGGGATGCAAAGCCACCTATCCAAGCAATTCTAGTTGATTAAGTGCCTATAAATCAATAGCAAGAACCTAAAGCACTTATCTTGAGCTAGCAAGAACAACTAACAAGCTAAGCTAAGCAAGGTAAGAAAGAATGTAAATACAAGGATAGAGGTGATTGTTATACTGATTCCTTGTGAAGATGATATACCAATGAGAATGCCCAATCACAATATGATCACTAAGAGTAGCCGGGAGACAATGGTTGACACAAAGATTTTCTCCCGAGGTTCACTTGGTTGCCACCAAGCTAGTCCCCGTTGTGTCGACTACTCAAATGGTGATTCGGTGGCTAATAGGCAATGATAAGCCTAGCTCACAACTTGAGCGCCACAAGAATCCACCCAAGTGAGAGTAACTCAATGACACGAGTAATTTACTAGAGTTACCCTTTGGCGCTCCGCCGAGGTGGATACAAGCCCTCTCATAATCACCGGGATCAACCACGAACAATCACCAACTCGTGTTGACTCCTCCTTCTTGCTCCAAGCCATCTAGGTGTTGGCAAACACCAAGAATAACAAGAAAACCATAGCAAGAACAATCACTAAGTGCTTCTAAATGCAAATCACTAAGCAATGCACTTGGATGCACTCTATCTCTTTTGGATTGAGAAAAGGATCAAAGAGATGAGTGGGAGAGGTGCTTGAGAGCTCACAAAAGTGTATAACAAGTCCAAGATTCGAGAGTGGAAACTCCAACCGGCCACATGCCCTTAAATAGCCACCTCTCAAAAACTAGCCGTTGTGCATGTTTTGGGGGCGTCAGACGCTGTTTAAGTTGGCGTCGGACGCTCCGTCGCCAGCGTCCAGCGCCAACACAAAGAGCATCCAGAGAGCTCCCCTGTGCGTCAGACGCGTCCGTCGCCTTCCTGTCGAACGCTCCGCAGCGTCCGTCGCTTCTGTGTCAGAGAGTTCTTCAAATCGGCAGATGCACTTTTGTTTCTGGCTTAGCGTTCGTCGCTGTTTTCTCAGCGTCCGTCGACGTCGTCCGTCGCGATAACAAAGAGAATCTAGAGAGCTCCCAAAACTGACAGACACGTCTGTCGCCTTGTCGATAGACGCTCCTCAGCGTCTGTCGCCCTGTTTTGCTCCTTCCTTGTTTCTTTTTTTCCAACCTTGCTCCAATGTGCCAAACACTTATGGCACCTCTTTAGAGCAGGTGTTTAGCATATATTTTATGGGTTTTAAGCAAGGCTATGTTACTAGGTTGATTAATGCACATGCATGAATGACAACACCTAGTAGCACTTGATAACCGCAATCACAACGTATTTCCCTTCTTGATAGTATGACTATCTATCCTAAAGATGATCACACTCTCTATAGTGTCTTGATCACTAAACCAAAAATGGCCCTATGATATACCTTTGCCTTGAGTCCATTTTTGTTTTTCTCTTTCTTCTTTTCCTTAGTCATGGAGCACTTGATCCATCATGGTCATCCATCTAGCTCCATGTCTCAAGGTGAATTACCCTATCTTGATTGAACACTTAGCAATAGGGTTAGTCTATAGGTTTCATCAATTAACCAAAACCAAACAAGGTCTTTCAGTCGTGTGGATGCAGACGGCTACGAGTCGTTGCGAGGTGGTCCGAAGAAGAAGAAGGGGGGCAAGAAGAGCACTGCTGCAGAGAATCGCATCTCGGCTCAGCATGACGAGGAGGAAGAGGGCTACACGCAAAGGAGAAGTCCGGCAATGTCGGTGTGGTATCTGCCTATGATCGACCGCCTGCGTGCACTATTCGGGAACCCAGAGGATGCCAAGCTCATTGTCACACCCGGTTTTAAGAACAAAACCAGATATACACCATATGTGAGCTCAGGAAGTCAAATCTCACATATAGCCACAAATTAAGGTAGTATCAAAAGACAATACTTAAATATATAACATATAAGGTCAAAGGATAACCTCAACACAGCGAACAGCGGGAAGACAACTCCGAACTTCAGATGAAGACTCCAACTCCACAGGGACCAACTGACTGGTTGATCACAAGCCTATCTCTTCCAACTCTTGCAATCTGGTACCCATCCGGGATTTTTATACAAGCATTGAAAATAAAGCAAGCGTAAGTACATGTCGTACTCAACAAGATAACATGGGGTTCATGAGACTCAAAAGGATAGACACAGGTTTAACTACATCAGCTTTTAGTAGGTAATAGTTTTAGCAGTTGAGTAGCATCAAGTTCAACATAAGCCCAAATAACCACATGATCAAGTGAACAAGATATAATGCTTATATGAACAAGTCACAATAATCAATAACAAGTAACAACGATGAGCCATGACATAAGGACATCACACAGTAATGAGCCCAAGCCGCTCATGACCGTGAGCACGGCTATTATAATAGTTTTTAACTCTGCGTAGAGGTGTACATCTTTACCCACAAGTTGTGAATTGCCCTTTCGCCCGAGGACACGACCCTCTTAACCCACTTCCAAGGAAGGTCGGCAGGGTTCACAACGAGACCGTTCACAGGTTCCACTAATAGGTAACAACCCGCTACAAGTTTCCTCAACGAGATCCCAGAAGTCACCGCAGCGCACCTTCCAGGCATCTCTGAGCCCCTCTTGCGCCCTCTCGGGTAAGTTGCCACAAACTAATGAAATTCTAATACTGAGTCAAGCCAGAGCCCATTAGCTTATGGTAGTACTGTTTTCTCGGGGTAATCAACTTACAAAAATATCCCTATGAGTGAGAACACAGGTGTGAATTCCTGATGTTCCACCTATAGTCCACGTTGCTAAAAAGTCATCTTTTATCGTTATTGCATATACCATTAGTCAAGTTACAAGATCATGGTTATTCTTCATGACCACTAGCATAAACTATCCATATGCAAACCCTCAAAGGTGACAAGGCACATGATATCAAATATCTAGGAAATCCTTACGGGTAACAAGGTAGACACATGCATATGATAAATGGTGATTAAAGTGAATAGGAAAACAAGAAATATCCCATGCTATACTTGCCTTAAACACTTAGATCATTTCTTCAACTTATTCTCACTCTTCAGATGACTTCTTCTTGATCTCCACGTAAATCTCACCGATTGGATAAGATCATAAACACCACACAAGCAGCTGAACAAAACATGCATAGCATACAATAGATCTATTTAGAACAATACATCAATCGATTAAAAAGGCTTTAAAAGAAATCTACGCCTTGCTACGATCACACAGACGCGAGAAACACGTTAACCGGATCTATAACGGAAAAGAAACGACTACCGAAAAATTAGCTTTAAAAGAGAACTAGACTTGATTTATTTTATCTATATAAAAAGCATATATTGAATACTTCAGAGAAATACCCAAATTATATTAAGTTACATTATATTTTCTTGGGAAAACAAGATTAAACTAGATATAATTTATTTATGAAAAACTGAAGTGGAAACCTAGATTAGTTTTAATCGGAAAATCATTGCTTATAGATTAATGAATTATCATTTTATTTGAAAGATGAAAACATGTTAAACACTGCTTCTAACATATAGATCTTATTGTTACTAAACCAACGCAGCAGGAACGAGCTAAAACAGATCTAAAACGAATTAGTTATGAATTTTATAAGATTATCTATACAAGACTAATTTATTGAAAAGGGTTAATCTAAACTTTATTTTCCAAAAGTATTTAACATAGATGAAAACTATACAATTAGATAGATCTTTAAATTACAAAGCTAACGCAACTCGAATGGATCGAATTGGAGCTAAAACGAAGATTTTATAAGCTTTTTAAATCAGTGGCAATCTTGTAAATAGATGGAACTATTTTTAAATAAAATAAATACGGAAATTTGGGTTTTGAATCTGCTGAAGGACTGCGGGTTCAATAGAAGAAAGGACGGGGGCTCTTAAGAAAAAGAGACAGCTGAAGGGGTATCTGCCGCTCTTGTCCATCGGATCTAAGATGGATGGACGGGATTAGAAGGAGGGAGAGATGGAGGGGATTTCCGCCGGAGCAGAGCAGCAGCTCGGCGGTTCCATGGCCGGAACGAGTAGGATCTCACCGGAGTTCGCGATTTAGGCCCTATGGGGCACGATTGCGCAAGGGGAAAGGATGGGGAGCAAGAGGAGACGGAGGCGAACTCACCCGTGGCCTTGGGGACGACCGGAGGGGCACAGGGACGACTGTTGGCGAGCGGAGGCGGGCGGTGGCAACCTGCAGCGACGGCGCAAGTGCGGATGAGCAACCAGAGCGTGAAAAAGAGATGGGGAAGGGTTGCTTCGAGTTTGCGAACTCGATACGAGGCTCTGCAATGCGTTTACCGCGACGTCGAGGCGACGACAGAGCTTCGGCGGCGGCAATGGGTTCCCGGCAATGGCGGCGGCGCTGCTGCTCGAAGCGAGGGCGGTGGAGCTTGTGCTAGGGTTCGGGAAAACAGCGGGGAGAGAGGCGGTGCTATTTATGGAGGGGGCGAGACGTGGCCCGCACGCCGAGGCACTACCCGGGACGGAGGCGAACTCCTCTGGAGCAGAGTCCGGCTCGGGAATGGAAGAAAGGAGGGGCTGACGCATGGGGTCGTGGTGGCAGCGATAGGAAAGGAGAAGAGTCCACGGCCTCCACACGGTGCAGCTAGGCTGAGCAGAGGTGGCGCACGCGTGGGCCGGGGCGGAGGCGGAACGGACTCTGCTTCGGCAGAGTCCCGAGCTGGGACGTCTTGAGGAGGAGGAGGAGGAGGAGGAGGGAGGTGACAGGGCGGGGCCCGCACATCAGAGAGAAGAGAGGGGGAGGAGCTCCTGCTCGGGCTGCAATGTGCTAGGCCGAGGGAAGGAGTGGAGGAGGCCTCCACGCGGTGGCTGGGCCGGCCTGCTGGACTTGGCCCATGCAGAAGAGAAGGAAGGGATCTGGGCCGAGGAGAAACCGGCCGAGATGCTAGGCCACTTCTGGAGAAATGAAAGGGGACCGGCTGGGTTGCTCCTATGGGCCAAGAGACAAAGAGAGGTTGTTGTTTTCCTTTCTCTTTTACTTTTGTTTTCAAAACCATTTTCAAAAGCATTTTCAAAATCAATTTTGAAATTTTGAACAAGACACTCAACCAACAAGACAATGCACCAGAATGTATGCACAACAAGATGCTAAACCCTAGTAAAATTTTAATGTTTCAAAAAGTTTTTATTTTACTATATTTTCATGAGCACAAAATTCAAAATTAAATCAATTTGAACTTATTTTCAAAATTTAAATTTTTGGGTGTTACACTCATGTCCTGGCATGCATCAGATGACCGCAAAAAGGATGATGGCATGCTGCGGCACCCATATGATGGCCAACAATGGAAAGATTTTGACAAGGCATATCCGGTATTCGGCAACGGGTCAAGGAACATTCGGTTCACGCTCAGTACTGTCGGGATGAATCCTTTCGGCGAGCTTAGCAGCTCGCACAGCACCTGGCCCGTCATACTCACCATGTACAACCTACCTCCCCATCTGTGTCAGAAGCGCAGGTATCTCATGTTGACCATGCTGATCTCAGGACCGAGGCAACCCAGTAACGATATTGATGTTTTCCTAGAACCGTTAATGGAGGAAATGCAGGAGCTATTTGATGTTGGGGTCGAGATGACTGATGTGTGCCGCAAGGAGAATTTCACCCTAAGGGCCCTCATCTTTGTCACGATCACCGATTACCCTAGTCTCTTCTCACTGTCAGGGCAGATCAAAGGGAATACTGGCTGCGTAAAGTGCATTGATGGGACATGTCACACTTACCTTAAGGCATCCTACAAGATAGTTTACATGAAGCATAGGCGGTTCCTTAGCAAAAATCACAGGTATAGAAGACTTGGTATGAATCAATACTTTGACAATCAGGTAGAGCTGCAAGGTGAACCACCGGCATCGATTTGTTGGGGTCCAAAGCTGTATGATATGGTGAAGAATATAGATGACATCGAATTTGGCAAGAAGAAGAAGCCATCAGAGGAGGGGACAAAACAAACAAGAAAACGAAAGCGGGACAACAAGACGGAGGAGGAGGAGGAGGAAACACCACATGTTCCTTTCAAGAAGAAGTCGATCTTCTTCAAGTACCTGTCATACTAGAAAACACTAAACACACCCCATGCCATCGACTGCATGCATCTCAAGAAGAATGTATTCAAAAGCACGATCGGTGTATTGCTCGACATCAAAACCAAGACGAAGGATGGTATCAAATCACGGATGGATCTTCTCCACCAGGGCATCAGGCATGACCTTCACCCGGGACCGCCTCATAATGGTAAAATTGACATACCAGGAGCAGCATATAACCTAAGACGTGATGAGAAGGTATCTATGCTCAATTTGTTGAGGGGTATCAAGGTACCGACCGGTTTCTCCTCAAACATCAAGAGCCTCGTCTGCATGAAAGACCTCACAATGGTTGGCTTCAACTCACATGACTGCCACGTCATGCTGACGGTGTTCCTTCCCATCGTTATCAGGGCTATCGGTCCAGAGTACGTGAAGATGGTAATCACTAGGATGTCGTACTTTTTTAACTGTATCACATAGAAGGTCATCAGCAAAGCTGAACTGCATTCCCTGAAGGAGTTCATCACAGAGACCCTTTGCCAGCTCGAGATGTGTTTTCCCCCTTCTTTCTTTGACATTATGCCTCACCTAATGATACACATGGTTGATCAGATTGAGCAACTAGGCCCCGTGTACCTACACCAGATGTGGACGTACGAGCGGTTCATGTCCACCCTCAACAGATATGTCCATAATTGTGCTTACCCGAAGGGCTCTATGATCGAGGCATACACAACGGAGGAGTCTGTCAATTGGTGTATGAGGTACATAAAGGATGGGAGGGCGATTGGTTTGCCTGTTCATCAGCACGAGGGTAGAACTACCGAGAGGGGTGCATGGGAGGGCAAGTACGCACCGATATACCATACAAAGATGTGGAAGAAGCTCATTACAACATCCTTCATCAGTTGGCATGCATGGACAAATATGTTCAAAAGCACCTAGATGAGATTCGCGTCGCACATGACGGACAACGCACGGAGGAATGGGTACAAAAACAACACAAGAGTAGTTTCATAGAGTGGCTTAAAGAGCAATGCATCCCCTGGAAGGATGCCTTGATGAAGATACAGATACCGTTAAGAAGCTGATACAAGGGTCGTCCACTCAAGTTACCACTTGGCAAGTGTACGACGTGAAGGGGTATAGGTTCCACACGAAAGACAAGGACAAGAAGAGCGCGTCACAGAATAGCGGTGTTCGATACGAAGGAGTTGATGGGGCCACAAACACGAGGACACAATGCTATGGACAGGTTGGCGAAATATGGGACCTTGTCTATGGAAAGGACCTTCGCCTAACTGTCTTTCTTGTCGACTGGGTTAACTCGAAAACAGTTGTTGTGGACAAATTAGGGTTAACCACAGTGAACCTCAAAAGTACCGGTTATAAAGATGATCGGTGAGTACTTGCTACAAACGTCGCGCAAGTGGCTTACTATATCTATCCAGAGGACACAAAGAAGCACGTGGTCATGTCTGGAAAGCAGAGGATCGTGGGAGCTGATGGTGTCCAGAGTCCAGAACAATACAACAACTACGAAGAGCTCCAACTTTTCACCGATCTACCACAGAAGGTCAAAGCCGTCGAAGATCGTTGCAACAAGAGCGGTCTAAAGCCCTGGGCCCGCCCCGATGGTGAGGTGCGATCCGTAAAAGCGCCAATACAAAAATGAGATGTAATAAAGTAGTAGAAAACTTATGCAATGAAAGCTTGTTTGAATTTATGAGAGTTGACATGTTATGGGCAAATGGTTAGAAAAGCTTGTATTTATATGCCACTGAATGACATGTAATAAATTATTCAAGTATAGCATTTACAGCAGGTTCAGAATGACATGTAATATATATCAATTTAGCAATTTATTAGGATTTATAAAAACTTAAAAAGAAAACTAGAGGAAGTTCAGAATTGGTTAACTTCAGAATTGGTTTACCGCAGCGGGCGATGTAAGGTGCCCGCTGCGGTTAACCATTTACCACAGCAGGCATTATAAGGTGCCCGCTACGGTTAATGTTTATCGCAGCGGCCGCCCCCTTATAATGCCCGTTGCGGTAAATGGTTTGCTATATAAGACAGGGTTTAAACCGCGGGTTTTTCTTCATCGCGGCACTTTCTCTTCGCTCCCCGAAGGGCTGCCCAAATCCGTTGCCGCCGTTGAGCCACCTCGCCACCGTACTCGCCACCCCGCCACCGATCCCCTCATTCCCTAGCGCCGCCACCTCGGTGCACTCGGTGCTCCTCCGGTGCTCTCCGCTCCCCGGCCGCCGGTGCTCCTCCGGTGCTCCGCTCTCCGGCCGCCGGTGCCCCGTGGTGCTCTACTCTCCGCTTGGTGCCCGTCGGTGCTCCTCTCCCTGACTGTCGGTGCTCCGCTCTACTGCTCGGTGTCGGCCCCTAGGTGCTCCTCGGTCGTCGGTGCTCCGCTCCCCCTTGGTTTGCTTACCTTCTCCTCTGTGATGCCGGTGCTCCTTCTATGATGCTTCCTATGATATGCATGTCCATTGTCACTATGATGCCTACGATGCCTTGTTATTTTTTCACTAAGCATGGGTGAAGGATGTGAAATTTTACTTTTCTACTTCTACTTAGGTAGTGGCATATGCAATGATGTGAAATTTTACTTTTATACTTGTTCTAAGGCAGTGGCATATGCAATGATGTGAAAAAACCATAAATATGCTGAGGCAATGGCTATGATGATCGAATACCCCCAATCCTAAACTTAGATGGCCATGGGTTCAGTCTGAGCCAACTTTTTCTTTTCCACTAATGTGTTGTGTTTTACTACTTATATTACTACTTCTTGTACTTTACTACTTCTACTATTACTTCTGCTTGTACTCTAGTACTTGTACTCTACTCCTACTTGTAATTGTACTACTTGTACTCTAGTACTTGTACTCTACTCCTACTTGTAATTCTACTACTTGTACCCTACCTACTTGTAATTATAATACTTGTACTCTAGCTACTTGTACTCTACTACTTGTACTCTAGCTACTTGTACTCTAAACTTCTACTTCTACTCCTTCTACTTGTAACTATACTACTTTTACTTGTACTACTTGTACTTGTACTCTAATAAAAGCGCTCGTACTACTTGTACTTCTACTTCTATGGTACTTGAGTTCTACTACTTCTACTTCTAATTCTCTACTACTTGTACTCTCTTCTACTCTCTTCTACTACTTCTCGGTTACTTGATCTTGTCTTCTCTACTTGTACAACTGTACTTCTCTACTCTACTCTAGTCTACTCTACTCTACTCTACTAGTGTACTTCTCTACTCTACTTCTACTATTGTACTTCTACTCTACTCTACTCTCCTACTAGAGAACTATGTGCTCGAAGGGCAAGAATTCTTCGACGATGAGGGTGACCTAGCGGTTCTACCTGAGTTCGAGAAGTTCAGGAAGTGGGACACCATGCTCCGTCCCACAGATTACAAACACCAAGTGCAAATTTGAATTTGAAATGTAATCCTTGGTTTCATTTGTGTATGAGGACAACAAATGTGTTTGTGTATATATATATATATGATATATATGATGTTTATCTCTGATTTGAAATCTGGATGCAATTTGAAATCTGGATGCAATTTGAAATTATATAATTCAGTTTCTGAATCTGCATTTTTATTTATTTTTAATAAAAAATATTAATAGTGGCGGCCATTATAAACAGCCCGTTGCGGTTAAAGCATTTACTGCAACGAGCACTGTAGGGTGCCCGCTGCGGTAAATAGCATTAACCACATCGGGCTTCTTATGTTGCCCGCTGCGGTTAATAGGTTTTTCGCAGCGGGCACGAGCGCCCGCCACGGTTAACGCCGCATTAACCGTGGTCTTATCATCGCAGCGGACGCCATTGCCCGCTGCGAAAAAACTATTTTGACTGACACCAAAAATCTGTTTTGACGTAGTGTGATGACCAGACGCATGTCATAGTCTAGCCAGAGTGGTTGAGCTATAGCGTCATGTAGCCGTTGGCTACTGACTGGATGCATCCGGTCAACCGAACAAACGCATCCAGTCGCCACTTATTAAACTGTAGGTTTGAACCTCAACGGATATGTTTGGGAGTGGGGAGTATATATACTTCCTCTACTCTTTCAACATACCTCTCTTACTCATTTGATCAACTGATAAACACCTTTAGAGTCTAAGGAAGAGCAAGTGCCTAGTGAGAAGTTTGTGATTTGATAATCCAAAGTTAAGGACCTCATCAGTGTTTTGTGTAGCAATGTGCATCCACCGATCTCATTAGACTTGGTTGGGTGAAGTGAGAGTTTGTGCTTGTTAATATTGGTGATCGGCGTCACTTAAACGCTTTGATGGTGATTAGGAGTGTGTTAATCATCTGGTGGAGCTTGTGGATGACCTAACTCATCTTGAGCGGTTGTGGGGATTCACCGTTACGCGGATGAAGGGGAGCGATACCACCTTTGTGTGGGTGTTCCAACGAGGACTATTGGACATTGCGGACTCTCCGATACCTCGGCAAAACATCATTGTGTTCCTTCCCTCTCTTTATATTGAACAGTTCAATTCTTGTATTTATATTCATAGAATTGCCATGGTAGAATAGGATTATTGGAACCATGTCGCTAAATGCTTGTGCTATAGAACCAATATATAGACAACACTTTTTGGCCTATAAGAAGTCCAATACAAACCTCAACTATCCCATCTCCTGAACCATCAAAGAGGAAGAAACTCCACTTTTGGATTTTCATGCTGGAAATCTAGGATGACCTTTTAATGTTGATTTTGGGAACACCTTAAACTTCCAGGTTGTTGACACCATTTTTTGTACGTGTCAATATGAGCCGGATGCACTGATCGGTGAAAGGTTGGTTGCTGTTCCTTATCGGCATCATGATACCGCTATCAGGTTGCCGATAGAAGCAGAAGATTGAAGAAGCATCGAAGATGAAAAGAAGGATATTTGCCGATCGGAAAGTGTTGCCGATGGAAACAGGAAAACATTGCCGATCAGAAATGTTGCCGATGGATGCAGAAAGATATGGCTGACGTCAGTAGAAAGTTGTCGATGACAATAAAAGAAGGTTGCGGATTGAGGGGATCTGCCGATGGAAGGTTTCATCGTAAGGAAGACGGATAAGGAAACTAGTGGTTTTTATGCTAGCATTATTATTGTAGTTTGAGTCCGACTCTTGCACGAGTCGTTTATTTTCTTAAAAATAGGAGTTTTGTTTAGGTATGAGTCGTGTCTGTTTACAACTCCTTTTACCGGAGTATAAATATGTACCCAGGGGCGGTGTAAATCAATATATCCAATACAATCAAACAAATCTATTATTTTCGTCTTACTTTTCAGCATCTACTTTTTCGTATTAGTTATAGTTTATCTACGAGTTCTTACGATCTCGACGGGCTGCATCTACAAGATCTCCGTCTACCTCGTGAGTTCCGTTTTTTGAGCAATCTGAGCCTTGACGTCCGGGCGCATCGCTGTCGTCTCGTTCATCGTTGTTCTAGTTATCGTCCTTGTTGATTAACTGGTCAAATCAACTGACACACCTTTGGATATCGAGTTCGGGTATAACCCCGAGGTGTTCGCAAATCCGACGCTTTTTGTGTCAACACAGGTACTAAATAAGAGACTTCAAGGGAACATACTTCAAATCCTTTCAAGAAAAAATCTTTTAGAAAGCCTCCTTATTTCCATGCATGTAGGACATCTGAAGAAAAAAAAAACTAATGATGGAGAGTGGAGTAAATCGCTAGAAGGAGACGCAAGTTATTTAAAAGCAATCCTATTATCTTTCCTTTTATACACACATTAGATTTCTCATCTGAACCCTTTTATGAACAAAGGGAGTACAGGCGACAGATCTCCCGCCGTTCTAGGCCTCCAGCTAGCCAGCTAGTACATGTTCGCATGATCCCACCTTGCTTTCAGCTCACGTCAAAACCTGGCGCGCGTGCAGATCCATTGCAGATCGCCGGCCGATCTCGAATTAATGATTATATATTGTATAATATATAAGAGAATGAGACACATGTACGTACCAGTATGGCAGACGTCGTGGTTGGTTCGAAACTTTTGCGTGTCAGTCAAACTTATTTAACTTTGACTAAGTCTGTAGGTATAAAATATGTATAACATTTATATCTTTAAATAAATTTGTTAAAAACTAGACTTAAAGATCTTTCCGATGATACTAATTACTTAGCATAATTATTTTTATATTTTAATACATAATTATCGGTATTTTAAAAACATTAACTTCTCGAGAAGCTAAAATAACATCTATTTAGGAATGAAGAGATTAGTCGACATCTTATATGTGGCCAACGACGATGGAAGCCGTTCTTTCATAAAAAAAAAAGATGATGGAGGCGTTGCACCGAATGACGGAGCTCTATCACGACCCTCCGTGTCCCTCCGTGTCGGCTCCACAACGATGACTATGTAACTGGAAAATCCTTTTTTTTTTACAAAATACTACTATATATCTATATACCTAATACCTAATTAATTTTTCTCCTCCACTTTTTGGTCTGACTCTCCTAATCCGATTTATACACGTATTAAGTTCCATTACAACACACGGATCGACATGTTTACCGGACAAAGTACAAAGTCCAAATTCTACATGTATTGAGTTTCGTTGTAACGCACGGACACATTTGTTAGTAAATAAATAATAGAGAAAGAGAGGCGCGGCAAAACAGAAGTGTTTTCATTCCATAGAAGTGTTCGGTCAATTACTGGATGTGCATGATGATAGGGGTTCTAGGATCGTCTAGGAGCGGATCCAGTGGAGTAGATCGAGTTCTAATAGTAGTAGATGTATGCAGTTTATATAATGCAGAGAGGAGTAGAGGGAGAGAGGAGAAAGAGACACAGACCAGAGGGGTCGACGGTATGAGTAGCAGTGGCGGCGGTGGTGTTAGGGTTCATCCCGCCGCCGGCCATGGTTGTCGCGGTGCCGTCAGTCGTCGCGTCAGTCGTCATCTGCACGCACTGGGTGCTCGCCGGCGTCGGTGGCACTTCCCGCCGCTGGCAGCGCCCCCTATCGATCGGTCTAGGGTTTAGGGAATGTCGGTGGGGTGTGGCGGCGCAGGGGAACCTCGTGAGACGTGTCTGGCGCCCCGGCCCCCACCTTCCTTATATAGCACTGTGCGACGGGGGCCCACCAACCACAGGGTTGGACGCCCCCGATCAGGGCGTGACCTAGGGCCCGTTAATCCGTTGGGCCTAACGGGAAGAGATCTAACTCTAACACATGACTCTTACTACTAGATTATTCGATGTTTTTTTTATAACTGATTACTGGATGTTGTCGTGTAAGAAGTTGCTTACAAGGCTACTTCTAACGGTGTGGAGTACGTATCGTCCAATCAAAGAAAAACGAATGGAGTATAGCCTTTTCCCGGCCAGATGACATTTTTGTACGAAAATTACACAAACACTTCCAAATCAACTAAATTTCAGAAGTAATCTACTGTCGTGCACCCGTATATGAACTACGGAATAACTCGCTTGTGCTATTCAACAAGCATTATAAATCAGCATAAGCCAATTTAAAACCAGCTTCGAGTTGCGTTAGTACATAATTTTTTTTCCATTGGGTAAACAATAAATAGCGCTTTCCATCGGTAAATAATAAATAGTGCTCGAGGAGCTAGATCAAATTTGAGGTGAGGTGCTTATCTTTTATGTATGTATATTTTTGTCAAAGGGTGTCAATATAGTAAAAATTTAGCTATAGTCACTGTTTTTTTTTTTTCGTTTTTCATGGGTACGTAACTGCACCCACTAATCTATATATAGATCCTCCCAAACGGTATTACATATATAATATCGTGTTTTTGGAAAGTTTTTTTTTGTATATGTATTTGGGTGATATATCATTGCTTGATGAAATTGTTTGCGTGCATTTGGGCAATATAAAGTCGTAGGGGAAAAAACCTATTTGATCTCCTCAACTATTGGTGATCGTTTACTTCATCTTCTCATCTATAATAAAACCAAATAAGCTGCATAAATAATCTTTTGAGGATAAGGACAATCCCCTGAGGCGATAAGGACTTGTGTACAATGCACACAGGTGGTAGGGGCGCTTATGAGCGGTTGGGACTTTTTTTATGCCACCATGTGGAGGAAAGGGAAGCGGCGATGGGGCGGTTGTTTGCCCGGGCGGCTATTTGGACAGCCGCCCCATCGCCAGCCGTCAGCCGTCAAAAAAAACCAAGGAAACCAAAACAACCGCTCTGTCTCTGTCCAATCTTCTTTCTTTGTTTCTCAAAAAAAAATTCTTCTTTCCTTTTTTTAACACCCCAGCAAAACAAACAAACAAACACCAAGCAAACCAAACAACCGCCCGGGCAAACGAGCTCTGTCCCCGTCCAATCTTCTTTCTTTGTTTCTCAAAAAAAATCTTCTTCTTTTTTAACACCCCCAGCAAAAAAAACACCAAGCAAACCAAACAACCGCCCAGACAAACGAGCGTCGGGTCGCATTTGCGGTGGAGGAAACAGAAGCGCTTCTGCCTGGCATTGCAGCTTGCACAAGCGCAAAAAAATCGAGTGCGGACCGTCTGCACCGTGCAAATTACGGACACCCAATCAACTGGACGAAAAAAATTAGAAGCATGACGCACGGTGTTTGTCAGATTAACCGGTCCATAAGGGCGTCCGCAGCGGTTGCAGCGGAATCGCCAGCTGACGTGGCGGCGGAGTGAGTAAAAAAAGAAGAAAAACGAAGGGGATGCGCGTCGTAACGAAGGTGGAGCTGCATGTCAGAGACAGCTGAATTCTTGGAGGACGTGCGAGCTTGCTGCTTGTTGTATCGCTAGCGAGTTCTTTTTATGTCCTCTCTCTCATCCAGGTGGATTAAAAAATAATAAATGCTAACGATTTGAAGGCTTGTTGGGACGCCCTAAGTAGGAATGGGTCTAGAGTCCGCACGACGCAGGATGCGGACCGTCCGTATTGAATTTTTTCCGCACAAGCGGCCGGCGCTCTCTAGGCGCCTGATGCGAGGGGACATCCCTTGGATGTCAGGCACTCGGTCTAGTTTGAATAGAAAATAAAGTTAGTATAAGAGATTTGCATTAGGCTAAAGCTCTTCTACTATTTCTCCCTTTTTAAGCATCCGCACAAGCAACTCCGCATTGTATAACATTGTTCAAATATGTACCAAAGTATCCCTGCTAGCTAGGCTTCGGACCCATACAGTGAGTCTATGTCGACTTTGCGTAAAAGTGAGGAGAGTGGAAACACAAAGTACTTCCATGTTTCCTAGAGCCTGTCCCCTAATGCAATCCTAGCTAGCTCGAGGCCCGTGTTTGTGGATCTTCACGATTGTTGGTTACCATGCATTTGTTGTTTCATTCGATTTCTTGGTGATCTATTACGAACGGACGGTGGTCTAGTGTACATTTGATTCCTTCTAAAGTGAAGCTCTTGTGATTGTTTAATATTATTTACTATAAATTTAATTAAATTTGATTTAGTGTGACCATCATGTTTTTCATAATTGTATTCTTTTACCATGAAGGGAGTTGTTATTATTCATACATGTATTGTTCTTTTTCAGAGATGTCGTCAGTAACTATTGTGTGTTTGCTCGCCCTCGAGCTAAAGTATACATGTCCAATGAGCTAGCTAGCTTGGGCTGGCCTAGCCCGGCATGGACCCGTGCCTGGCACAGGCCGATGGGTTCAAGATGACATGTCACATTGTTTTCTAGGCCTAATGATCGTCTTTTTGTTGTGGGAAGCCAAGAATTCATATTGTGAAAAGATCACCTCATCTGTTAACACTAAAATATATTTAGATGTAAGGCTGGTTCAAGTCTCATATGGGCAGCAATGTCATTGTATATGGCTAGAACATGAGTTTGGAGATTTTCTCAATCCGTATGACAAAACCACTTTGTATTTTAAGGAGAATGATTGCGGCAAGAATAATTTTCGTTTTACCGGTCAATACATATATATTGTATTCTCCCGGAATACAAAATCTATGATATGTCGTCGTCCTATGGGACAACCAAATCTGTACGTATATCGTTTTCTCGGTAAACGACAGCTAGCGTATTACTTTTTGAATTCCTAGGATTAACGGTATAATTTTTGCAATTTCCGCGGAGAGGATTTGTGTACTAGTACTACTGCCGCCCGAGAAAAATAAATAAATTATAATACTCCTACATACTCGAGTACGTAGGGTATATATAGTTTATTTACAGTTGAAAAATGATTCAAGTTACTTCCCATGTGCTGATGTGCACGGTCCTCTGTTCAGTGAAAGAATAATAACGTTATACGAGAAAGGGAGTCCTTACCAAACCGTGTGACCCGGGCGGACCTGAGAGCGTGTGTGTGTCCAAGCAACGGAAGTCTCGCCGCTCCCAGTCCCAGGTCCTAGCAGCAGCAGCAACTACTCCTTCCATCCGTTTCCTCATCATTCATTCTATAAAAAAGAGAAGGAAGTTTTAGTTTACACTCTCACTAGTAGTCCTTACTAAATGCGCTGCTACTGGCCGGAGCTAGTGCTACAATTAATACTTCTTGTTTCAAGGGTCACTGTCTTGCTCCGGTCTCACTCTTGCTGGACCTCCACCAGGATTTTCCTTACCGTTTTTCAACCGGCAACCGGTGGCCGGCGGTTTGGCGGTAACCGTCGGTTACCGTCCAAACCGGTCCCAAACCGAACGGTTTGGATTTTAAATTCAAACGGCGTAGTTCAAACGGTTGGCGACCGGTAACCGGTCGGTTAGAGCCGGTTACTGTCTGGTTTGGTCGGTAACCGCTCCTAACCACCAGGTACTCTTTTTTTTCTTGAAACATTTTTTTTTTGCATGACCTTTGCACATAATGATATAAATAGAGCACACAATTCAGGGGAAAATAGTGTGACATAAATGGACAACCCATCGAAATATCATAGTGATGCACTAGTCACAAATTCACGACGGAAATAACGTAATTCACCGTTGCAACAACATATCGTCCATGGAAATACCTTGTGTCGTAGACATGCAAACATCATGGTCACTGGCGTAGAATATAAGGGAAAATCCCGTTTCGGCACACCTCCTCATACTCCGCGGTGGACATTAGAGCGATACCGCGCGTCTGGAGCTGAGCCTTGTAGTCTATCTATGATTGGCCCGTCCAATGAGTTGTGGTCTCTCATTCCTACACTAACATGTTGTAGAAATCCGGGTCTTGCCATTCGTAGACCCATCTAGTGGCCGGCTGCGTGCTGATGTCAGGAACGGGGTAGGTATAACCACCACCGTACGATGTATCACTGTACGAGGAAGAGGAGTATTGTGGCGTGCCGTAGCAGTCCGTCGGGTCGTAAGCTCTCCTCTGCGATTCCGGTTGCCCATGGTCGCGGTCCTGAGTAGCATGTGTGAAGTCCGTCTCGCCTGCAACCAACCATAATTAGTACTAGTCAATAGTCATAGACAGAAAAAAATGTATGTAGCAATTGATACCTGTGAAACGAAATCCACCAGCATCACCATGACCACTACCACCACCACCAACTGCAGAACCCCCAGCCCCACCACCACCACCACCACCACCAGCTGCAGTGTCATCGTCACCACTATCACCGTCTCCACTGTCATGTGCTGAGTTGCTGTCATCGGACTCCTGGTACGGTGGACTTTCCTCACCCTCCTCGCCATCATCTGTCGAAGCATCGCTGGTGACAGGTTGTTGCGCTTGCTTCCCCTTTCGTTTCTGGCTTTTGGGGTCCTCCTGCCTAGGTCCCGTCTGGTATTTCCTTTTGCCAAGATGTGTGTCACCCACATGTCTACGGGCCCAATCACTGATGGGCCCAAGATCGTCGGAGTCCACTTGGTCTCTGTCATCACAAAGAATGAATCATATTATTAAAAGTATGGTTTGTTAGTGGCTAACAAAGTACATCAACGTACCTCACAATACGGGACGGAAGAGGGATGTTTGTTTCTTCATCTTCTTCGTCGAGAACTGGAGCCTTGTTGGATCTGTCATACTCCATCCAGTCTCGAACCGGATTATCCCTATCGTAAAAGGATATCTGCGTGAACTGGTCAATGAAGTCTTCTTCCTCACGCCTACGTGGTCTGGAGGCATCCGCGAGTCGCAAGCGAAGGTTGTAGTTCACATACACTAGCTTGTTCAGTTTTTTGTGGACAAGCGATTACGAAACTTCGTGTGCAATAAGGCAAATGTACTCCAGTTGCGCTCGCATCCACTGGAGGATACACATTGTGCAACAACCCTCAATGCAAGTTTTTGCAGATTTGGAGTGTGTCTGCCGAACAACAACCACCACGACGCTGCAAGTGGAACCCATTATGTTAGGTATGTGCTCAAAAAGACAAAAAAAAGGAGTTCAAAAGTACTCTTACATGGGGTTGTATTGGGGTCGATGGTCATTTTCATGGCCAGCTCAGTGCCAAACTCCCCAAGGTGTTGGCGGAATGTTTCTGCCTCCTATAATGCCAAGACAGCGGTATGCACATCCGTCATTTTCCCAAATGCTTCCCTGAGGCCACCAAACATTTGCGGAGTTGGATTGTAACGATATACAAGCCTTGGGTTCAGGACAGCAGCTGCAACATATGATGCACGACAAATTAGCATATGGTAAATACTCAATATATAGAGATTGCTATTTTAACAATGGTTGTGATCGCACCTGGGCCCACATACGTGCCAAAGTACACGTCCGCAATCCTGTCATCCATATAGCCTTGTACTCATGCCATGTTTGGGCATTTGTTCCAAAGAAGGTCTCCATCTCCTTTTTGCACTCTTGGAAGTTGTACACTACTTCACACAGGTTAGGTCGCTTATCTTGATCAGCGAACCGAAGGAACCTGTAAATTGGTGCCACTGAATCGATGATGTATTTAAGTCCATCCCACCACTGTATACTAGACAATCTTGCGTGAGCATAATGCACTTCCTTGGATTTTCCCCACCTACTATGCAAGAACTCGGGAGATCCCATCCACTCCATAAAACGATCACGCTTCCTATGGAAGCTCTCCATGAACATGTAGTTCGTCCCAAACCTAGTGGCATTCCATTTGACCAACTCACCACCAATGGCTTCCCTCATCATTGCATTCAACTGGCCATGGTTGTGCAGCCAAGTTAAAATGCGCTTGCATACAGAGATCATACATGCATGCTCCGGCCTTTGACCAATGTCCTTCAACATCAAGTTGATGGCGTGTGCAAGGCAAGGTGTCCAAACAATATGCTCATACTCCTCGTTCAATCTCTGGCATGCTTTCTTGAAGTTGGAGTCGTTGTCCGTGACGATATGCACGATATGCTCAACACCTATCTCCTCAACCACCTTGCGAATCAGCTGCACAAGTAGGCACAACATTTACTGGAACCGAGAAAACATAGTGCATGTGAACTGACACAATATTTTGGACGTACCTCCAACAAATAAGATGAATCTTGGCTTCTGTCAATCGCATCAACTGACTTGTGGAACCACATGGCGCCATTGCTATAGATCAAAAAATTAATGACATTCATTCTTGTCGGGCCCGTCCATGAATCACACATCAACGTGACCCCAAACATGGGCCACTCCTCCTGAAACTTTGCATACCGGCTCTGCAAGTCCGCCTCGTTCTGATCGAGGTACTTCCCATCTATATCCCTTGCACTGGGTGACGCGATGCCTTCACCTGCAATCGTAAGCGAATCATGAGAATAGAGAAATATACGTAATGACATAGGTCTCCAAGTATATGTACTTACCCCACTTCTGCGTCTCCCTGGCCGCACTAACAAAGTACGGATTGTCTGCCTGTCTCCCGGGGATTCCTGCAGTATGGAAAAACTTTCCCCAAGCTTTCCCAATTGCATCCTTCGTGTTCCTTCCCCTCTGCGTCCATGACCCTGTATTAATCCTTGTCTGCTTCAGTCCACCCCTCGTACCGGTTGTCAAATTGTAGTCATCCACCGTCGCAGGGGTCTGCCTCTGTGAACCAGACCTCCGAAACATCCTCTGCAAAGGATTGCCCCCCTGCGAAGCAGTACCACTACCACTGCCACCTCCACGCTCGTAAGCACCTCCTCTCCGCTGCACCCCCTCTTGGTACTCATATTCTGCTCTGGACTGATTAATGGCTGCCTGCAACTGAGCCTCGTATTCGTCATCGTCAAGGGGGTGGTTGCCCTCCGCTGCAGCAGCCTCTTGCAACCCTCTGCCAAGAGCGGTCACTAGTTGCCTGCCTAGTTCTGTCGATGTCCTGCTGAAAGTACTCCCGGACTTCTTTGGGCACCTTGCTGCAGTGGATCACCTCCGTGCCGCACGCAGCCAAATGCTGCTTCAATCGGGAAGCACCACCCCCGGCTTTTTGTGTATGGCAGTAATTACATCTCCAACCAGGAGCAAGATTCTCACCATGCTCTCATACCACGTCTTTCGGCATTGTCTTCCTGCACAAATGGACAACACAAACAAATCGAACACATGCATCAAATCATACCGCAAATAAACCTAAATCCTAACACACACGTAAATCCTACTTAAATCCTAAATCCTATATAAAAAAATCCTAAATCCTAAATTCTACATACGTCCTAAAGCAAATCCAACCGCAAATCCTAAATCCTAAACCAAATAAACCTAACTCCTATATACATTCTAAGTCAAATCCTACCTAAATCCTACAATAAATATTTTCTACATCGTATACTCCATCAATCCTACATCCTAGACCTTGTTCTAACTAAATCCTACAACTAAAACAACTACAAATGTAAGGAAATGAAAAAACAAAAAAAATCTTACCTTCGTATCCCTGGCGGTTACTGTGCGCCCGATCGGGGGCGTTGGATCTGGCGACGGGGGCGGTTACCGACCCGTTCCCTCGGTAACCGCCGCCGGCCGTTCGGTAACCGAGGCGCGGAGGCGGAGCGCGCGGCGCTCGGGCGGAATGGGGAAGGGAGCGGGCGGATAGGGTTGTGGGAGCCGACAGCCCCCCCCCCCCCCCCCCCCCCCCGCCCTCTGCTTGCCTTGTATGAGGCGCCTGGACGAAATGGGTCGCATGGGCCCTTAACGGGCCGGCCGGTTTTTTCTTTTTCCTTTTTTTTCAAACTTAAACACGTCAAAATAAATAGCAAACGAACTCCAATTTGAAAAAAAATTTACACCATTCGACTCTATAAATCATGAACTATTTTTAGGAATTTTTTCAGAATTTTTCATTTTTTAAAATTCAAATTTGAAATTTGAATTCAAACCGGTACCGAAACGGTGGTGGACGGTAAGTTCGGTAACCGCGGTAACCGACCGGTTACCGAACGGTTCCGTGAACCCCCTCCACAAACCCATCTTGGTTTCCAAGGTTCGTTGTTGCATGTCTGCAGGCACATATTCCGTCTTCCTCTCCGTCCCTCTAGCCTTCCTCAGTAGTAGGTAGTGCCGAGAGGGCGCCATTGCCAACGTAGCTAGAGTATATGTGGATGCCTATATGTATATGCCTGCCTGCCTGCTTGCACCCTAGCTTGTACCTCTCCTGTGATCCGATTCTTGTCCACCGTTGCATGAAAGCTAGCTAGCCTTTTGCATTGTTTCGTTGCTTCTTCTCTAGCTAGCTACTTCCTTCCTTGTACGGCTTTCTAGCATGCATGTTCGTCGTCGTCCCCAGGCCCCCGCCGGTTCATGATCGAGGGATCGTTTTTGATGATGATCAGTAGATCAGCAAATACTGAATCGAGTTGTGCTCTTTGTGAAGCTAAGTTCCGATCTACGCAGTATCATCATCAGGTACGAAATTAAATGAATTTAAATGGCTTGCCAATTGCACGAGCTGGAATTATATATATTTGACCTTCTTGCTCGTCGCTTGTAGTAATTAATTAACATCAGTTTCTGGCATCTGCGCGAAGGAATAGTAGGGCGCGTGATGGCGCTTTCAGTTTCCCCGGTTCAGGAAGAACTGCTGCAGCCTGCTGAGAAGCAGTTGAGGAACCAGCTCGCTGCAGCCGCGAGGAGCATCAACTGGACCTATGCCCTCTTCTGGTCCATTTCAAGCACCCAACCAGGGTACGTAAACGAACAGTTGATTTTTTTTTTTAAAAAAGAATGATCAGATAGGAGAGCGATTATATTTAAAAGAAGTGGTAGATATTTGGTTGGCAGTTTTTTTCAACTTTGATGAGCGATCGTCACATCATTTGCATGAGCTTTATTTGTGAGCTTTATAGCCCATGGCATGCATATCAAATAAGGAAAACCCGGATCCGGCCGGTGATGCGATTGTTGCTAGTCATTCACTTGTTATTTTTTGCACAAAAAAAGGTTTAGTTCTTCTAGTTTGCAATGATGTTCGCCTGTCTTTACATCCAATTTAGTTACTGAATGGAACTTTGCTACATAATTTTCTTCAATCTCCAGTATTTAAGAGACTGGATCCAGTTTCAACTCAAGACACACGTGTCTTCACTAAGCTATATATATATATATATATATATATATATATATATATATATATGCAGTGTTACCACCCCATCACATACCAAACTGGGGAAGTCTATCTTTCCAGAGTTGCAATACCATTTCAGTTTTGAGCTGAAACTATCTGTGTAAGTTTAGATCACCAGACTAGTAGAAGTGTATCAGCAACTGGAAACTACTATTATAAAGCCATTCATTTATCATCCTAGCTGTCTCTCCAGAAAATTCTTCAGTCATACTCTCTAGCTACCAAATAACACTGATATGATTTTCTTCTTTGGTGAAACTGCTGAATATTATTCAACGGCAACCAAATTTAAAAGTTGAGGTCCATATAAGCTTGTGAAAATCTACTACAATTTGAGAAATTTTCCAAAAAGAACCTGCAAATATTTATATTTCAAAATTATGCTCATGTAAAATAAAATATTTCTGATATAACTCACAAATATTCTGTGAAGTCCATGTAAGTTCCTCTTTGGGAGTAGTACTCCGTATCGATCATAAGGGCATTCTTAATGACAATTTGCAAATAGCTAGCTAAACCGTACTTAGAAATACTTTTTAAAAAAAAGAACACCATAGTGGAGAGTTTTGTGAGCTGTGAGAGAGATGTTTTCTAGGAGATCATGCTAGACTAGCTATTTGGCCATCACCAGAGCTATTTGATATCTCTTTGATGACGAATAAAAATTCTCTTAGACTAGCTATTTGGTAACCATTAGGGACACCCTAATAACTCTTAGATCATGCACTTAATATTTGGATTAAAATAACATTGAATCCTGTTGTCAAGCTGACAGGTGCACATTTCGCATTAAAGAACTCTGTCTCATCATGTGATTAAAAAAAGAAAACACTGTTTACCTGTCGGCATATTAAATATAATGCTTTATTACTCCTCCCTCTGTGTCTTTAAAGTACTATTCATGCTAAAGTTTAACTAGGTATTAGTAAATTTTTTTATCTCTAAATTAATTTATTATGAATATAGATTTAATAATAATAGTAACTCAGTACTACTAATATTTTTTTTATTCTTAGGAATTGAGAACGACAGTTAAAAGTTTAAAATAGATGGAGAAGGTAGGTGCAAAGAAGAAACTTTGTTATAGTAAAACAAAAAGAAATCTACAGAACCGAATTAATAAAATAAAACGTTAAAAGTTCAAATATATACCATTTATCATTACACCCACCTTTTATACTAAGGTCAATCTCAATGGAAGTTTCATTTATATTTAATAGTCTGTCATATATGTATTTCTTATGACATGACAATGTTTTAATAAAAAGAGAGAAAATGAGTTTCATATTTTTTATGCGATTACCAACTCTCTGAGTCATTGAATTAAATATTTATGAAACTACGAAGTTTTTATGTGTGCTCATCTAAATTTTATTTCATTCTAAATTTTTATGAAACTATGAAGTTTTTATGTGTGTTCATCTAAATTTCATTTCATTCTAGCTGACAACAGTCCTGAAAATAGTCTAATAAAACTCTCCCTAGCCTAAGGGAACAACGATACATGGATGCATCATCTGACACTTCCAATCTAAAATGGACCAAAAAGTGATAATATATATTTCCTCTATTTTAAGTTGAAAATCGCTTACGATATGTATATCTAAACATATTATTATATCTTAATGCATAACAAAATAGATATATCTAAAAAATTAAAGTGATTTATAATTTAGAATAGAGTCAGTATTTAAAAGGATCGTGGTAAGTTTACAACACGTGAACGAAGTTTATATAGATACCTGTACTAGTACCTAGTACGTACTACAACTCATCTATCGGTCCATGAAAAAAAAAAGAAATCTCTCGGAAGTTGGAACCATATAGCTACTGTACTTACCGGAGGAAACATAGTTGCAGGGTCCTGACATGGATGGACGGGTTTTATAACGGCGAGATGAAGACGAGGAAGATCTCCAACTCCGTGGAGCTGACAGCCGACCAGCTCGTCATGCAGAGAAGCGAGCAGCTCCGGGAGCTGTACGAGGCCCTCCTGTCTGGCGAGTGCGACCGCCGCACGGCGCCAGCGCGGCCGGTCGGCTCGCTGTCGCCGGAGGACCTCGGCGACATCGAGTGGTACTACGTGATCTGCATGACCTACGCCTTCCGGCCTGGACAGGGTATGGATTACTGCTCGATACAACAAGCGTATATATGGCTGATGCCCCCTGCTGATGGTAACATTTTTTTCTTGTGCTGCCACACAGGTTGCCGGGCAGGAGTTTCGCGAGCAACGAGCATGTCTGGCTGTGCAACGCGCACCTCGCCGGCAGCAGAGCCTTCCCCCGCGCGCTCCTGGCCAAGGTATGCGCGCATGTTTCTCAGTTGTTCATGTTCTAACGACGGGACGGCAAAGACCGCTCGATCTGCATTCGTCGTGTCTTCTGTTATTGCCTTTCATGCATGTTTCTCACTAGTTGGTTGCGATCTTTGTTGACTCCGTGCGTGCCTGGTACCCTGCCGGTCAAGCAGAGCGCGTCCATTCAGGTAAGCGATTTTCATGCTTCGTCTCGTCGGAAACACAGCAGGGCACTTTCAGACCGTGTAGTCTGCAGATTTCTGACTGCTACAACTAACACTGCACTGCACCCTGGATCGTGTATGTTTTCTTCAGTCAATCGTCTGCATCCCGCTTATGGGTGGCGTGCTTGAGCTTGGTACAACTGATACGGTATGTTCAGTCGTCCATTTCACTGGCCGTATTTATACTGTACTTTTTTTTTTGCGAGCATATACTGTACATTACTATCTGAAAATAACAGATAGCTGAACCGGAAGTTGAGCACAAGTAACAGCTAGATTTTTTTATTTTTCATTGTGCCTAAATTCTCCTGAAGATCATCAGGTAGTATTTAACCAAACTACTGTAAATGATATTATTGTCAGGTGTTGGAGGACCCGGACTTGGTGAGACGAGCAAAGGCAGCTTTCTGGGAGCCGCAGTGTCCGACATACTCGGAAGAGCAAGAGCCGAGCTCCAGCCCCGCGTCGGCAAACGAAACCGGCGAGGCCGCAGCAGACGAGGACCTCGATCACAATGCCATGGAAATGGAGACGATGACTGCCGCCGCCGAGGGACACGGACAGCATCTAGGAGTAGAAGCCGAGAGCCTATCAGACGCAAGCCTGGAGCACATCGGGAAGGAGATCGACGAGTTCTATACCCTCTGCGAGGAACTGGACGTGCAGCCACTACCACTGGAGGATGGCTGGATCATGGACGGGTCTAATTTCGAAGTCCCCTCATCCCCGCAACCAGCGCCCCCGGCGGCGAAGGCTACTGCTAACGTTGCGAATGTTGCCGACACCTCTAGCGCATCCGCTGATGATGGCTCTCGCGCGACCAGTTTCATGGCTTGGACGAGGTCGTCCTCGCAGTCGTGCTCCGATGAAGCGCCATCAGTGCCAGTCATCGAAGAGCCGCAGAAATTGCTGAAGAAAGTGGTGGCCGGTGGTGGAGCTTGGACGAATTGTGATGATGGCCAGGGCACGGTGGGAACAGCCCAGGAAAGCAGCATCAAGAACCACGTCATGTCAGAGCGAAAGCGCCGGGAGAAGCTCAACGAGATGTTCCTCATTCTCAAGTCATTGGTTCCGTCCATTCACAAGGTACAGAAGAAGATACATTCCGTGTTGATTCAGAACGCTAGTTTGTTTATCAAAAGCTCAAAACTTGAAGACATTTTTTTTAAAAAAAAAATTGGCAGGTGGACAAAGCATCGATCCTCGGCGAAACTATAGCCTACCTCAAAGAGCTTCAGCGAAAGCTGCAAGAGCTGGAATCCAGTAGGGAACTTACACCACGCCAATCCGAAACGACAAGACCAATAACAAGACCCCGTGGCAACGAGAGTGTCAGGAAGAAACTCTGTGCGGGCTCCAAAAGGAAGAGCCCAGACTTCGGCGGTGACGTGGAGAAGGAGCGCGGCCATCCCTTGGTCCTCCCCATGGACGGCACCAGCAACGTCACCGTCGCCGTCTCGGACAAGGAAGTGCTCCTGGAGGTGCAATGCCGGTGGGAGGAGCTCCTGATGACACGGGTGTTCGACGCCATCAAGGGCCTCCATTTGGACGTTCTCTCGGTTCAGGCTTCCGCACCAGATGGCTTTATGGGGTTCAAGATACGAGCTCAGGTATCACCAGCTAACTAAGACATGCATGCCAATTGAAATACTGCTCTGGTTAATTAGCAGTCATGTAGCTCACCCTTGACTTGTTGCTGGTTGGAGAGTTTGGTTTACTGATATATGCAGCTGTTTCTGTTCAATTTCTATTCAGTTTGCAGGCTCCGGTGCCGTCGTGCCCTGGATGATCAGCGAGGCTCTTCGTAAAGCAATAGGAAAGCGATGAAGGGACAGCTGAAAGTTGGATATCGATCTGGAAAGCTTCATGAATCGAAGTGAAGTTGTATTTCTTAAGGAGAAGGGCCCAAAGTTGTGCTATGCAACATTTTTGTCAGGTGTATTTGCAGGGTTCTGCACTTCAGTTTTTATCAAGAAAAAAGTTCAGACGGAAACATCTACTGAAACTGAAAGCTGGCCTATTCGACTGTGTAAGGTCGTCTGGTAGGATGGTCTAGCAGGGCTGTGTAAGGTCTCGACGTTCCATAAATGTGTGTTCTATGTTTGTTTAAACTCTTCTACTCAGCTTGCATATTCGACAAAAAGAAACTGAAAGCTTGCTAGCGTCAGCTTATTCATTTGATCAAGACCTATTTCTACTTTGCTCTTCTCATTTGCCTCCCTGGAGCAGGCTTCGACATGCAAAAACCGTTCGAACTCGATAGCGTTTAACGGTTCTGACAAAATTGTGAAACCAAGGGGAAGAATAACCATGCGCACCTATTATGCTTACAACAAACAGCTCTGCACAAGCTTGCGCTATTTGCAGTACTGTGCAATATTCTCAGGTACCACTAACACACAGGGACTCACTGCTCATAGCACCAAGGCGCTGAAGCGTCTTCAGCGGAACAGTGCAAAGCTGTTGACTGAACAATCAATTGTCAAATTTTGATGGACAGGCAAATGAACTCCTACTATTGCTCTATCCTGTTCATGAGAAAGTGCATATACAGTTGAATGTCATGAACCGTATGAGGGTCCTAAAGCTAGGCACAGGGGCGGATCCAGGGGGCTGGGTTCCAGCCCCCCCCCCCCCCCCCCCCAAGCTTGATTGTTTTCTCCTTAAACTAGATAACTAAGTTGTAAATTCATCATTAATTTCTAGTTCTAGTGCTAAGCCTTTATTATTTAGCCCCCCCTAGTCCTTATCCTAGATCCGCCACTGGCTAGGCATAGTTGTTGTTTTTTTACTGGGGGGGGGAGGAGTCGTTCCCCACCTGATTTTTATTAAAAAGCCTCAAGGCTGATTTGAAGATACATTGAGATAGGTAGTACAGGAAGGTTTACAGGGGTTTAGTTGTCGACGGACTGTACAGCGCTGGTTGTGATGGTGTCGCTAGGTTTGGCCCATATAGGCTCAGCCCATGTAACGAATCGTGTGGTGATCGGCTATTATAGAAGAGCATATCATCCATCTTAGAAGAGCATATCATTCAACAAGTGTTTCAAATTCTGCACAGTAACAAGTTTCTATTGAGAAGATCAAAGTGCATCATTGCTAAGCAATCCCTAAAGGCTTTTGCTACGGTACTCCAGAATGAATGTGGATCGTCCATTTATTCTGATCCAACGATACGATCATCTGGAGGTAATAGTATTTATTGAATTTTTATTTTATAAAAATAGGGTAAATAAGGAAGTTTTGTAATATTTAAAAAAAATTTAAGATTTGGTTGTTAAGATGCATGCGGTATACGAGCCAAGAAAAAAAAAAGGAAAAAAACCCACGCATGCAGATATGAGGGAGAAAAAAAAAGGAAAAAACCCCACAAATGCAGATACGAGGGAGAGAAAAAAAAGGAAAAAGAAAAAGGAAAAAAAAACCCACGCATAACATGCAGATAGGAGCCAAGAGAAAAAAAAGGAGAGAAAAAAAAAGGAAAAACCCCACGCAACTCACGCATACAGATAGCAACGGGGTTTCCTCCGTCATTACCAGCCGTATGGTGTTTTATTTTTTGGTTTTTTATTTATTAATTTATTTAGTAAATTATTAAGTTTAGAAAAATCAACGGTCCAGATTTGATTTAAGATATTACCTCCTGGGAGGTAACCGGAGTACCTGAGCATTGACCCTTAAATACTTGGGACATATCATTTCACAAGATGGGGTTTCTAAAAAGCCATCTAAAATTGTTGCTGTGAATAGCTGGCCCACAACCAAATTTGTCAAACAATTAAAGGGGTTCTTGGGGCTAACTGGATACTACAGGAGATTTATAAAACACTATGGTTTGAATTGTGTGGTGGTCAGCTATTAGGGAAAAGTTCAGTTTTTCTCTCTCAACTTTAGCACATGTCGATGTTTTCTCACTAATTTATGTAACCAGAAATCTTCCCTCCTTCAACTTTGAAAATCATTCGTTTTATCGCCCTAGCAAATTTGAATGGTGGTTTAACTATAGTAACGGTGTTTTTTTTATTATTTATTTTGGTTAAATCTTTGAAAAACAATAATAAATCATAGAAAAAATTATAAAATAAAAAATCTAATTTTGTTGGACTCAACAAGTAGATCTATACAATAAACATATAATATGGTATGATTTAGTATAAAGTTTTTAATTAATTATAGAAAAATATAAATCTAAAATTACAACAAAAACTTTATATTAAAACATACCATGTTATATGTTTACTAAATAGATCTACTCACGTGAAATCCAATAAAATAAGATTTTTTATTTTATGATTTTTCTGTGATTTACTATAGTTTTTCAAAGATTCAATCTAAATAAATAAAAAAGACAAACTCACTGTCATTTTAGCAGAACCACTGTGCAAAACTGGTTAGGGCGAATGGTTTTCAAAATTGGAAGAGACAAGATTTCTGATCGAATGTTCAAGGAGAAAAAACTGACGTAGGTCAAAGTTTAGGGAGAGAAATTGGATTTTTTTTTCCCTAGCTATGTAAAGGAACTGGAAACAGTTATCGAAGAACATAATTCTGAACCTTCTTTTGCTATTCCTCTGCTTCTTATCTGAACTTGTTGTTCTTACTCCTCCGCAACCCCTTTGTTCCTAAAAACTAATCCCAAATTCCATTCAAATCTTCCCGGTTACTCAGTTCATGACATCGAACCAAATTCTCAAACTAGCTCTGAATTGGTCTCGGTGGGCAATCAGAACTCAAGAGTAGGGTGATAAAATCATAATTTATCATCATGGGGGAACACCATTGGCTCATGAAAAGGACCCCTGGATCCTATAGAACCGATAGGTTAATAAAAACAGCAAACAAGCAATAGCCCGGTCTGAGATGGGACCCAGCTTCCACGATATAGAGGTGCAAACGAGTGACATTTAGGTGCACCTCTAAACCTTTTTAGTTCAAGTATTTATACTACTCTATTTTTTTTAAAAAAGTGGTATAAATATTTGAACTAAAAAGATTTGAAGGTGCACCTAAAGGTTATCCTTTGCACCCCTACCACGATGGATGAGCAAAGAAACCACTACCGCTAGTCCGGTAGCCTCACAGCTCACTTCCTTTTCTTAAATTTTTAGAGCGTCTTCGAGAGCTTTTCTAAAATCTACTCGCTAAATCATCATTTGGAGAGTGAGAAAAAATATTTTTTATATTTTTTATCTTGTGCGCATCTCCCGGGCGCCGACGAGCTCTCTTCTGGCGTAGCGAGCTCCGCCTGCTCCCGTCGCAGCCAGCGACCGGCTCCCTCCGCTCGTATTCCTGGGTCCCATATCAGTACTTCTCCCTGTGTCTCTCGTCCTCTCTCCTTCCGGTTGAAATAGCTCACATAGATAGAGCAATGTACATGACAGGTGGCCCTATAATGTCAGTGAGTATTAAAAAAAATTAGGGACTCTAATTTGAGGGCTACTGTTGGAGCAAAGACATGAAACCAAGCCCCATCGTTTCAGGAGAAGCCCCTAAACTAAAATCAGGAACCCTAATTTGAGGGCTTGTGCTGGAGATGCTCTAAGTGAAGATCTTTGTCTTGTTGGCCTGATGACGATGACGTCTTTGCATGCCATTCTCCTTGGAGGCGTGTGTTGATGCACTCTCCTCTTCTCTCATCATTATCTTCATCATGAATCTTACATGTTAAAACCTAATCCATTATGGATGGGAAGCCATGGTGGACCTAAGTCATGTTCTTTTTTAAAGGTATTGCCTTTGTAGGTCCACATAATTCTCACTTTGATGAGTTCATCCTGATATCAAGAGTTTTAAAGTAATTAAATGAGGCCGTGAAAGATTGCTACTCCATCTGGTCTTTTTTCTTAGACGTATCAGCAAAATCTCAGATACCAAGGAGAATAATAATCACGTTTGCACAACTCATGACTCAATACATGCAGCACAAAGAAACGTAAGCATTCCACCTCATAGAGGTTGTTGCCGTCGTCCTCCGCGGCAACGACCGTCTCCGCGGTGGTGGCGTTGCTTGACTCCGCTGCTGGCTGCGGCGAGGAGGCTCCGCGAATGTACCGTGGCCGCACTGGCCGCCCTCGCGTCCTGGGACGCCGCGCGGCCGTCCCTGACGCAGGAGGTCGGCGTCGTGGTGCCTCACCTGTGCCGCGCACTAGAGTCCGGCTCGGGCGCGTCCGCCGCGGAACACGTATGCGCGGCCCTGCTCCCGCTGACGGTCGCTGCTTCGTGGCGCACGTGGTCGCCGTGCTGGGCAGCGACCGGTCCGCACCCAGCACGGAAGCGCTGGTATGGCGGAGCTTTGCGGCAACACATGTGATAGCAAGGCCGCGCGGCGGCAGCAGCACGAGGACGAGGTCGTGGTTTCCGCCACCGTTCCACGACTGGTGTAGATGCTGGAGGCGAAGCCGTGACCCAGCGCGACGCCATAGTCCTGGCCACGTCAAGCGGGTGCCAGAAAGTGGTCGTGGAGGAGAGACGGGTTGGAAATCGCTGTAGCCGTCAGATGGTAGCCGGAGGGTGGAGATTGAGGCAAAGTTATACTTTGGCTCCCCAGCGCATGCGACTCGTATTTACTTTCCTGTGTATTATAAAACATTTCACCTCGTACTTGTTGCGGACATCTAAAATAGTTGTCTAATAAAAAAACGCGACCACACCTAAAAAGAGGCCCCGGAGGGGCACAAGATAGAGGAAATTTGAAGCAAGAGCATAGATGATTATTGCATTTTTGTTTTTTTTAAGTACCTCAGTTTTGAGGCTTAGAGTCTAAAGGCTCTTGTAATTTTTAGCTATGTATATGTGGATATAGGGCCCAGTTTTTATCTATAGTCTAAAAAGAATAGAACTACTACAGTACAAATTCTGTAGTTTTTTTTTTGAATGGGGCATTAGCACATTTAACATTTTGATTGGTGAAGTTGTGGGCCAAATCATTTCGAGAATAATAAGGCGCTGAACGGCTGAACAAGCTGCCAGTGATGACGACTGAACATGAAGCACGCACGAGGCTTCTCCCGTAGTCCCGTGAGGTCCTTCCGTCCTTATGCGCTGAGATCAAGCAAGGGCGGTTGCCGATCGATCGTCGATCGACACGCGGCGCCGCCGTACGATCGCTAATAGCCGGCGATCGCAACTACTACTACACACGAAACCAGGGGCGGAGCTCTCAATATGGCAAGGTATGGCACTCGCCATACCTTGAATTCCCAAAAAGATTTACTCCCAAACCATTTTGTACCAATACCATGAGGATATCAATGAAAATGAAGTTTCGCTGATAAGAACTCACCGTCGGACGCCGGAGGAAGAACAGAAGCGCAATATAAACTGAATGGGCTGCTCCTTTACGTGATCCTGTATATTGGCCCTTTGGCCTTTTTGTTGGCACATACATACTAGCTAGTAGACTACGGCTTGCTTCCTAGCAGGTGGACTAGCAGCCGTCTAGATGAGTATATGGTCCATCTACGAGACTCGATCTTTCAATGTTCGTGTCCCTGCGCTATGGCACCGCCGCCGCCCATCAATGTCTCTGTTCGTCTAGCCATCTCGTTGCACTACTGCCGCCCGTTCACCGCAAGGGTCGAGCGCGAGTCACACGCGCGGCAGCCGGTGTTGTCTCCATGAAGGCCTAAAACAAAACAATCTCCTACTGAGCAAGACCTAATTAGATAAGAACATCAATCTCCTACCGGGCATTTGCACATTTTGATTGGTGAAGTTGTGGACCAAATTATTGAGGGGTTTCCCTATGTGCCATCGAGAAAGATGGTCGATTCCCAGATGCCACTAAAAAGTTGACAATGATCCTGGTGCCATGACGTTTAACTCTTTTGTCCAACACTGTCATTCCATCCACTTTTGTTACTAACGGTGTCAAATTAACGCTGAGAAAAGACTTAAATACCCTCAGACTAGAGAAACGAAATAAAGTTGTTTTCCCACGTGCCACTCGGGCTGAGTGTTTTTTTTGCAAAAACTATAGCTCTATTATAGTATTGACGATCGTTTTATGAACAAAATAATAATAATAAATAAACATGTTTTTGATCCACTACGTAAATTAGTTGTAGATCTATTCTTTTTAAAAAAAACTGTAGCTCGGCTGTAAATTATGTACATAATTGATATAAATTAATTATTTATAAATGAGAATGATTAGAATTACCCGAATAATTATTTGAGTAATTATTCTGTGATGATGCCGATGATGGTTATGCTGCAAGCCGACATCGATCGACCAAGCTAGCTAGGAAGGTATCTGATCCGGCCGCGCACGTACAGTTGTTACTTGTTAGCAACCCAGAAGAGGTAGGTGGTAGGTGATGTTCCTGTCCACAGCAAGTGACTTCGTCAATTTGAATTGTGGTGGCACAGTCTTTCGGATGTAGTGTAGGGTTTGCGTGGATGAGTGTGCATGCGTGCTTTTGTCTCTCTGCACTTGCATGCAATGCAATCCGTCGTTTAATTTCTTTCCTTCCTTGCCAGTTCCAGTCGCGTACGTGTTGGGACTTTGTGACGTGCATGCGCAGACAGAAGAGGCCGGTGCACGCAAGTCCGTCCATCCTTGCACCGAACAGAAGAGATCGAACACCGATCGAGCTAGCAGTACGTGCCCGCGATTGCTGCATGCATGCGCTCGATCGCGTCCGGCCAAGCACCGCAATAATCCCCATCATCATCGCGTACGCGCGTCGTGCCACAGCCTCACGCCCGCGCACGGCCGGCCGGCCGGACATTAATTGCGTTGCGTGCCCCGGTACGGTCGTCGCATCGATCCGCATACGCAGCTGTGCCGGTGCAAGTCCATAGTTGCACCGAGCACGAGCAGATGATAACAATATCTTCAAATATTAAAATATATATCCACGACCTTCTTGCATCACATAAAATGGCTTGTTGCTCAGCTTGGGCCAGATGAACAGATGCAAGGAGGTCGGCCGTGTCGATCTGCTCGTCCGTGTCGTCCAGGTGGTTGATGATGCCGTCTAAACTAACGTATTATCCGCCGCCTATAAATATTGTACGTTTCTTTTGGGCATTCACAAAGGGAGATAGAGATTTAGGGCATGTTTGGAACTTCTCCACAAACTCTGCTCCGCAAACTCTAGTGTGGAGCAGCTTCATAAAAAAACTAGAGTTGATGGAGTATCTCTTTAGGTGCTCTCACAACTTCACCTTTTTTTCAGGAGCTGTGTGCGTGGAGCTAAAACCGTTGACTAAAAAATGTGAAGCAGAGCTGAAAAACGCGGAGCGGAGCAGTCCCCATTAAGGATAAAAAAAAACCTCAACCAAATAAAAAAAATATAAAATCCAAAAAATGATCAAATAATTATTCGAGTAATTCTAATCATTCTCATTTACAAATAATTAATTTATATCAATTGTGTACATAATTTACAGTCGAGCTACAGTTTTTGTAAAAAAAGAATAGATCTACAGCTAATTTACGAAGTGGATAAAAAACATGTTTATTTTTAATTATTATTTTGTTGATAAAACGATCGTCCATATTAGAATAGAGCTACAGTTTTTACAAAAAACACTCAACCACAGAGTGGCACGTGGGAAAACAGAACATTATTTCGTTTCTCTAGTCTAAGGGCATTTAAGTCTTTTCTCAACGCCAATTTGACATCGTTAGTAACAAAAATGACAGAATAGCGTGTTAGGTAAAAAAGTTAAATGTCATGGCACCAGGATCCGTGTCAACTTTTTAGTGACATCTGAGAATCGACCATCTTTTTTGATGGCACAGAAAAAACCTTCCAAATCATTCTAGGAATAGTATAATGCGCTGGACGGCTGAACAAGCTGCTAGTGACGACTCGGCTGCCTAGTACGTATTTAGCTACTAGCGGATCGGACCGGACATGAAGCACGTGCAAGCACGAAGCGTCTCCCGTACTCCCGTGGGGTCCTTCCGCCTTAAGAGCAAACTCAATGTACATGGCATGACTAATCCATAGGAAGAGGTCAGCATCAGTGGTATGTTGCTATTTTTTCTTCTACAATCGTCTGTAAGATGGGGCTCACATAAAAATAAAAAATCTCCATCCCCATCGCTCCTCTTGACTCAGCACCTTCTTTCTCCTCCGTGACTCCCGCCGCCGCCGCCCCATCGCCGCTGGTTGCTGCAGCTGCCGCTCCTTCCTTCTTTGCCCAGAACTAGTGACAGAGATGCTAGCTTCTTCCTTCTCATGCTCTCGGCATGCAAATGGTGGGCTTGGTGGTGGGCCGCGCGGATGGCTATGGCGGTTTCCTCACGGACAGCACGGAGATGGTTGTGGCGGCGTAAGCGGCGCAGATGGCCGCGGCGGCCTCATGGGTGGCCTGAGCAGCGCGGTGGCGGATTGCCGGCAGTGCAGATAGCCAGCTCGGCAACCTCGACGGCGGCGCGCATGCCTTGGCTGACATCCTTGCACGTCGTGGGCAGCACAGGCACATGGACGGAGAGAGAAAATATTTTTTTATTGTTATGGGCGGTCCATAGGCTTATGAATGACTTTTGTTATGGATTATTTCTTCCACAATGTTTTCAGTCCATAAGTAATAGTTTAATCCAAGGAGTCCCTCGTGGACTTGTGGTTGCTCGAGAACCCCAACTCCCTCCGTTACGTTACATCATCATTGCGTACTTAAATGCGCTGCTAGCTAGCTACACAGGCTGGGGCTACGTGCGCGTCACCGTACGTCTTGCTCGGTCACACACAAACCCATCTTGGATTCCATGATTCGTGACCTATTTGCAGGCATATATGTACGAGGATGCATGCCTATATATGTCTGCTTCCTCCTCCACATATATATATATATATATATATATATATATATATATCGTCTTCAAAAGGTCTTGATAATATAGACGGCATCCTCTTCGCAAGAAAAAAAGATAATATAGGCGGCATTCCCCTTGGCGCGCGGAAGGGAGCCTCCGATTCTTGTCCACAGTTGCATGAAAGTTTTTGCATCGTTCCGCTGCATCTCAAGCTACTTTGAGAGCTAGAATCGAGCTGTGCTCTCTTTGTGCGTGGTTCCTTCACATAGCAAGATCCTACACTATCGATCAGGTACGAAATGAAAATGGTTACTCTCGAGCTGGTGTTTATATATATATTCTTCTTCGTCGTCGCTTATTCTAACATACGGAGTAATACTTTCTGGTTTCTTCGTGAAGGAATAATAGGGCGCGCTATGGCACCATCGGCTTCCCCGGTTCATGAAGAACTGCAGCAGGCTGCTGATGATGCTGAGAAGCAGTTGAGGAACCAGCTTGCTGCAGCCGCGAGGAGCATCAACTGGACCTATGCCCTCTTCTGGTCCATTTCAAGAACCCAACCAGGGTAGGTAATAAAGTGATACTAACATACGGTTGATATTTCGTTGGCAGTTTTCTGAAAAAAAAACTTTGATGATGCTCGCCACATAATAAGAATAACATTAGGCTTTTAACGGTTCTTTTTTAGAGCGAAAAAGAATTATATTATATAATACCTGGGTATATCAACATTACAAGCACTATAGATTATAAAATAGTACTCACGTTGTGAACAACATAACTCAAAATCGAATATGTAAGACTCTTTGTAGTTTGGATGACTGCATATGTAAACACTCGGCAAATGACCTGATATTAAATGTTTAACGAACGACGGCCAACATTTCTGTAGGCAAAATTAAATTAAGGAATTTCTTCTTTCTATCACCGAAGAACGAGGAAGACTAATCTAAAAATTATTCTCCCTAGTCCTTCATCGGGCCTAACTATAACAAAACGAAGGAGAGACCGGAGAAAATTATTGCATGACAACGACATCATCTGCACCTTGATGCCGCTTTCGAAAACAAAAGTTTTCATGTCGTCATGTCGATGAAGATGCTGACGTCAAAGTTGTCACCCTCATCTTCAACGGAACCGCCATGGAGAAGACGATTTCACACTTCTCCTTCACCGTCACCGGAAAGGAGGAGGAAATAAAACTCCGGTACTAAAAAATTTAGCATAAAGAAACACTAACTCTAATGACTCAATCTATCAGAAAAAACTTAATAAAAATAATGGATCTCCATTCCCTTTAGGCTCCGAAGAGAATTTAGCATAAAGAAACACTAACTCTAATGACTCAATCTATCAGAAAAAACTTAATAAAAATAATGGATCTCCATTCCCTTTAGTCTCCGAAGAAAGATACCGGAGAAAAAGAAAAGGAGAGCGCACCGGTGATGAATGGCGGCGGCGGCAGCAACGGCAGCGCTAAGGCAGAAGGGCTAGGCTGCGGCGGGCCCTAGTAGAATTCCAGATCCCCATGACCTGCACAGTGTGCAATTTTCTTTTCTTTTTTCTTCTAATACATCTCTATACCTACTCTCTTCTTTTCATCTTAATGTGGATCACACATTTTCCGTTCCTTATTAACTCTCATGCTCGAAGTTAAAACGGCACATAATATGGGAAGGAGAGAATAGATGCTAAGAAGAAATTATGTTGCAGCAAAAGAAAATTATGTGCAGAGAAATGAAAAGTTAAAAATCTCATATGAGATTATCATTTTTCACCCAAATTTTGTCCTAAAGGCATCTGACTCTTGGGCTTTCATTGAATCTAATAAAGAATTAAAAAATCTGGAATGTTTTTTGACGAGCTACAGTAAAAGGTTCTACCTCGAAAGTTAGAGCTATATAATAACTATTTATGACAAGTATAAACATGGTTTTATTAGTCAATATTTTTGTTGACATGGACGAACTATCAATAACAAGTATAAACATGTTTTTGTAGCCAAGCTAGAAAATATTTTTGCTGATATGGACAGGAGAAAAGATTAAAAAAAAACTAGGCTCGTATACAATCCAGCTTGTTCTAGCTTATTCTCTCACAGAACAATATTCAATCAGTCGCTTTTGTATCAGCTGAACAAAATGTATGTGAGGGGAATTGGTCGGTGGAGCCATGATAATGCATCAGTGTATTGGGTATTCCATATAAACAAAATTGTACGGTGAAAATATACAATAATATATAGTAGCAAGAAGGATTTGGTGTGGACGTGGAAGTTTGTTTCTGTTGTTTCCGTAGCTTTCTTTTACAATATAAATCATTATTGCTAACACCTAACATATTTGTATTTGTATTTTTAACCAAAATAATGGTACCACATATAAATAATAAAGGAAAAAATTTATACAAATAGAAAACAACTATTGTGTAACTTGACTCTTATAACTTAATCTATAGTCAAGCCATGACTTTCGCTCCCTGCATCACTCTCATTGAGGGCAACTAGGACGGTGCCATCGGCTCGGCCTCCCAACCTCTCCCTCCAGCCTCCACTGTTCATCCACCATCGAAGCTCGCCGCCAGAGTTCCGGTGGAGGGCAAGGATGGCAGTAGTATCAGGTGCCCTCCTTCCTCCCTCTCTGGTTCTCCCTCTCCTTCCTGGTGGAGATCTATGTCGCCATCGTGCTTCTCATGGTGGTGGTTGGCGACTCAAATCTGGCCTCTCTGTAGGTGGATCTAGATCCCCACCGTCCAGACCAGCTCTAGAGGCATATGGGAGGTGTCAGCGTGCTTCGGGCTGGTAAGGTGAGGTTGGCCCCTTCGGTAGGCCTCTAGCCCTCTCCTCATCGCTCGTCATGCTTACAGGAGGGTTCGTGTAACACCCGAAAATTTGAATTTTTGAAATAGATTGAAAATGGTTTAATTTGAATTTTGGTGTTCATAAAAATTTAGGTAAATAAAAACATTTTCATCAAATTAAAATCTCTTAAGGTAGCAACTTGCTTTTGCATACATGCTGGTGCATTGTTTTGTTTGTTGAGTGTCTTTGTTCAAAAACTCAAAGAAAAGAATTTCAAAATGGTTTGAAAATGATTTGCAAAATAAAAAGAAAATGAATATGAAAAGAAAAAGAAAATCCAACCTTGTTTCCTTTCTGCTTGACCCGAAGGCCCAGCTCCTCTCTACCCCCTCTCCTTTCGGCCTAGCTCAGCTGGCCTGCTTTTTCTCCCGCATGGGCCAGCTATCCAGCCCAGCGCGCGCCTTCCCTTCTCCTTGGGCCATTCGGCCAGGCCGGCCTAGCCGCAGGAGTGCCCCTCTCCTTCTCCTTTCCCTTCTCTCTCTCCCGGTTCCACTGCCAGCCCTGGCCCACCTATCATCTCCCTCTTCTTCCTCCCCCATCCGATCGGGATTCTGCTGAAGCAGAGTCCGGCTCCACCCGAGAGCTGCCTTGGCGTGCGCATCACGCCAGGACTCCCTTCTTCCCCTTTAAATAGCGCCGCAATCCCCGCCCGCGCCATCTCCATCTACAATCGCCTACCCTACCCCAGCGCCCACAGACGCACCTCGCGGACGAGTTGAGCACGCTGCTGCCGCCATTGACGCCTCAGAAGCTCCCTCGGTCCACCGCTAGCCCTCCACCTCCTTCGGAACAAGGTTTGGGACCCATATAACCCTATGACCCGCTCGGTTTTGTGTTTCCTTGACTGTACAGTCTTGCCACCGTGAGCAGGGAGTCGCCGACCACTGCTTCTCATCGCCGGACACCTCCATCCACCTCCGGCCACATCTGAAACCCTGGGTTAGTTCGCGTGTTCCCCCTCTTGCTCCTTGTATCCTCCCCATTCGAAGTCGTGGCCTCTAGGGCCGAATCCATGCGCCGGTGAGCTTCCCTATTGCCGGCAATGTCCACCACAGCGTCGCCCTCCCCTGTTCCCCCGATGGGGAATCCCATCTCTCTCCCTCCATCTATTCTGAGCCATCCATCTGAGATCCAATGGCTCACGTGAGCCGATACCCCTTCGCGGGTAACAATTGCTAAAGAGACCCTGATCTGTTTCTTATTCAAACCGCCGTCCATGGCGTACTCTGCCTTTATGCTTTCTCCTCTGAAAAGCGTAATCTCCATCATATCTGTTTTTATTCGAAAATAAATGAAAAATCTTATTTTCAGAATTTCCATCTAATTTAAAAAGCTTATAAAATCTTTGTTTTAGCTCTGATTCGATCCGTTCCAGTCGCGTTAGCTTCATAATTTCAAGATCTATCTAATGGTACAGTTTTCATCGATGCTAAAGACTTTTGAAAAATAAAGTTTAGTTAACCCTTTTTAATCAATTAATCTTATATACAAAATCTAGTTTAATTCATAACCTCTACGTTCTAGATCCGTTTTAGCCCGTTCTAGTTACGTTGGTTTAGTAACGATAAGATCTATCTGTTAGCAGAAGTTTTTAACATTTTTTATTCTCTAAAATAAAATGATAATTGATTAATCTATAATCAATGGTTTTCCAATTAAAATCAATTAGGGTTTCACTTCGGTTTTTCCTAAATAAAATCTATTTAGTTTAATATTGTTTTTCCAAGCAAATGAAATGTGACTTAATTTAATTTGGGTATTTCTTTGAAATATCCTATCTATGCTTTTTATATAGATAAAATAAATGAAGCCTAATTCTCTTATAAAAGCTAAATCTTTTGGTAGTCGTTTCTTTTCGTTATAGATCCGATTAGCGTGATTCTCGCGTCTGCGTAATCGTAGCAATACGTAGATTTCTTTTAAACCTTTTTCATTGATTGGTGTATTGTTCTAAAGTAGATATATTGTATGCTTTGTATGATTGTTCAGATGCTTGTGTGGTGTTTATGATCTTGTCCAATCGGTGAGATTTACGTGGAGATCAAGAAGTAGTCATCAGAAGATCGAGAATCAAGTGAAGAAAGGATCTAAGAGTTTGAGGCAAGTATAACATGGGATCATCCTTGTTACCTATTCACCTTAATCAATCTAGTCATATTGCATGTGTCTAATTTTGATTCCTATTAGATCTTTATCATAGCTTTGTTATCCCTTTTACCTTGTCACCAATGGGTTACTATGCATATGGGTAGTTTTGCTATGCTGAACATGAAGAATCTTGAGTTGAATGTTGACTAATGGATATATGCAACGTTGATTAAAATTGGCTTTTATAACAACATGGAATAGGACCCCACTGTAGGGCAAAAGCTGAGACTTAAATACAACCATGAGTGCTATAATGGCTCTGGCTTTAGTTAAGTATGAAGTTTGGACTAGCATGCTTGTGGTTCGTGAAAGGCACCTTTGCCGAGCTGGTTTAGGGGTATAGCTTGTATGGGGACCGCTGCGGGTGGTACCATCGGGGTGTCCCATATACCCCTTTGCATTGGGTCTGTAGGGTCCGCTACATGCTAGAAAGGGCTTTTGAATGACTTCATAGTGTACCCTGCCCGCTCACCTTGTGTTTTGGGAGTCATGATCCCGGGCATATGGGCAACACGGCTTGTGGGTAAAGTGCGTAACCTCTGCAGAGTGTAAAACTATCATGATAGTCATGCTCACGGTCACGAGCGGCCTGGAAAACTCACAGTGTTAGTAACTCCTGTTGTTGAACAACTTATGATGGTAAGTTTGGAGATATGATATATGAGATTGTTTCATTAATGATCATGTGGTTACCAACTGGGATAAGCATAACTAAAGCTAATTGTTGTTAAAACTTGACCAAGTTAAAAGCAACCGCAGTAAGCCAGTGTCAGCCTTTTGAGCTTCATAACCCTATCTTATTCTTGCTGAGTACTTTAAGTGCTCACCCTTGCCTTATCAACCATACCAGATTGCAAAGAGCAAGAGTTAAAGGAGTTAGGCTTGTGATCAACCAGTCAGTTGTCCCTGTGAAGTTGGAGCCTTCGTCTCAAGATCGGAGTCGTCTTTCCGTTGTTTGTTGTGTTGAGGTTATCCTTTGACCTTATATGTTATGTATTTAAGTATTGTCTTTTGATACTTCCTTAATTTGTGGCTATATGTGAGATTTGACTTTCTGGGCTCACATATGGTGTAAATCTGGTTTTGTTCTTAAAACCGGGTGTGACAGTTCGGTGGCCAGGGGCGTGTGGAGGGTGGCTAGGCACGACTAGGGGGCGATGTTGGCGGTTTCAACGACAAGGACTTCTTCCCCTTCCCTTGCCCCCTCTTCCTCCCTGCCATCCTTCTCCCTTGTCAGTGTCCAGTTCGGCTTGCTGTTGGCTAGCTTATACAAGTTCCGGCAAGGGGTATCCTCCTCGTCGTGCTTCCTGTGACTGTCCCTTCCCCTGGCGGCTAGTTGGTTTCCACAATGGGTCGCGGAGCAGACATGTTGGTGGTGGCAGTTTGATGTAGATGCTGCTAGAAGCAGTGCACGACGTGGTTGATGCGGGACCAGCTTGGAAGAGGGTCGGCTATGCGAGTGGAGCTCTTCTGATCCCAGCCCTCTACATTTTGCCTTCTTGGGTTTGCTTCCATGACAGAGTTGGCTGGACCATCTTTCTGTTGGTTGGCTTCGCCGGTTCCAGCGGTGGGAGGATCTCCGTCGGGCTTCTCCTGGCGCTTCTCCCTATCAACGTCCCTAGGATGCTGGTGACCCTTCGTCGCACCCTGCCTTTGTGGTAGGGTTGGGTCTCTGGTGGCGATGGCGTGAAGGTTGTATGACGTCGTGACGAAAGCTTGGGCAACAACGTCTATGGATGCGGTTCTCTTCTCGGGGCGTTCTTTTCTACCTCTCCTCCTACCGTACTAGATATTACAGGAGAAAACATTTCCTTCGTGGGCTAACTTGTTGGTGTTTTTAGCGTTGTTTCCTTCTTAGAGGCATGGCTAGGCTTTGCAGTTCTGCGGTTGTTTCTTACCGTCTATTCTTGGTGGTGCCCGGTGTCGCTCGATAGGTCTTTGTGTTTCTTTAGTCATTTGTTAGTTGTTTTGAGTTGTTAGTTGGGTAAATTTGATAAGTTGGAGCAAGTAGCGCAAATTGGGCACTTTTTCTATAGTCCAGGTGCCTGAAATTTAAGATGATTTCAGGCAACACTAATATACAACCAACTAGTATTTGTCAACTTTGTATTTTTTTTATTTATCTTTGTGTTATAACATATTAAATTTTTGTCTTTGTCTTCCTATAGAAATAATTGTAATTGTTAAATTGTCTTTGTGTCAACATATATAAGATTTTCAGGCACCTGAAATTTAGCAAATCCTAAAATTGGGTGTAGGATGAATGGTGCACTCAACTCACTTGTATAGTTTTTTACTTAGGGGGTGTTTAGTTCCCCATGGAATCTAAAATATTTTGGGTTTTGGTTCTTTATTTTGCAAAATGAAACTAAACACCACCCAAAATATTTGGTAAAAAGTGGTTCATTCTGTATTTTGGATTTTGGACTTAAGAGGCCAAAATAAGGGAATCTTTGCATTGGTTTGTGTGTCATCCTCACAATCTCCATCATTGAAAGACAAATTTTGGTTGGAACTAAACACTCTACCAAAATATTTTGGATTTTGGATTTTAGAATCCAAAATAGTTGAAATTTTGGATTTTGGATTTTAGTTGGAACTAAACAGGGCCTTAGTTTCTATTACAGAAAACTAGCGGATACTTATCTTTTTTCCTTTTTTCCATCTAATAGAAACCGCCGTAAATTTTTTGTTGTCCTTTCTAAAAATTATAGTAAAATATTTAGCTCTATTATTGATCTTGCTATTACGGGACAAAACTTACAAGGGTGCTGACGTGGACGGACGGGTTCTACAACGGCGAGGTGAAGACAAGGAAGGTCTCCAACTCCGTGGAGCTGACAACCGACCAGCTCGCGATGCAGAGGAGCGAGCAGCTCCGGGAGCTGTACGAGGCCCTCCTGTCTGGCGAGTGCGACCGCCGCACGGCGCCAGCGAGGCCGGTCGGCTCGCTGTCGCCGGAGGACCTCGGCGACACCGAGTGGTACTACGTGATCTGCATGACCTACGCCTTCCGGCCTGGACAGGGGTATGGATTACTGCTCGATACAACAATCATATATATATATATAGCTGATGCCCCTGATGGTAACAATCTTTTCTTGTGCGGCCACAGGTTGCCGGGCAGGAGTTTCGCGAGCAACGAGCATGTCTGGCTGTGCAACGCGCACCTCGCCGGCAGCAAAGCCTTCCCCCGCGCGCTCCTTGCCAAGGTATGCACGCACGTTTCTCAGTTGTTCTCCGTGTCTTGTCTATATATTTTTGCCTTCCATGCATGTTTTTCACTAGTCTGCTGCAATCTTTGTTCGTCGAATCATGGTGAACAACGTGCGTTGTACCTGATGTGTGGCATTGGGTGCCTACGTACGGTCAAGCAGAGCGCGTCCATTCAGGTAAGGGCATTTCCCTGCTTCGTCTCGTCGGGAACATTACACAGGACACTTTCTGCAGATTTCTGACTGCTACAACTAACACTGCACCCTGGATCGTGCATGTTTTCTTCAGACAATCGTCTTCATCCCGTTTATGGGTGGCGTGCTTGAGCTTGGTACAACTGATACGGTATTTTCAGTTGTTCACTAGCCAATATAGTTACTACATTATCTGAAAATGAGAAATTTTACAATGATCAATTCACAACACTGAATGATATTATTGTCAGGTGCCGGAGGACCCGGACTTGGTCAGCCAAACAACCGCAGCTTTCTGGCAGCCGCAGTGTCCGACATATTCGGAAGAGCCGAGATCCAACCCGTCAGCAAACGAAGCCGACGAGGCCGCAGACATTGTTGTGTTCGAGGACCTCGGTCATAATGCCATGGAGACGATGACTGCCGCCGCCGGGGGACACGGACTGGAGCTAGTAGAAGCCGAGAGCCTGTCAAACGCAAGCCTGGAGCGCATCACGAAGGAGATCGACGAGTTCTATACCCTCTGCGACGAAATGAACGTGCAGCCACTACCACTAGAGGATGGCTGGATCATGGACGACGGGTCCAATTTCGATGTCCCCTCGTCCCCGCAACCAGCACCCCCGGCAGCGGAGGCTACTGCTAACGTTGCCGACACCTCAAGCGCACCCACTGTCGATGGCTCTCGCGCCACCAGTTTCATGGCGTGGACGAGGTCCTCCCAGTCGTGCTCTGATGAAGCGGCGGCAGTGCTTGTCATCATCGAAGAGCCGCAGAAATTGCTGAAGAAAGTGGTGGCCGGCGGCGGAGCTTGGGCGAGTTGTGATGGCCGGGGCACGGCGAGAACAGCCCAGGAAAGCGGCATCAAGAACAACGTCATGTCTGAGCGAAAGCGCCGGGAGAAGCTCAACGAGATGTTCCTCATTCTCAAGTCATTGGTTCCGTCCATTCACAAGGTACTTTTTGGGATTTGAGAACGTTTGTTGATTTGTATCAAAACTTGAAGACGTTTTTTTTTTCAATTTGGCAGGTGGACAAAGCGTCGATCCTTGCCGAGACGATAGCGTACCTCAAGGAGCTTCAGCGAAAGGTACAAGAGCTGGAATCCAGTAGGGAACTTCTGTCGCGCCCATCCGAAATAACAAGGCCAACAAGGCCCCGTGGCATCGCCAATGAGAGTGTCAGGAAGAAACTCTGTGCGGGCTCCAAGAGGAAGAGCCCAGACTTCGGTGGTGACGTGGAGAAGGAGCACGGCCATCCCTGGGTCCTCCCCATGGACGGCACCAGCAACGTCACCGTCACCGTCTCGGACAAGGACGTGCTCCTGGAGGTGCAATGCCGGTGGGAGGAGCTCCTGATGACACGGGTGTTCGACGCCATCAAGGGCCTCCACTTGGACGTTCTCTCGGTTCAGGCTTCGGCACCAGATGGCTTTATGGGGTTTAAGATACGAGCTCAGGTATCACCAGCTAACTAAGACATGCCAGCCAATTGAAATACTGCTCTGGTTAATTAGCTGACCCTGTTGACTTGTTGCTGGTCAGAGAGTTTGGTTTACTGATGCAGCTGTTTCTGTTCAATTTCTATTCAGTTTGCAGGCTCCGGTGCCGTCGTACCCTGGATGATCAGCGAGGCTCTCCGAAAAGCAATAGGAAAGCGATGAAGGGACAGCTGAAAGTTGGATATCGATCTGGAAAGCTTCATGAATCGAAGCGAAGTTGTATTTCTTGCGGAGAAGGGCCCAAAGTTGATCTATGCAACACATTTTTGTCAGGTGTATTTGCAGGGTTCTTCTGTTCAGTTTTTATATCAAGAAAAAAAGAGGTTCGGACGGAAACATGTACTGAAACTGAAAGCTTGCCTATTCCTAAGGTCAGTCTGTTCCAGCTATGTAAGTTGTAAGATCGACCTTCTTCAGTGCTTCATAAATGCATGTTGTATGTTTGTTTAAACTTTTCTACTTAATACAATGATGTGTAAAACTTTTGCATATTCAAGAAAAAAAACTGAAAGCTTGCTACCGTCAGCTTATTCATCTAATCAAAGCCTATTTCTACTTTGCTCTTCTCATTCGCCTCCCTGGAGCAGGCTTTATGGGGTTTAAGATACGAATCATTCGAACTCGATAGCGTTTAACGGTTCTGACAAAATCGTTAAACCAAGGGGGAAGAATAACCATGCGCACCTATTATGCTCACAACAAAAAGCTTTGCACAAGCTTGCGCTATTTGCAGTACTTTGCAATATTCTCAGGTACCAAAGGGATTCACTGCTCACAGCACCAAGGCGCTGAAGCGTCTTTAGCTCAACAGTGCAAAGCTGTTGACTGAACAATCAATTGTCAATTTGATGGACAGGCAAATGAAGTCCTACTATTGCTCTATCATGTTCATGAGAAAGTGCATATACAGTTGAATGTCATGAACCGTATGAGGGCCCTGAAGCTAGGCAAGAAGGCGTACAAGTGTGGCTAGTTGTCGACGGCCTGTACGGCTGTACCGCGCTGGTTGTGATGGTGTCGCTGAGTTTGGCCCATATAGGCGCAGGGGCTCAGCCCATGTAACGAATCGTGTGGTGATCGGCTATTATAGAAGAGCATATTATCCACCTTAGAAGAGCATACCATTCATCTTCAACAAGTGTTTCAAATTCTGTTCGCCAAAAAAAACAAGTGTTTCAAATTCTACACAGTAACAACTTTCTATTGAAAAGATCAAAGTGCATCATTGCTTAGCAATCCCTTGAATACTTGGGACATATCATTTAAAAAATGTGGTTTCTACTAAGCCATCTAAAATTGTTGCTGGCCCAATGCCAAATCTGTAAAACAATTAAAGGGGTTCTTGGGGCTAACTGAATACTACAGGAGATTTATAAAGCACTATATTTTGAATCGTGTGGTGATCAGCTATTAGGAAAAAAATCTATTTTTTCTCTCTGAACTCTAGTACACATCTGTTTTTTTCTCCCTGAACTATATAACCAGAAATCTTCCCTTCTCCAACTTTTAAAATCGTTCGTTTTATCTCCCTTACTGATTTTGAACAGTGGTTTTACTAAAGTAACAGTGGTTTTTTATTTTATTATTTATTTTTGTTGAACCTTTGAAAATTTATAGTAAATCACAGATAAATCATAAAATAGAAAAATTAATTTTGTTAGACTTCACATCAGTAGATCTATACAATGAACATATAATATGGTATGCTTTAGTACAAAGTTTTTTCAATTAATTACAGAAAAGTATAGATATAGAGTTACAACAAAAACTTTATACTAAAACATACCATATTATATGTTCACTAAATAGATCTACTCATGTGGAGTCTAACAAAATTGGATTTTCTATTTTATGATTTTTGTGATTTACTATAATTTTTCAAAGATTTAGCCAGATAAATAAATAAATAAATAAATAAATAAATAAATAAGACACAATCACCATCACTGTATCAAAAACCATTGTCCAAAACCAGTCAAGGTATTAAGACAAAAGGTTTTCAAAGTTGGAGGTGGCAAGCTTTTTAGTTTTATAGTCCGGGGAGGAAAAACGAACGTAGGTCAAAGTTGAGGGTGAAAAAAATAGACATTTCCGAGCTATTATAGCCTCTGTAAAGGAATGAGAAGCAGTTATCGAAGGACATAATTATGAACCTTCTTTTGCCTTATCGAAGGACATAATTCCGAACCTTCTTTTCGCCATTCCTCTGTTTCTTATCTGAACTGGTTGTTCTTCTCCGTAATCCCTCTGTTGCTGAAAACTTAATCCCAAATTCCATCGAAATCTTCCCGGTTACTCAGTTCATTACATCGAACCAAATTCTCAAACTAGCTCTAAATTGGCCTCGGTGGGCAATCGCAGAGTTCAAGAGTAGGGTGGTAAAAGCATAACTTATCATGGGGGAACACCATTGGCTCATGAAAAGGACCCCTGGATCCTATAGAACCGATAGGTTGATAAAAACAGCAAACAAGCAATAGGCCGGTCTGAGATGAGACCCAGCTTCCACGATGGATGAGCAAAGAAATCACTGCCGCTAGTCCCGTGGCCTCACAGCTCACTTTCTTTTCTTAAAAAACAACTGACAAGAAATTGGTGGAACATATATTAATAGAAAAAAGTAGATGCGATCTCTATACTAGGACTCTACTCCATAGAGCTAAAATTTAGTTGTTAATAATTAGATCCTTAGATCCAAATAGGTATGGTCTAGCTAATGTTAATTTAGCTAATAACGCTCTATTTGAATCCATAGAGCCAATAGGCTGTTAATAATTAGGTCCTTAGACCTAAACATGTACGGCTTAGCTAATAGTTTAGCTAATTGTTAGGCACTGTTTGGATCCAAGGAGTTAATACTTAGCTGCTAGTGATTAGCTTTTTATCCAAAGAAATCTAGCTAATTATTAACTGTATATCTAACTAACAACTATTTCACTTGTTAGGCTAAACTAGCTAATAGCAGTCATTGTTAATATCTATCATCTAGCTACTTTTTAGAGCATCTTCGAGAGCCTTTCTAAAATCTGCTATCTAAATTACCATTTGGAGAGTGAGTAAAATTGTTTTTTATATTTTTTTATCTTGTGCGCACTATGCATGAGAGCTATCCTCATTCTCTATGGCTAGCGGGAAATCTACAATAAAGTATATCTATATTTGTATATCCAATTAAAGAGGTTGTTGGAGGGTGTTTTTTCACCAAAATCTCTATTACAGTAAATTAGAAAAGATATAAAAAGTCACTTAGAGATGCTTTTATTCCCATGATTTTATTTTATCCGGCGCGAGAGGCCTCATGAAAGATACCAAGAAGATGTATAACTCAGCGACTAGGCATGACCTGTGGATTTTTTAAAATCTTTTAATACTATTTTTAAAATAATATGCTTGACTTTTTTTTAAAAAGAGATGAAAACGAATCGAATCGGAGTGGATAATAGTTTCCCTGTATCCTAATCCTATTTTTTAAATCGGATTCGGAGCGGGTTGGATATTAGATGGTTTCAGATACAAAAGCGGATTTTTAGGATGTTGGAAATGGTATTGATTCGGACTGGTTTCGGAGTGGAAGCGGACTTTTCTAAGTCAGATAATATGCGCTTAGACGTTGTTCTTTTATGATGAGAAACAATTCATTAGATGTTATTTATGCTTAAAAACAATAAAAATAAATCAATAACTATGCATATATACTACAATATAATAATGCTAGTGTTATAGGTTAGATTGACTTTTACTCTTGCGCTTGGGCTCCTTAAAATATTCGGATTATCCTATTAGAAGAATCGGATAATTCATATCCAATTATCGGATAATCCATATCCACCGGATTTTGTCAATCTCATATCCTATACCACATCCGCTGATCCGCATATAGTCAGATTCAGATTATTCATATCCGCACGGTTAAAAAAACACTTCTTTGTATCCTTAAAATTCGGATTCGGAGCGGATCGGAGCGAAGGATTATCCTAACCACTTTCACCTCTAAAAAAAAGTAACATGTTTGATCGTTCCTATTTCCCTGGCATATCCAAACCACGTTGTCGCGTGTATTGGTACGGCTGGCCCAACACCGTGGCATGTTGGCCGCCTACTAACCGATGACATGGCTGCTTTTGCTGCGCCAGACTTTGGCGCGGAGGCCCCATGCCAGCTTGCCTGGCACATAAAAAATGAGATACAGAGTCACCGTCGACTCTCTCACTCATTTTTTTGTCGTTGGGCGCTCCCAGTGCAATAAACTAGTGCCACCAGCCTCTCCCGAGCCAGGTCAGCCTTCATAGCGAGTTGGTGTTTGCCCCCAAGCCTGATGAGGACATAACACCTTCGGATACGACTATTGATTACAAGGTAAGCTCGTTTCCACACTTGTGTTGGTATAATTCACTTGGTTCCAGATGTACATGTCAGTATTCGCTTGGAGGTTCAAATGTGTCTCAGAAGTATAAGTTCATCAAAGTCCAATATTCGATTCGTTGGCAACCTGATAATGCTTCATTGAGAAGGTCATACCTCATCCATTTGGAGTGTGATTAATGTTATTGAGATCTTAATGGACTTTCAAATAGATCTGATCTCATATCAATATCACGTCGGCAAGGCCTCCAAATAACCAATACATAGTGTCATTGTTTCTATCAGGAGATACGTCCTTGTCATGTGCTTGTTATTTACCCTTGAACCCTGGATCATGTTGGATGACGCTCCAAGGAGATAGAGAACACACCAAGGAAGCTCTTGGAAGTCGTCTCCCTTGCCACCATCTTAGGAGGTCAGCAAGGGTGTTCAAGCCATGTTAGAGGCCCAATCATGTGAAGTTCAAGTCTATCTTGGACTTTAGGCCTAGTTTGTAGTAAAACAGATGTCCAGATTACATACAGACTTTGTTTTCAACAAAACACATGTCCATGGAAATATAATTTAATAAGAAACCCAATAAAAGTGAATACTTGGTTAAGAACATCCATGCTAGAAATTCAAACAAACATTTAGCTTGGATTTGTTTTTCATCACTCACGATTGGTTTATCAGAATTCTTGAGGAGTTTCATCTCATCGGTGTGACTTTCCAAACATCTAGATCAAACGCTAGGTAGCAAGCCACTCTAACATAAATGTGACTTTGATTTTGCTCGCCACACTTTTTTACCAAAGGTGAGGCGTAGCAAATTATGGCACAAACTAGACATGTACTAGTCATGTAGTAAGTGCTATGTACAAACAGAAATACTACGGTATAAATTCTGTAGTTTTTTTTATGGGGGCATTAGCACATTTTGATTAAGGTGAGGTTGTGGGCCAAATCATTCCAAGAATAATATAATGCGCTGGACGGCTGAACAAGCAGCATGATGACCCAGCTGCCTAGTATTTAGCTACTAGCTAGCGGATCGGACCGGACATGAAGCACGCACCAAGCGTCTCCCGTACTCCAGTGAGGTCCTTCCGTCCGGCATGTACAACATTGAGACGACTGTTGTCTGCAGGTTCTTAGAATTTACAATACAGACGTCTAAATAGACAGCTCGTACAACGCAGACAATCGTTGTCTGTTTTGATTGTCTATAAATTATTTAATGTTTGTATGTTGTCATGATCAATCCTGAATAATATTTCTATATATCATTGTGTTGCTAATGTATGAGAAATAAATTCTTCAAAGTAATCAAGATCAATTGTGAATATTATTTGAAATACTATTTTGTTGCTATTTGTAAAAAAAAGAACCAAGCACAAATAAGACTGCAGTAGTATATACTTGCTAATTTTACCAGAGCTTACACATTGGATTGCAGTATATGACTACTGCGTGCAACAGTTCGAAAGCACATTATCAACAAGCATGTGGTGATCATCACTTGACGGTGTGCAGCAAGAGTGAAGGAGTACATTGAATTTTAAGTCTCCGGTGTACTCTGGATGAGCTTTGCGAGTCGTGTTGCCACAACATCAGGGACAAAAACCGGCGCTGTGCTACTTGCTTGCCGGAGCCACAACTACCGCGCGCAAGAGAAATTTTGCCACCATCGCCCACAGTTGATCGCGGCTCGCTCGCAACAGGCGTACAACGGAACAAGGTGTCGGCGTCTCGTGAGACGACGGCGACGTTGTCTCTCATCATCAATGAAGGGTGTTTTTGCAAAACTTTAATTACATAGACAGCTCTGTAGCGGCGTTGTACGTGAGATCAAGCAAGCAGGGCGGTTGCCGATCGTCGATCGACACGCGGCGCCGCCGTAGGATCGCTAATAGCCGGCGATCGTAGCTACTACACATGAAACGTGTGCTTCTACCGACGGCTCAATGGGGACTCGTCAGTCGCCGGTGCCCGCGGCAGCGACCGGCAAGAATGACAGCTCGTCCCGGAGATGCGCGGGTGGCAAGGGGGGAGCGATGTGGTGCCGACTGTTTGTCTGCTGACTTTTTTTTTCTCGTGGAACCGTCGTGGACGTGGAGGACGGTTCGGCTTCATGATTTGCTGGCTCCTGGCGTGGTTGATGAGTTGCTCCCTCAAATAATGGAAAGCTCGTACCGTGTTCGATGTGACCGTGTAGCCTAGAGAGCGATTGATGAAAAGTACTTTTAGTACTACGCTAAACGACTGTGTGGTCCGCGGTGTTATAGCAGCGTGTGGTGGGCAGGGATGAGTTTTCTGATTTTTTCTTTGCGCTGTCGTTTGTCAGTTAGTGATAGTTAGTGATGCAAGTGGCTAATATATAAATACAACCTATAAATATGTATATAGGTTTAATATTATGAATTTCTAGAAAAAATAATCTAAGAAATACTAGTGGTTTTTGTAACTTCAAATAAGTTTATTATAAAAATAGATTCAATGATCTATCTAATGTTATTAATTATGTAACATAAATATTAATATTTTTATATAAAATTAATCCAAGTTATTTCTAATGGCTAGGTTATCTAAAAAGTTTTTTCTTCTCGAATATACAAAAGATTTGTGTATCATTGTAATCTATATCTATATATACCTATATATATAATATATAATATATAATATATAATATATATATATATATATAATTTCTAGCCCTATTTTTCGTCCAGTCCATTCAAAAGTCTAACCGTAAACCCACTCCTCTCGGCTCACTTGCTGGCTCGTTGCTGGCCACTTGCTTCTTTCGGCCCATCCATGGAAATCATGTATTGTATGTACTCTGCATCTTGCGATGCCCGTGAGCCGGCCGCACGGAAGAAAGGGAAAAGGCTACGGCCGAAGTAGGAAAAGCAGGCGGCGGATCTGGAGAGAGCTCTGACACGTGTCGGCGGTGGTTCGCGATGGCGGCGGACCTGAGCAGGGCGTTGCACGGCATCAACTACCTCAACCAGCTCCTGACGGACACGTCCCTCGCGCCGGAGGCGCGCTACAATTCTACGGCGCGGAGCAGGCTGCTGGCTGCACGCACTTGTGGTTCCTCAGCAGAGCCTCCGAGCCGTGGGTCCTGTGGGGCTACCCCTCCACGCAGCACGCGCACTCTGACCCCGCGAGCAGCTGGAGCAGTGCAACAACGCGCTGCGCCGTACGTGCTCCTCCTCCCTCACGGCCGTCTCCGAGGAGGAGGATGACGACGACGACTTGGACGGTGCCAGTGCTGCTGCCGGTGGTGGCAGCAGTAGTGCCTGATCCAAATTTGTAATCTTCCGTCCTAGGAGTATCCATCTTGAACCCGAGTTGAAATACAAAGCAAAGGAAAAATAAAACAGAAAGGATGAAAAGGAAACTACCACACATCAGATACACGAGAATTTGAAATTGACAAAAAAAAATAGCGCTAACATCCAAATAGAATCAAATCGGGACACTACCGATCAAAATCGAGTCCACTACAGACTAAAGTCAAACTAAACAACCTCAATAAAGCAACAACTCCTCAAATCAAACCAATTAATCCATTGTTTCTTCGAGAAATCGAGAACATCACACCGATGACATTGTTGAAGCTAGGGTCATCAATGAAATCGTCGGTGTACATGGAAACAACAGCGAGGTTCAGCTACGCGTGGAGGTCTCCGGTTAGAGCCCGGCTATACAGCGGTGCCAGGGGCGGATCTGCCGGGGGGCTGTCGGGGCTCAAGCCCCCCCTACCTTGGTCACACCAATGGAGCCCCCCTAGCCCCCCCCCCCCCTGATTTTTTCGGCCATGGACAGCAGGGAAGGAGGCGGTGGAGCCTGGAGCCGCTGAAATTGACGGAGGTTGAAGAAGACGACTGTTGTGACATGGCTGGGCCACGCAAACAAGTGATGTGTCAATGTGTTTGAGCGGCCCATTAGCCTTAGCCAATAGAATAGAATGGGTCTTTTTTTCCTGTACCGTTGGCCCCATGCCCGCATCTGCCTGTTGGAAGTGTTGGTCGTCTGGTTGATCCCCGAGTCGAGCGGACAGTGGCGGCGGCCGGCAGCTAGGTTTCCAGGCTTCCAGCGAGTCTGAGCGGCACTACAACAGGGCGTCTGGCTTGGGCGGACGCCGGACGGGACAACGCCAGCGCGTGCAGCCGTGCAGGGCGGAGCTGAGGACGACGACTCGACGAGCCGTCGCGGTCACGCCGGGGACCTGCTGTCGCGCCCGCGCAGGTAGGTAACATCGGGCCAGCGGCCAGCGGGTGGCCAGGCGCTGAGGCCTGCGCGGCTGCGCAAGGCGGCAGTCGGCAGCACGTAGACGCAGCCGTCAGCACTGCAGCAGGTATAGCCGTATAGGTGTATAGCTTTTGTTTTTCTTTAATCTTTAGATTTCCTTTTAAAATTTTGTAATTCTTCAAAATTTAATTAAGCATTTAAGATTAAATAAATTACAGATTGTTCAAAATGTCCAAAAGAACATTCCACGTGTATTTTATGATGCACTTTCGATGTTTTATCATGGTTATAATGTAAAACTGCTATAATGGAGTGAAGTTAGTCTTGCTCTCTTTGGCCCAGCCCCTCCTACATTTTTTTTTAGATCCGCCCCTGAGCGGTGCCCGCGCAACAACGTCACGGTCGTAGATGTAGAGGCAGGGAGAGGCGGCAGCCAACTCCATGGCGTCGCACGCGGTCCACCACGGAGAGCGGCAGAGGAAGAGGAATGGAGAGGTTAGAGAGGTGGTGGCGGCGGTTACGGGAGAAGCGGTGGCGGATGCAATTTCATATGCGTCGATACAAAGCATGTCGGTCTGTGCAAGACAATTTTTTTAGATTACACAGTACAACGCGGACGCTCAACACGCACGCACACTCGCCCCTACGACCACACGCACGCAAACCCTACCCCTATGAGCACCTTCGAAGGACTGAGCCGACAAATCTTGAAGTTCACGAAGTCACCATAGACGCCTCGTTGTCGACGGGAACGTCGCCTACCACTTGATGCATAGCGTCGGAAATCCTGGAATAAATCCAGAATAAAGTGTCGCACCCAGGATTTGAACCCTGAGTGGGAGCCTCCCAACCAATGACCTTTGTCATTGCGCCGTAAACCCCTTAACGCAAGGGAAGGGTGTTGACCAGCTGCCAAAGGGGCCGGGAGCGGAAGGACCTGTGTGAGGAAAAAGAGGAAGGCCTACGGCCTGGACTAGGAAGAAGGCATGGTGGCTTGGGTTGACCGGCCGAGTGGATAAGAGCAGGGATCCAGCATCCCCGGTGCTTTTTTAATATATAAAATAATATTACTTCTTTTCTCTTTGTTGCGATTCTGTTACTGAATCTAAAATGAGTATAATATCATACAAAATGCGGATTTATGATCCGGATTCATACAAGTCATAACAACGCGCATCTAACGATAATATAGATCAGTCCGATAATAAAAACTAAAACTTCTACCAAACTTATGTTCCATTCTTTTGTCCAGTTGTTTTCTCAATTATTGGCATGTTCGCTTGGCCATTTTGATGGTTGATAAGTCGGCTGATGCTGTTTTTAGCTCTTTTTCTATATGAGAAAAATAATGGCCATGACAATATAGATTCTATCCTTCTGTATTGTCTGTCTGTTTTTCTGTGCGTCCATGTCATGTCTACCTTTCTAATTATGTTCCTCTATCTGGTGTTCAGATTTGCTTCTATTACACTTGTAGATCCGCAATTATACTATGATTTTTTTTCATTTTAAGACTTGTTTGGATGCACATGTATCTCTTTTAAACTATATGTGTTTAAGTGTATTTAAACATAATATTTTTTTCTTTTTCCCGGGAAAATTTGCTAGTCTAATAATAAAGTGGCAAAATTTCATCCCTATTTTTTTGGTTGGTCTTCCCTAACTAACTCCGTGAATGATTTCTCTATTCGTTTGAATACTACAACTCTTCTATTTTTATATATAGGGATTAGACACAAGTATAGTTAAGAATTCTATTGTAATCCAAATAGTAAGCAGAATAGGAGTAAAAAGGTAAGAAGAGATCTATTTTAAATAACATGATGCACCGCTCCGTCATGCCAACGCCATGGTGGTTGTTATTTTTTATTTGTATTTATATTTGTATTCGAATTCAATCGAACCTGGTTTGATCCAAACTCTTGCATTGATGTCGATCTTCCTTATGCAAGGTGGTCTCAATTTAGTGTCTTACTACACCTTGCAATCTCAGTATTAACGTTTTGGAAAACTCCTTCACATGTTTCCGTCTCCAACTCTTTCTCTTTCTCTGTGGCAATGCGGCAATGCTTAGAAACCTAGTTGAAGTGAAATCACCTTTGCTAGTCTCCAATTCGATTTCCATACAATGAGTTGATAAAGAAAAAAAATAGAAAAAACATAATTGTACAGTTTTTATCCCGTTGCAACGCACAAACATGTTTGCTAGTAAAAAAAAGTTAAACTATACCAATGACGCGCTCCTGATGAGCACCTTCAAGGTCTATGGGATTACAGCTCTAGGGTTACGACTGGACCATCTTAGCATAAAGATTCATGTTTTGATATAACATAAATAGTACACAACTGAGATAATAGTAGATGTTGATGCATGTGGTCTGCACGCTCCTATTTCGTCACCCGAGAAGCGCACGTCAGGTACGAGCGGCTCTTCAATTGGCTCTATTGTTAGTCATTGAGAACAACTCGTCTAGAGCTCCAACTTGGTTCAGCGGCGTAGGTGCCCTGCGAAGATGGCATCGTATGCTTGGTTGGATGCGGACAAAACTGGTGTCGCTTGTGATAGGACGCTCACCTTCTTCATTGGGAGTACCCCTCACCACGTTTGGAGGCCGGTATATGTGGTAGTGGTTGAGCGGCAACCCTTCTGCTCATATTTTGTAAGGGCTTTTTGGATGACGTCTTCTGCCTTGGTGGAGTGGCAAATAGGGGTGAACTTTGCTTGTGCTACACCTCCTTGGCCTATTGTGCAAGGCGCCAAGCGGCCTCACATGTTGTGGGAATCGTGTCACTGGGGCGGGCATGGTTTGGCCATTGTTGTCATCTTGATGCCCGTCCCATGTTAAAAGTTTACGCTTGGTGCTTGGCCGACCCGAACCTAGGTGGCAGTCCTTTCCACCTTCCCCGACACCTTAGGACCCATGACAACGGGTTGTCCATTCTAGGAGGCATGACTTGTGGTAGCCCCCCCCCCTCGCACAGACGACGACAAAGGCGAGTCCATCATCCACTAAGCAGCCATCACTGAAAAACGGGTGTCCACCATTGATTCTGGAACCTATTGATGCTATTGCCTGAGTCAGAGGCGTTGGTGTGACTGTTGATCGATTCGAGAGTGAGGCAGCGAGCTCGTCAAACATCTGGTCGACCGAAGACGACCCATGTTCGAGAACATGTGCCCTTGCACAATGTCATCGCCAGCGGATCTGGCTTGGTGAAGTAGCATGCGGTGGCCGAATAAGTGGCATAGTCGGAAGGCATGCTCATGGTGATAATTTACCCTCAAGGAAATGATAATTTACTTGATGGTTTTAAATAACAACCAAGAAAATGGGTATTTTCCTTGGCGGTTGAGAATAACACTCAAGGAAATGAGTCATTTCCTTGAAGGTAACTAGAAACCGCCAAGAAAAGCCCCATATTCCTTGGCGGTTTACTCAAACCTTCAAGGAATATTTGTTTCCTTGAGTGTGGAGTAGCACCGCCAAGGAAACTATCCTTTCCTTGGTTGTTTGATTTTTGCCTCCAAGAAAATTATTAGCCGCCAAGGTAATTTCAGTTTCCTGTAGTGTGATGTCTCTTGTCAATATACTCTGGCACCATCCACGACAACGTCGTCAATGGATGTTTTCGGCGCCCTTCGTGGCTCCCTACGTGGCCCCAATTAAGGTTGGTGGATCGAGGAGCAAGTGCGGGGAGGCCGGTGGGTTGTTGCCATGAGCTGAGTGCCAAGGACGGCCACCATCCTTTGCTACCGTAGTCGCAGCCTTCATTGGTCATTTGTGGTCACTAGCGAGGTAGCGGAATCTGTGGTAGCACAGGCAACACAGTGGCAACCGATAGGTCGCCACTCGTTGCAAATAGGAAACATAGTTGAAACACCTGTCTCGAGACACTACATGGATATTCTTGGTCTGCGATAACTGCTCTAGCTAGGATGCGATGAGGCATTGAGGTGGTCGCATACCGCGTCTCCTCCTAAGGACAGATCTCCCTCCACTCACTGGTGTTGGGGGCGGCGACCCATCTGCGGAAAACGAGGCATTGGCGGCTAGGACATGGACCACCGCTACACGAACAGGCAGGCCATGCATGAGCTAGGGGCACAAACTACTACACTTACTCCGCCTTTGCTCAGGTCCTTATTGTCTAGCATCCGCTCCTGCACAGCCTAGAACCACGACTCAAGTAGTCTAGGCGTGCGACGACGCTTACTCCGCCTTTGCTCAGGTCCCTATCGTCTAGCATCTGCTCCCGCACAACCTAGAACCAAGTAGTCTAGGCGTGTGACGGGGCGCAGCGACTGACTTGGCCAGGTGACAAATGACATTGACGTAGGTTATGGGGTGCTCACCATCATCGTCCGCTCATCGACGACGTCTCGTGTGTCCTCTAGAAGAGCCGCCTAGGTATAACAGAGGTGGAACTAGGATGTGGGCTCACACCTTTTTTCATTGACAACAATGGAAGATTGATGTTAGGTGTAGGTTGCACATCGCTAGATCTTTCCCCTCGCACATCGCGGTGGAGGTCACATCTGGCTCCAACTCGGGAGGGGGCGTGGTGCGCCGATAGAGAAAGGAGTCTCCAGGATGCACCGTGGAGCGCCTCGGACGACAGCTATGTCGTACGCTCCCTAGCACCAGCATTCGTGCATGGGAGAGTTGGGGCAGAGGGATGTCAGACCCTAGATCCATCCCTCACGCACTGCAGTAGGGTTCCTACGGCCGAAGCACCTGCTTTTGGTGGTTGATGCACCAAAGGAGTTTGGCACGGTATGGTGTCCTTGCTGCACCCTCGTGTGTTTCTGTGCACAAGTAAGGAGGGTATGGGGAAGTGTATGTAGGGAGGGGAGGGGAGGAGGGGGGAGGCATGGATTGTGACTGGTGGCAGAATTGGAGCCAACATGGACTCCTAGGGTTGGGAGGACCCAACCTCGCTGTTGTAGTTGTCACTTCACCACCCAAAAAGTTGAAAGATTGTAATTAATTTATGTTTGTCCATATCCCTATGATTTTAACTCCCCACGAGCTCAACATTGCAACAACAGCGACTTCGAAACTAGGAGTTTCTTAGTTCTTATCTATCTACTAGGTGGCCTTGCCCATCATGAAATCACATATAAAAATGTATTTGGAACAAGTTTGAGCTTATCTCTGCTTCACCCGTTTGTACGAAGACATGTACAACACCAAAAAGATCACCCTAAAAACATCTTTGGACCATCAAACATACCATGTCACACTAAAAATATCTTTGGACCATCAAACGGATCATGTCGTTCATAAGGTATGACAACAAAAGAGCTAAAGAAGCATACTAAGTAAGTCTACCAAGAGTTGTTTCACGCCACAACTGATTAGATCTACTATGAGATGAGCTATTAGAGTCAAGCATTAATTAGTATAAATAATCATCACATAAATGAACATGCACTCAACAAGCAAAGTGCTAAAGCTACATGGTTTTAAATAGCAGGCTATAGCTTCAATATAGGTTTTCTTAGGGCCTATTACTATGCTATTGTCAATTCTTATGCTATAGCACCACTAAATTGAAGCTATAGCCTGCTATTTATATCGTCCCTAAGAAAACCTATATATATATATATATATATATATATATATATATATATAGATCACCACTCAAATGCACCATCAACCCGCTATTTAGTTTAGACACGATATGTTTTTAGCACCGGCCACTAATCATTATTGAGGTAGATATTCATTCTTTTTCTAAAGGACTATAATCTATGTCTCTCTTTTACGCTATGTACTTACGTAACCACTAAATAATTATTGAACTACTGAATATTGATCGTCGTAGCAGTGAATATGTTGATCGATATGATGAAATGTCAAGTAATGGAGTGGAAAACAAATTCTCTTGGATCTTGTACATGAATGTATTTGAGTATTTATGTTTATAAATTTTTTCTTAGCTAAATTAAATGTTTTCATGCATAAATTAATTAAGCATTTTTTATGTTTTTTTCTATAAATCCGCTAAATAAAATAGCTTCTGCTATAGCTTTTTATATATTTTTGGCCGAGGCTGACGCTTAATGTCTTAGTCCACTATTTAAAAGATTGCTAAGCTAAGACAAGAAAACAGTAATATAATACATGAAAGCAATACATGGAAGTAATGCACTAGGCCGCTAAGCTGTCATCCATCGGTTGTGCTCAATCTAAACCCTAGTATTTTATGTTTTTTTCTATAAATCCGCTAAATAAAATAGCTTCCGCTATAGCTTTTTATATATTTTTGGCCGAGGCTGACGCTTAATGTCTTAGTCCACTATTTAAAAGATTGCTAAGCTAAGACAAGAAAGCAGTAATATAATACATGAAAGCAATACATGGAAGTAATGCACTAGGCCGCTAAGTCATCCATCGGTCGTGCTCAATCTAAACCCTAGTACGTTCAGTCGTCGTCCTAGCTAGTGTACTATCCATATAGCTCATATCTATATACGGTCTTCATCCCAGGATCAGTCGCATAAAAGCAAAGCAATACATGGTTCACAAATAAATTGGCATCACGTTTTTAAAGAAAAATACTTAAGTTTACAACACATTTGTATTGGGTTTACTGAAGTCTGATTTATATACATATTGAGTTCTGTTGCTCGCACGGAAATCTTAAACGAGATAGAGAGACCTTACCAAACCGTGTGACTGACTGACGCGGACATGACATGAGTTTCCAAGCAAGGGAAGTCTCTAAAGAAGCTTTCGCCGCTCCAAGGGCCAAGCATACGATCCTTCTATTCCCTCGTTTTGCAAGGCAAGTAGAAGAAGAGAACTCCAACTCCTTCCGTTAGTTACGTTACATCATCGTTCAATAAAAGAAGTCACACTCCTTGCATTGCGTGCTTAAATGCGCTGCTAGCTATACAGGCTGGGGCTACGTGCGCGTCACCGTCTTGCTCGGTCACACACAGACCCATCTTGGATTCCATGGTTCGTGACCTATTTGCAGGCATATATGTACGAGGATGCATGCCCATATATATATGTGTCTGCTTCCACCCACGTATATATATATATATATATATATATATATATATATATATATATATATCTTCAAAAGGTCTTGATAGCATAGGCGGCATTCTCCTTGGCGCGGAAGGGAGGGCCTCCGATTCTTGTCCACCGTACGTTGCATGAAAGTTTTTGCATCGTCCCGCTGCTTCTCAAGCTGCTTTGAGCTAGAATCGAGCTGTGCTCTCTTTGTGCGTGGTTCCTTCACATAGCTAGATCCTACAGTATCAGGTACGAAATGGAAATGGTTACTTGCAAATTGCACGAGCTGTATATATATATATATATATATATATATATATATATATATATATATATCTTCGTCGTCGCTTATTCTAACACAACTTTCTGGTGTCTGCGTGAAGGAATAGTAAGGCGTGCTATGGCACCATCATCAGCTTCCCCGGTTCAGGAAGAACTGCTGCAGCCTGCTGATGCTGAGAAGCAGTTGAGGAACCAGCTCGCTGCAGCCGCGAGGAGCATCAACTGGACCTATGCCCTCTTCTGGTCCATTTCAAGCACCCAACCAGGGTAGGTAAAGTGATACTAACATACGGTTGATATTTCGTTGGCAGTTTTCTGAAACGAACTTTGATAATGCTCGCCACATAATAAGAATAAATATAGGCTTTTAAAGGTTCTTTTTGCGAGCGAAAGAAAAATTATATTATATAATAGTTTTAGCTGGGTACATCAACATTACAAGCACTCTAGATTACAAAATAGTACTCACGCTATGTGAACAACATAACTCAAAATCTAACATGTAAGACGCTTTGTAGTGTGAATGGCCGCACGGACAAACACTCGACAAATGGCCTGAGATCAAATATTCAACGAACGACGGCCAACATTCTTGTAAGCGGAATTAAGAAATTTCTTCTTTCTAATGTCTTCTTCTTTTTGCCGCCGAAGAATGAGGAAGACTAATCTGAAATTATTCTCCATAGTCCTTCATCGTGGCCTAATTATAATAAAACGAAGAAGAGACCGGAGAAAATTATCTCATGACGACGACATCATCTCCGCTTTGATGCCGTCGTTCGAAAACAAAAGTCTTCATGTCGTCATGTCGATGAAGATGCTAACGTCAAAGTTATCGTCATCATCTTCAACGAAACTGCCATGTTCTCCTTTACTGTCGTCGGAGAGGAGGAAAATGAAGAGATAAAACTCTAGTACCAAAATATTTAACATAAAAAAAATACTAACTCTAATAACTCGATCTAAAAAAAATAATAAATCTCCACTTCATTTAGCCGCCGATGAGAAATACAGGAGAGAAACGGAGGACCCCGTGATGAACAGCGGGGGCGGCAGCAACGGCGCCGCTAAGGCAGAACTGCAGAAGGGCCAGACTGCACGGTGTGCAATTTTCTTTTTTTTTTTCCTTCTAATACATCTCTATACCTACTCTCTTATTTTCATCTTAATGTGGATCACACATTTTCCGTTCCTTATTAATTCTCATGCTCGGAGTTTTTTTTTTTTGAAACACTCATGCTCGGAGTTAAAACGGCACATAATATGGGAAGGAGAGAATAGATGCTAAGAAGAAATTATGTTGCAGCAAAAGAAATTTATGTGCAGAGAAATGAAAAGTTAAAAATCTCATATGAGATTATCATCTTTCACCCAAATTTTGTCATAAAGGCATCTGACTCTTGGGCTTTCATTCAATCTAATAAAGAATAAAAAAAAACTGGAATGTTTTGAGGCCTTTTTGATGAGCTACAGTAAAAAGTTCTACCTCGAAAGTTAGAGCTATATAATAACTCTTTATAACAAGTATAAGCATGCTTTTATTAGTCAATATTTTTGCTGATATATGCACGAACTATCTATAACAAGTATAAACATGGTTTTGTAGCCAAGCTAGAAAATATTTTTGCTGATATATGGACAGGAGAAAAATTAAAAAAAACTAGGCTGGTATACAAGAAACAAGCTAAGCACGGGAGGCTATACAGTGGTGGAATATCCAGCTTGTTTCAGCTTATTCTCTCACATAACATTATTTAATCAGCTGGCTTTTATACCAGCCGAACAGGAGATTGGTCGGTGGAGCCACGATAATGCATCAGTGTATTCGGTATTCCATATAAACAAAATTGTGCATTGAAAATATGCAATAATATATAGGAAGAAGGATTTGGTGTGGACGTGGAAGTTTGTTTCCTTTGTTTCTGTAGCTTTCTTTTACAATATAAATCATTATTGCTAACACTTAACATATTTGTATTTTTATTTTTAACCAAAAAATGGTACCACATTTAAATAATAAAGGAAAAATTATACAAATAGAAAATAACTATTGTGTAACTTGACTCTTATAACTTAATCTATAGTCAAGCGATGACTTTCACCCCATGCATCGCTCTCGTTGAGGGCGACTAGGACGGTGCCATCGTCCGACCTCCAGACCCCTCCCTCCAGCCTCCACCGTTCGTCCACCGTCGGAGCTCGCCGCCAGAGTTCTGGTGGAGAGCAAGGATGGCAGTAGTGCCAGGTGTCCTCCTTCCTCCCTCTCCGGCTTTCCCTCTCCTTCCCGGTGGAGATCTACGTCGCCATCGTGCTTCTCATAGTGGTGGTTGGCGGCTCAGATCTGGCCTCTCTGCAGGTGGATCTAGATCCCCACCGTCCAAACCAGCTCTAGAGGCATATGGGAGGTGCCAGCGTGCTTCGGGACGGTAAGGTGCGGCTGGCCCCTTCGGTCGGCCTATAGCCCTCTCCTCCACAGTGCTCGTCACGGTTACAGGCGGTGGCCAAGGGTGTGTGGAGGGTGGTTGGGCACGACTAGGGGGTGGATGTTGGCGGTTTTCAATGGTTAGGGCTTCTTCCCCTTCCCTTGCCCCCTCTTCCTCCCTGTCATCCTTCTCCCTTGTCGGTGTCCAGTTCGGCTTGCTGCTGGCTAGCTTAGACTAGTTCCGGCAAGGGGTATCCTCCTCGTCGTGCTTCGTGCGACTGTCCCTCCCACTGGCGGCTTGTTGGCTTCCACAATGGGTCGCGAAGCAGACATGTAGGTAGTGGTAGTTTGATGTAGAGGCTGCTAGAAGCAGTGCACGGCGTGGTTGATGCGGGACCAGCTTGGAAGAGGGTCGACTACGCGAGTGGAGCTCTTTTGATCCCAACCCTCTACATTTTCCCTTCCTTGGGTTGACTTCCACGACAAAGTTGGCTGGACCATCCTTCTATTGCCTGGCTTCGCCGGTTCCAGGGTGGGAGGATCTCCGACGGGCTTCTCCACGCGCTTCTCCCTATCGACGTCCCTTGGTTGTTGGTGACCCTTCGTCGCACCCTGGCTCCGTGGTAGGGTTGGGTCTCTGGTGGCGATGGCGTGAAGGTTGTATGACGTCGCGACGAAAGCTTGGGCCACAACGTCTATGGACGCGGTTCTCTTCTCGGAGGCGTCCTTTTCTACCTCTCCTCCTACCGTACTGGATATTACAGGTGAAAATCTTTCCTTCGCGGGCTAACTTGTTTGTGTTTTTAGCGTTGTTTCCTTCTTAGAGGCATGGCTAGGCTTTGCAGTTCCACGATTGCTTCTTACCGTCTATTCTTGGTGGTTCTCAGTGTCGCTCGATAGGTCTTCGTGTTTCTTTAGTCATTTGTTAGTTGTTTTGAGTTGTTAGTTGGGTAAATTTGATCAAGTTGGAGCAAGTAGTGATGTGAGTTCGAATAGTTATACAGTTGTACTAAAATTGGGTGTAGGATGAGTGGTGCACTCATCTCAGTTATATGGTTTCTAAGTAACTACCGTAAATTTTTTGTTGTCCTTTCTAAAAATTATAATTAAATATTTAGCTCTATTATTGATCTTGCTATTACGGGACAAAACGTACCAGGGTGCTGACGTGGACGAACGGGTTCTACAACGGCGAGGTGAAGACAAGGAAGATCTCCAACTCCGTGGAGCTGACAGCCGACCAGCTCGCGATGCAGAGGAGCGAGCAGCTCCGGGAGCTGTACGAGGCCCTCCTGTCTGGCGAGTGCGACCGCCGCACGGCGCCAGCGAGGCCGGTCGGCTCGCTGTCGCCGGAGGACCTCGGCGACACCGAGTGGTACTACGTGATCTGCATGACCTACGCCTTCCGGCCTGGACAGGGGTATGGATTACTGCTCGATACAACAATCATATATATATATATAGCTGATGCCCCTGATGGTAACAATCTTTTCTTGTGCGGCCACAGGTTGCCGGGCAGGAGTTTCGCGAGCAACGAGCATGTCTGGCTGTGCAACGCGCACCTCGCCGGCAGCAAAGCCTTCCCCCGCGCGCTCCTTGCCAAGGTATGCACGCACGTTTCTCAGTTGTTCTCCGTGTCTTGTCTATATATTTTTGCCTTCCATGCATGTTTTTCACTAGTCTGCTGCAATCTTTGTTCGTCGAATCATGGTGAACAACGTGCGTTGTACCTGATGTGTGGCATTGGGTGCCTACGTACGGTCAAGCAGAGCGCGTCCATTCAGGTAAGGGCATTTCCCTGCTTCGTCTCGTCGGGAACATTACACAGGACACTTTCTGCAGATTTCTGACTGCTACAACTAACACTGCACCCTGGATCGTGCATGTTTTCTTCAGACAATCGTCTTCATCCCGTTTATGGGTGGCGTGCTTGAGCTTGGTACAACTGATACGGTATTTTCAGTTGTTCACTAGCCAATATAGTTACTACATTATCTGAAAATGAGAAATTTTACAATGATCAATTCACAACACTGAATGATATTATTGTCAGGTGCCGGAGGACCCGGACTTGGTCAGCCAAACAACCGCAGCTTTCTGGCAGCCGCAGTGTCCGACATATTCGGAAGAGCCGAGATCCAACCCGTCAGCAAACGAAGCCGACGAGGCCGCAGACATTGTTGTGTTCGAGGACCTCGGTCATAATGCCATGGAGACGATGACTGCCGCCGCCGGGGGACACGGACTGGAGCTAGTAGAAGCCGAGAGCCTGTCAAACGCAAGCCTGGAGCGCATCACGAAGGAGATCGACGAGTTCTATACCCTCTGCGACGAAATGAACGTGCAGCCACTACCACTAGAGGATGGCTGGATCATGGACGACGGGTCCAATTTCGATGTCCCCTCGTCCCCGCAACCAGCACCCCCGGCAGCGGAGGCTACTGCTAACGTTGCCGACACCTCAAGCGCACCCACTGTCGATGGCTCTCGCGCCACCAGTTTCATGGCGTGGACGAGGTCCTCCCAGTCGTGCTCTGATGAAGCGGCGGCAGTGCTTGTCATCATCGAAGAGCCGCAGAAATTGCTGAAGAAAGTGGTGGCCGGCGGCGGAGCTTGGGCGAGTTGTGATGGCCGGGGCACGGCGAGAACAGCCCAGGAAAGCGGCATCAAGAACAACGTCATGTCTGAGCGAAAGCGCCGGGAGAAGCTCAACGAGATGTTCCTCATTCTCAAGTCATTGGTTCCGTCCATTCACAAGGTACTTTTTGGGATTTGAGAACGTTTGTTGATTTGTATCAAAACTTGAAGACGTTTTTTTTTTCAATTTGGCAGGTGGACAAAGCGTCGATCCTTGCCGAGACGATAGCGTACCTCAAGGAGCTTCAGCGAAAGGTACAAGAGCTGGAATCCAGTAGGGAACTTCTGTCGCGCCCATCCGAAATAACAAGGCCAACAAGGCCCCGTGGCATCGCCAATGAGAGTGTCAGGAAGAAACTCTGTGCGGGCTCCAAGAGGAAGAGCCCAGACTTCGGTGGTGACGTGGAGAAGGAGCACGGCCATCCCTGGGTCCTCCCCATGGACGGCACCAGCAACGTCACCGTCACCGTCTCGGACAAGGACGTGCTCCTGGAGGTGCAATGCCGGTGGGAGGAGCTCCTGATGACACGGGTGTTCGACGCCATCAAGGGCCTCCACTTGGACGTTCTCTCGGTTCAGGCTTCGGCACCAGATGGCTTTATGGGGTTTAAGATACGAGCTCAGGTATCACCAGCTAACTAAGACATGCCAGCCAATTGAAATACTGCTCTGGTTAATTAGCTGACCCTGTTGACTTGTTGCTGGTCAGAGAGTTTGGTTTACTGATGCAGCTGTTTCTGTTCAATTTCTATTCAGTTTGCAGGCTCCGGTGCCGTCGTACCCTGGATGATCAGCGAGGCTCTCCGAAAAGCAATAGGAAAGCGATGAAGGGACAGCTGAAAGTTGGATATCGATCTGGAAAGCTTCATGAATCGAAGCGAAGTTGTATTTCTTGCGGAGAAGGGCCCAAAGTTGATCTATGCAACACATTTTTGTCAGGTGTATTTGCAGGGTTCTTCTGTTCAGTTTTTATATCAAGAAAAAAAGAGGTTCGGACGGAAACATGTACTGAAACTGAAAGCTTGCCTATTCCTAAGGTCAGTCTGTTCCAGCTATGTAAGTTGTAAGATCGACCTTCTTCAGTGCTTCATAAATGCATGTTGTATGTTTGTTTAAACTTTTCTACTTAATACAATGATGTGTAAAACTTTTGCATATTCAAGAAAAAAAACTGAAAGCTTGCTACCGTCAGCTTATTCATCTAATCAAAGCCTATTTCTACTTTGCTCTTCTCATTCGCCTCCCTGGAGCAGGCTTTATGGGGTTTAAGATACGAATCATTCGAACTCGATAGCGTTTAACGGTTCTGACAAAATCGTTAAACCAAGGGGGAAGAATAACCATGCGCACCTATTATGCTCACAACAAAAAGCTTTGCACAAGCTTGCGCTATTTGCAGTACTTTGCAATATTCTCAGGTACCAAAGGGATTCACTGCTCACAGCACCAAGGCGCTGAAGCGTCTTTAGCTCAACAGTGCAAAGCTGTTGACTGAACAATCAATTGTCAATTTGATGGACAGGCAAATGAAGTCCTACTATTGCTCTATCATGTTCATGAGAAAGTGCATATACAGTTGAATGTCATGAACCGTATGAGGGCCCTGAAGCTAGGCAAGAAGGCGTACAAGTGTGGCTAGTTGTCGACGGCCTGTACGGCTGTACCGCGCTGGTTGTGATGGTGTCGCTGAGTTTGGCCCATATAGGCGCAGGGGCTCAGCCCATGTAACGAATCGTGTGGTGATCGGCTATTATAGAAGAGCATATTATCCACCTTAGAAGAGCATACCATTCATCTTCAACAAGTGTTTCAAATTCTGTTCGCCAAAAAAAACAAGTGTTTCAAATTCTACACAGTAACAACTTTCTATTGAAAAGATCAAAGTGCATCATTGCTTAGCAATCCCTTGAATACTTGGGACATATCATTTAAAAATGTGGTTTCTACTAAGCCATCTAAAATTGTTGCTGGCCCAATGCCAAATCTGTAAAACAATTAAAGGGGTTCTTGGGGCTAACTGAATACTACAGGAGATTTATAAAGCACTATATTTTGAATCGTGTGGTGATCAGCTATTAGGAAAAAAATCTATTTTTTCTCTCTGAACTCTAGTACACATCTGTTTTTTTCTCCCTGAACTATATAACCAGAAATCTTCCCTTCTCCAACTTTTAAAATCGTTCGTTTTATCTCCCTTACTGATTTTGAACAGTGGTTTTACTAAAGTAACAGTGGTTTTTTATTTTATTATTTATTTTTGTTGAACCTTTGAAAATTTATAGTAAATCACAGATAAATCATAAAATAGAAAAATTAATTTTGTTAGACTTCACATCAGTAGATCTATACAATGAACATATAATATGGTATGCTTTAGTACAAAGTTTTTTCAATTAATTACAGAAAAGTATAGATATAGAGTTACAACAAAAACTTTATACTAAAACATACCATATTATATGTTCACTAAATAGATCTACTCATGTGGAGTCTAACAAAATTGGATTTTCTATTTTATGATTTTTGTGATTTACTATAATTTTTCAAAGATTTAGCCAGATAAATAAATAAATAAATAAATAAATAAATAAATAAATAAATAAGACACAATCACCATCACTGTATCAAAAACCATTGTCCAAAACCAGTCAAGGTATTAAGACAAAAGGTTTTCAAAGTTGGAGGTGGCAAGCTTTTTAGTTTTATAGTCCGGGGAGGAAAAACGAACGTAGGTCAAAGTTGAGGGTGAAAAAATAGACATTTCCGAGCTATTATAGCCTCTGTAAAGGAATGAGAAGCAGTTATCGAAGGACATAATTATGAACCTTCTTTTGCCTTATCGAAGGACATAATTCCGAACCTTCTTTTCGCCATTCCTCTGTTTCTTATCTGAACTGGTTGTTCTTCTCCGTAATCCCTCTGTTGCTGAAAACTTAATCCCAAATTCCATCGAAATCTTCCCGGTTACTCAGTTCATTACATCGAACCAAATTCTCAAACTAGCTCTAAATTGGCCTCGGTGGGCAATCGCAGAGTTCAAGAGTAGGGTGGTAAAAGCATAACTTATCATGGGGGAACACCATTGGCTCATGAAAAGGACCCCTGGATCCTATAGAACCGATAGGTTGATAAAAACAGCAAACAAGCAATAGGCCGGTCTGAGATGAGACCCAGCTTCCACGATGGATGAGCAAAGAAATCACTGCCGCTAGTCCCGTGGCCTCACAGCTCACTTTCTTTCTTAAAAAACAACTGACAAGAAATTGGTGGAACATATATTAATAGAAAAAAGTAGATGCGATCTCTATACTAGGACTCTACTCCATAGAGCTAAAATTTAGTTGTTAATAATTAGATCCTTAGATCCAAATAGGTATGGTCTAGCTAATGTTAATTTAGCTAATAACGCTCTATTTGAATCCATAGAGCCAATAGGCTGTTAATAATTAGGTCCTTAGACCTAAACATGTACGGCTTAGCTAATAGTTTAGCTAATTGTTAGGCACTGTTTGGATCCAAGGAGTTAATACTTAGCTGCTAGTGATTAGCTTTTTATCCAAAGAAATCTAGCTAATTATTAACTGTATATCTAACTAACAACTATTTCACTTGTTAGGCTAAACTAGCTAATAGCAGTCATTGTTAATATCTATCATCTAGCTACTTTTTAGAGCATCTTCGAGAGCCTTTCTAAAATCTGCTATCTAAATTACCATTTGGAGAATGAGTAAAATTGTTTTTTATATTTTTTTATCTTGTGCGCACTATGCATGAGAGCTATCCTCATTCTCTATGGCTAGCGGGAAATCTACAATAAAGTATATCTATATTTGTATATCCAATTAAAGAGGTTGTTGGAGGGTGTTTTTTCACCAAAATCTCTATTACAGTAAATTAGAAAAGATATAAAAAGTCACTTAGAGATGCTTTTATTCCCATGATTTTATTTTATCCGGCGCGAGAGGCCTCATGAAAGATACCAAGAAGATGTATAACTCAGCGACTAGGCATGACCTGTGGATTTTTTAAAATCTTTTAATACTATTTTTAAAATAATATGCTTGACTTTTTTTTAAAAAGAGATGAAAACGAATCGAATCGGAGTGGATAATAGTTTCCCTGTATCCTAATCCTATTTTTTAAATCGGATTCGGAGCGGGTTGGATATTAGATGGTTTCAGATACAAAAGCGGATTTTTAGGATGTTGGAAATGGTATTGATTCGGACTGGTTTCGGAGTGGAAGCGGACTTTTCTAAGTCAGATAATATGCGCTTAGACGTTGTTCTTTTATGATGAGAAACAATTCATTAGATGTTATTTATGCTTAAAAACAATAAAAATAAATCAATAACTATGCATATATACTACAATATAATAATGCTAGTGTTATAGGTTAGATTGACTTTTACTCTTGCGCTTGGGCTCCTTAAAATATTCGGATTATCCTATTAGAAGAATCGGATAATTCATATCCAATTATCGGATAATCCATATCCACCGGATTTTGTCAATCTCATATCCTATACCACATCCGCTGATCCGCATATAGTCAGATTCAGATTATTCATATCCGCACGGTTAAAAAAACACTTCTTTGTATCCTTAAAATTCGGATTCGGAGCGGATCGGAGCGAAGGATTATCCTAACCACTTTCACCTCTAAAAAAAAGTAACATGTTTGATCGTTCCTATTTCCCTGGCATATCCAAACCACGTTGTCGCGTGTATTGGTACGGCTGGCCCAACACCGTGGCATGTTGGCCGCCTACTAACCGATGACATGGCTGCTTTTGCTGCGCCAGACTTTGGCGCGGAGGCCCCATGCCAGCTTGCCTGGCACATAAAAAATGAGATACAGAGTCACCGTCGACTCTCTCACTCATTTTTTTGTCGTTGGGCGCTCCCAGTGCAATAAACTAGTGCCACCAGCCTCTCCGAGCCAGGTCAGCCTTCATAGCGAGTTGGTGTTTGCCCCCAAGCCTGATGAGGACATAACACCTTCGGATACGACTATTGATTACAAGGTAAGCTCGTTTCCACACTTGTGTTGGTATAATTCACTTGGTTCCAGATGTACATGTCAGTATTCGCTTGGAGGTTCAAATGTGTCTCAGAAGTATAAGTTCATCAAAGTCCAATATTCGATTCGTTGGCAACCTGATAATGCTTCATTGAGAAGGTCATACCTCATCCATTTGGAGTGTGATTAATGTTATTGAGATCTTAATGGACTTTCAAATAGATCTGATCTCATATCAATATCACGTCGGCAAGGCCTCCAAATAACCAATACATAGTGTCATTGTTTCTATCAGGAGATACGTCCTTGTCATGTGCTTGTTATTTACCCTTGAACCCTGGATCATGTTGGATGACGCTCCAAGGAGATAGAGAACACACCAAGGAAGCTCTTGGAAGTCGTCTCCCTTGCCACCATCTTAGGAGGTCAGCAAGGGTGTTCAAGCCATGTTAGAGGCCCAATCATGTGAAGTTCAAGTCTATCTTGGACTTTAGGCCTAGTTTGTAGTAAAACAGATGTCCAGATTACATACAGACTTTGTTTTCAACAAAACACATGTCCATGGAAATATAATTTAATAAGAAACCCAATAAAAGTGAATACTTGGTTAAGAACATCCATGCTAGAAATTCAAACAAACATTTAGCTTGGATTTGTTTTTCATCACTCACGATTGGTTTATCAGAATTCTTGAGGAGTTTCATCTCATCGGTGTGACTTTCCAAACATCTAGATCAAACGCTAGGTAGCAAGCCACTCTAACATAAATGTGACTTTGATTTTGCTCGCCACACTTTTTTACCAAAGGTGAGGCGTAGCAAATTATGGCACAAACTAGACATGTACTAGTCATGTAGTAAGTGCTATGTACAAACAGAAATACTACGGTATAAATTCTGTAGTTTTTTTTATGGGGGCATTAGCACATTTTGATTAAGGTGAGGTTGTGGGCCAAATCATTCCAAGAATAATATAATGCGCTGGACGGCTGAACAAGCAGCATGATGACCCAGCTGCCTAGTATTTAGCTACTAGCTAGCGGATCGGACCGGACATGAAGCACGCACCAAGCGTCTCCCGTACTCCAGTGAGGTCCTTCCGTCCGGCATGTACAACATTGAGACGACTGTTGTCTGCAGGTTCTTAGAATTTACAATACAGACGTCTAAATAGACAGCTCGTACAACGCAGACAATCGTTGTCTGTTTTGATTGTCTATAAATTATTTAATGTTTGTATGTTGTCATGATCAATCCTGAATAATATTTCTATATATCATTGTGTTGCTAATGTATGAGAAATAAATTCTTCAAAGTAATCAAGATCAATTGTGAATATTATTTGAAATACTATTTTGTTGCTATTTGTAAAAAAAAGAACCAAGCACAAATAAGACTGCAGTAGTATATACTTGCTAATTTTACCAGAGCTTACACATTGGATTGCAGTATATGACTACTGCGTGCAACAGTTCGAAAGCACATTATCAACAAGCATGTGGTGATCATCACTTGACGGTGTGCAGCAAGAGTGAAGGAGTACATTGAATTTTAAGTCTCCGGTGTACTCTGGATGAGCTTTGCGAGTCGTGTTGCCACAACATCAGGGACAAAAACCGGCGCTGTGCTACTTGCTTGCCGGAGCCACAACTACCGCGCGCAAGAGAAATTTTGCCACCATCGCCCACAGTTGATCGCGGCTCGCTCGCAACAGGCGTACAACGGAACAAGGTGTCGGCGTCTCGTGAGACGACGGCGACGTTGTCTCTCATCATCAATGAAGGGTGTTTTTGCAAAACTTTAATTACATAGACAGCTCTGTAGCGGCGTTGTACGTGAGATCAAGCAAGCAGGGCGGTTGCCGATCGTCGATCGACACGCGGCGCCGCCGTAGGATCGCTAATAGCCGGCGATCGTAGCTACTACACATGAAACGTGTGCTTCTACCGACGGCTCAATGGGGACTCGTCAGTCGCCGGTGCCCGCGGCAGCGACCGGCAAGAATGACAGCTCGTCCCGGAGATGCGCGGGTGGCAAGGGGGGAGCGATGTGGTGCCGACTGTTTGTCTGCTGACTTTTTTTTTCTCGTGGAACCGTCGTGGACGTGGAGGACGGTTCGGCTTCATGATTTGCTGGCTCCTGGCGTGGTTGATGAGTTGCTCCCTCAAATAATGGAAAGCTCGTACCGTGTTCGATGTGACCGTGTAGCCTAGAGAGCGATTGATGAAAAGTACTTTTAGTACTACGCTAAACGACTGTGTGGTCCGCGGTGTTATAGCAGCGTGTGGTGGGCAGGGATGAGTTTTCTGATTTTTTCTTTGCGCTGTCGTTTGTCAGTTAGTGATAGTTAGTGATGCAAGTGGCTAATATATAAATACAACCTATAAATATGTATATAGGTTTAATATTATGAATTTCTAGAAAAAATAATCTAAGAAATACTAGTGGTTTTTGTAACTTCAAATAAGTTTATTATAAAAATAGATTCAATGATCTATCTAATGTTATTAATTATGTAACATAAATATTAATATTTTTATATAAAATTAATCCAAGTTATTTCTAATGGCTAGGTTATCTAAAAAGTTTTTTCTTCTCGAATATACAAAAGATTTGTGTATCATTGTAATCTATATCTATATATACCTATATATATAATATATAATATATAATATATAATATATATATATATATATAATTTCTAGCCCTATTTTTCGTCCAGTCCATTCAAAAGTCTAACCGTAAACCCACTCCTCTCGGCTCACTTGCTGGCTCGTTGCTGGCCACTTGCTTCTTTCGGCCCATCCATGGAAATCATGTATTGTATGTACTCTGCATCTTGCGATGCCCGTGAGCCGGCCGCACGGAAGAAAGGGAAAAGGCTACGGCCGAAGTAGGAAAAGCAGGCGGCGGATCTGGAGAGAGCTCTGACACGTGTCGGCGGTGGTTCGCGATGGCGGCGGACCTGAGCAGGGCGTTGCACGGCATCAACTACCTCAACCAGCTCCTGACGGACACGTCCCTCGCGCCGGAGGCGCGCTACAATTCTACGGCGCGGAGCAGGCTGCTGGCTGCACGCACTTGTGGTTCCTCAGCAGAGCCTCCGAGCCGTGGGTCCTGTGGGGCTACCCCTCCACGCAGCACGCGCACTCTGACCCCGCGAGCAGCTGGAGCAGTGCAACAACGCGCTGCGCCGTACGTGCTCCTCCTCCCTCACGGCCGTCTCCGAGGAGGAGGATGACGACGACGACTTGGACGGTGCCAGTGCTGCTGCCGGTGGTGGCAGCAGTAGTGCCTGATCCAAATTTGTAATCTTCCGTCCTAGGAGTATCCATCTTGAACCCGAGTTGAAATACAAAGCAAAGGAAAAATAAAACAGAAAGGATGAAAAGGAAACTACCACACATCAGATACACGAGAATTTGAAATTGACAAAAAAAAATAGCGCTAACATCCAAATAGAATCAAATCGGGACACTACCGATCAAAATCGAGTCCACTACAGACTAAAGTCAAACTAAACAACCTCAATAAAGCAACAACTCCTCAAATCAAACCAATTAATCCATTGTTTCTTCGAGAAATCGAGAACATCACACCGATGACATTGTTGAAGCTAGGGTCATCAATGAAATCGTCGGTGTACATGGAAACAACAGCGAGGTTCAGCTACGCGTGGAGGTCTCCGGTTAGAGCCCGGCTATACAGCGGTGCCAGGGGCGGATCTGCCGGGGGGCTGTCGGGGCTCAAGCCCCCCCTACCTTGGTCACACCAATGGAGCCCCCCTAGCCCCCCCCCCCTGATTTTTTCGGCCATGGACAGCAGGGAAGGAGGCGGTGGAGCCTGGAGCCGCTGAAATTGACGGAGGTTGAAGAAGACGACTGTTGTGACATGGCTGGGCCACGCAAACAAGTGATGTGTCAATGTGTTTGAGCGGCCCATTAGCCTTAGCCAATAGAATAGAATGGGTCTTTTTTTCCTGTACCGTTGGCCCCATGCCCGCATCTGCCTGTTGGAAGTGTTGGTCGTCTGGTTGATCCCCGAGTCGAGCGGACAGTGGCGGCGGCCGGCAGCTAGGTTTCCAGGCTTCCAGCGAGTCTGAGCGGCACTACAACAGGGCGTCTGGCTTGGGCGGACGCCGGACGGGACAACGCCAGCGCGTGCAGCCGTGCAGGGCGGAGCTGAGGACGACGACTCGACGAGCCGTCGCGGTCACGCCGGGGACCTGCTGTCGCGCCCGCGCAGGTAGGTAACATCGGGCCAGCGGCCAGCGGGTGGCCAGGCGCTGAGGCCTGCGCGGCTGCGCAAGGCGGCAGTCGGCAGCACGTAGACGCAGCCGTCAGCACTGCAGCAGGTATAGCCGTATAGGTGTATAGCTTTTGTTTTTCTTTAATCTTTAGATTTCCTTTTAAAATTTTGTAATTCTTCAAAATTTAATTAAGCATTTAAGATTAAATAAATTACAGATTGTTCAAAATGTCCAAAAGAACATTCCACGTGTATTTTATGATGCACTTTCGATGTTTTATCATGGTTATAATGTAAAACTGCTATAATGGAGTGAAGTTAGTCTTGCTCTCTTTGGCCCAGCCCCTCCTACATTTTTTTTTAGATCCGCCCTGAGCGGTGCCCGCGCAACAACGTCACGGTCGTAGATGTAGAGGCAGGGAGAGGCGGCAGCCAACTCCATGGCGTCGCACGCGGTCCACCACGGAGAGCGGCAGAGGAAGAGGAATGGAGAGGTTAGAGAGGTGGTGGCGGCGGTTACGGGAGAAGCGGTGGCGGATGCAATTTCATATGCGTCGATACAAAGCATGTCGGTCTGTGCAAGACAATTTTTTTAGATTACACAGTACAACGCGGACGCTCAACACGCACGCACACTCGCCCCTACGACCACACGCACGCAAACCCTACCCCTATGAGCACCTTCGAAGGACTGAGCCGACAAATCTTGAAGTTCACGAAGTCACCATAGACGCCTCGTTGTCGACGGGAACGTCGCCTACCACTTGATGCATAGCGTCGGAAATCCTGGAATAAATCCAGAATAAAGTGTCGCACCCAGGATTTGAACCCTGAGTGGGAGCCTCCCAACCAATGACCTTTGTCATTGCGCCGTAAACCCCTTAACGCAAGGGAAGGGTGTTGACCAGCTGCCAAAGGGGCCGGGAGCGGAAGGACCTGTGTGAGGAAAAAGAGGAAGGCCTACGGCCTGGACTAGGAAGAAGGCATGGTGGCTTGGGTTGACCGGCCGAGTGGATAAGAGCAGGGATCCAGCATCCCCGGTGCTTTTTTAATATATAAAATAATATTACTTCTTTTCTCTTTGTTGCGATTCTGTTACTGAATCTAAAATGAGTATAATATCATACAAAATGCGGATTTATGATCCGGATTCATACAAGTCATAACAACGCGCATCTAACGATAATATAGATCAGTCCGATAATAAAAACTAAAACTTCTACCAAACTTATGTTCCATTCTTTTGTCCAGTTGTTTTCTCAATTATTGGCATGTTCGCTTGGCCATTTTGATGGTTGATAAGTCGGCTGATGCTGTTTTTAGCTCTTTTTTTATATGAGAAAAATAATGGCCATGACAATATAGATTCTATCCTTCTGTATTGTCTGTCTGTTTTTCTGTGCGTCCATGTCATGTCTACCTTTCTAATTATGTTCCTCTATCTGGTGTTCAGATTTGCTTCTATTACACTTGTAGATCCGCAATTATACTATGATTTTTTTTCATTTTAAGACTTGTTTGGATGCACATGTATCTCTTTTAAACTATATGTGTTTAAGTGTATTTAAACATAATATTTTTTTTCTTTTTCCCGGGAAAATTTGCTAGTCTAATAATAAAGTGGCAAAATTTCATCCCTATTTTTTTGGTTGGTCTTCCCTAACTAACTCCGTGAATGATTTCTCTATTCGTTTGAATACTACAACTCTTCTATTTTTATATATAGGGATTAGACACAAGTATAGTTAAGAATTCTATTGTAATCCAAATAGTAAGCAGAATAGGAGTAAAAAGGTAAGAAGAGATCTATTTTAAATAACATGATGCACCGCTCCGTCATGCCAACGCCATGGTGGTTGTTATTTTTTATTTGTATTTATATTTGTATTCGAATTCAATCGAACCTGGTTTGATCCAAACTCTTGCATTGATGTCGATCTTCCTTATGCAAGGTGGTCTCAATTTAGTGTCTTACTACACCTTGCAATCTCAGTATTAACGTTTTGGAAAACTCCTTCACATGTTTCCGTCTCCAACTCTTTCTCTTTCTCTGTGGCAATGCGGCAATGCTTAGAAACCTAGTTGAAGTGAAATCACCTTTGCTAGTCTCCAATTCGATTTCCATACAATGAGTTGATAAAGAAAAAAAATAGAAAAAACATAATTGTACAGTTTTTATCCCGTTGCAACGCACAAACATGTTTGCTAGTAAAAAAAAGTTAAACTATACCAATGACGCGCTCCTGATGAGCACCTTCAAGGTCTATGGGATTACAGCTCTAGGGTTACGACTGGACCATCTTAGCATAAAGATTCATGTTTTGATATAACATAAATAGTACACAACTGAGATAATAGTAGATGTTGATGCATGTGGTCTGCACGCTCCTATTTCGTCACCCGAGAAGCGCACGTCAGGTACGAGCGGCTCTTCAATTGGCTCTATTGTTAGTCATTGAGAACAACTCGTCTAGAGCTCCAACTTGGTTCAGCGGCGTAGGTGCCCTGCGAAGATGGCATCGTATGCTTGGTTGGATGCGGACAAAACTGGTGTCGCTTGTGATAGGACGCTCACCTTCTTCATTGGGAGTACCCCTCACCACGTTTGGAGGCCGGTATATGTGGTAGTGGTTGAGCGGCAACCCTTCTGCTCATATTTTGTAAGGGCTTTTTGGATGACGTCTTCTGCCTTGGTGGAGTGGCAAATAGGGGTGAACTTTGCTTGTGCTACACCTCCTTGGCCTATTGTGCAAGGCGCCAAGCGGCCTCACATGTTGTGGGAATCGTGTCACTGGGGCGGGCATGGTTTGGCCATTGTTGTCATCTTGATGCCCGTCCCATGTTAAAAGTTTACGCTTGGTGCTTGGCCGACCCGAACCTAGGTGGCAGTCCTTTCCACCTTCCCCGACACCTTAGGACCCATGACAACGGGTTGTCCATTCTAGGAGGCATGACTTGTGGTAGCCCCCCCCCCCTCGCACAGACGACGACAAAGGCGAGTCCATCATCCACTAAGCAGCCATCACTGAAAAACGGGTGTCCACCATTGATTCTGGAACCTATTGATGCTATTGCCTGAGTCAGAGGCGTTGGTGTGACTGTTGATCGATTCGAGAGTGAGGCAGCGAGCTCGTCAAACATCTGGTCGACCGAAGACGACCCATGTTCGAGAACATGTGCCCTTGCACAATGTCATCGCCAGCGGATCTGGCTTGGTGAAGTAGCATGCGGTGGCCGAATAAGTGGCATAGTCGGAAGGCATGCTCATGGTGATAATTTACCCTCAAGGAAATGATAATTTACTTGATGGTTTTAAATAACAACCAAGAAAATGGGTATTTTCCTTGGCGGTTGAGAATAACACTCAAGGAAATGAGTCATTTCCTTGAAGGTAACTAGAAACCGCCAAGAAAAGCCCCATATTCCTTGGCGGTTTACTCAAACCTTCAAGGAATATTTGTTTCCTTGAGTGTGGAGTAGCACCGCCAAGGAAACTATCCTTTCCTTGGTTGTTTGATTTTTGCCTCCAAGAAAATTATTAGCCGCCAAGGTAATTTCAGTTTCCTGTAGTGTGATGTCTCTTGTCAATATACTCTGGCACCATCCACGACAACGTCGTCAATGGATGTTTTCGGCGCCCTTCGTGGCTCCCTACGTGGCCCCAATTAAGGTTGGTGGATCGAGGAGCAAGTGCGGGGAGGCCGGTGGGTTGTTGCCATGAGCTGAGTGCCAAGGACGGCCACCATCCTTTGCTACCGTAGTCGCAGCCTTCATTGGTCATTTGTGGTCACTAGCGAGGTAGCGGAATCTGTGGTAGCACAGGCAACACAGTGGCAACCGATAGGTCGCCACTCGTTGCAAATAGGAAACATAGTTGAAACACCTGTCTCGAGACACTACATGGATATTCTTGGTCTGCGATAACTGCTCTAGCTAGGATGCGATGAGGCATTGAGGTGGTCGCATACCGCGTCTCCTCCTAAGGACAGATCTCCCTCCACTCACTGGTGTTGGGGGCGGCGACCCATCTGCGGAAAACGAGGCATTGGCGGCTAGGACATGGACCACCGCTACACGAACAGGCAGGCCATGCATGAGCTAGGGGCACAAACTACTACACTTACTCCGCCTTTGCTCAGGTCCTTATTGTCTAGCATCCGCTCCTGCACAGCCTAGAACCACGACTCAAGTAGTCTAGGCGTGCGACGACGCTTACTCCGCCTTTGCTCAGGTCCCTATCGTCTAGCATCTGCTCCCGCACAACCTAGAACCAAGTAGTCTAGGCGTGTGACGGGGCGCAGCGACTGACTTGGCCAGGTGACAAATGACATTGACGTAGGTTATGGGGTGCTCACCATCATCGTCCGCTCATCGACGACGTCTCGTGTGTCCTCTAGAAGAGCCGCCTAGGTATAACAGAGGTGGAACTAGGATGTGGGCTCACACCTTTTTTCATTGACAACAATGGAAGATTGATGTTAGGTGTAGGTTGCACATCGCTAGATCTTTCCCCTCGCACATCGCGGTGGAGGTCACATCTGGCTCCAACTCGGGAGGGGGCGTGGTGCGCCGATAGAGAAAGGAGTCTCCAGGATGCACCGTGGAGCGCCTCGGACGACAGCTATGTCGTACGCTCCCTAGCACCAGCATTCGTGCATGGGAGAGTTGGGGCAGAGGGATGTCAGACCCTAGATCCATCCCTCACGCACTGCAGTAGGGTTCCTACGGCCGAAGCACCTGCTTTTGGTGGTTGATGCACCAAAGGAGTTTGGCACGGTATGGTGTCCTTGCTGCACCCTCGTGTGTTTCTGTGCACAAGTAAGGAGGGTATGGGGAAGTGTATGTAGGGAGGGGAGGGGAGGAGGGGGGAGGCATGGATTGTGACTGGTGGCAGAATTGGAGCCAACATGGACTCCTAGGGTTGGGAGGACCCAACCTCGCTGTTGTAGTTGTCACTTCACCACCCAAAAAGTTGAAAGATTGTAATTAATTTATGTTTGTCCATATCCCTATGATTTTAACTCCCCACGAGCTCAACATTGCAACAACAGCGACTTCGAAACTAGGAGTTTCTTAGTTCTTATCTATCTACTAGGTGGCCTTGCCCATCATGAAATCACATATAAAAATGTATTTGGAACAAGTTTGAGCTTATCTCTGCTTCACCCGTTTGTACGAAGACATGTACAACACCAAAAAGATCACCCTAAAAACATCTTTGGACCATCAAACATACCATGTCACACTAAAAATATCTTTGGACCATCAAACGGATCATGTCGTTCATAAGGTATGACAACAAAAGAGCTAAAGAAGCATACTAAGTAAGTCTACCAAGAGTTGTTTCACGCCACAACTGATTAGATCTACTATGAGATGAGCTATTAGAGTCAAGCATTAATTAGTATAAATAATCATCACATAAATGAACATGCACTCAACAAGCAAAGTGCTAAAGCTACATGGTTTTAAATAGCAGGCTATAGCTTCAATATAGGTTTTCTTAGGGCCTATTACTATGCTATTGTCAATTCTTATGCTATAGCACCACTAAATTGAAGCTATAGCCTGCTATTTATATCGTCCCTAAGAAAACCTATATATATATATATATATATATATATAGATCACCACTCAAATGCACCATCAACCCGCTATTTAGTTTAGACACGATATGTTTTTAGCACCGGCCACTAATCATTATTGAGGTAGATATTCATTCTTTTTCTAAAGGACTATAATCTATGTCTCTCTTTTACGCTATGTACTTACGTAACCACTAAATAATTATTGAACTACTGAATATTGATCGTCGTAGCAGTGAATATGTTGATCGATATGATGAAATGTCAAGTAATGGAGTGGAAAACAAATTCTCTTGGATCTTGTACATGAATGTATTTGAGTATTTATGTTTATAAATTTTTTCTTAGCTAAATTAAATGTTTTCATGCATAAATTAATTAAGCATTTTTTATGTTTTTTTCTATAAATCCGCTAAATAAAATAGCTTCTGCTATAGCTTTTTATATATTTTTGGCCGAGGCTGACGCTTAATGTCTTAGTCCACTATTTAAAAGATTGCTAAGCTAAGACAAGAAAACAGTAATATAATACATGAAAGCAATACATGGAAGTAATGCACTAGGCCGCTAAGCTGTCATCCATCGGTTGTGCTCAATCTAAACCCTAGTATTTTATGTTTTTTTCTATAAATCCGCTAAATAAAATAGCTTCCGCTATAGCTTTTTATATATTTTTGGCCGAGGCTGACGCTTAATGTCTTAGTCCACTATTTAAAAGATTGCTAAGCTAAGACAAGAAAGCAGTAATATAATACATGAAAGCAATACATGGAAGTAATGCACTAGGCCGCTAAGTCATCCATCGGTCGTGCTCAATCTAAACCCTAGTACGTTCAGTCGTCGTCCTAGCTAGTGTACTATCCATATAGCTCATATCTATATACGGTCTTCATCCCAGGATCAGTCGCATAAAAGCAAAGCAATACATGGTTCACAAATAAATTGGCATCACGTTTTTAAAGAAAAATACTTAAGTTTACAACACATTTGTATTGGGTTTACTGAAGTCTGATTTATATACATATTGAGTTCTGTTGCTCGCACGGAAATCTTAAACGAGATAGAGAGACCTTACCAAACCGTGTGACTGACTGACGCGGACATGACATGAGTTTCCAAGCAAGGGAAGTCTCTAAAGAAGCTTTCGCCGCTCCAAGGGCCAAGCATACGATCCTTCTATTCCCTCGTTTTGCAAGGCAAGTAGAAGAAGAGAACTCCAACTCCTTCCGTTAGTTACGTTACATCATCGTTCAATAAAAGAAGTCACACTCCTTGCATTGCGTGCTTAAATGCGCTGCTAGCTATACAGGCTGGGGCTACGTGCGCGTCACCGTCTTGCTCGGTCACACACAGACCCATCTTGGATTCCATGGTTCGTGACCTATTTGCAGGCATATATGTACGAGGATGCATGCCCATATATATATGTGTCTGCTTCCACCCACGTATATATATATATATATATATATATATATATATATATATATATATATATATATATATATCTTCAAAAGGTCTTGATAGCATAGGCGGCATTCTCCTTGGCGCGGAAGGGAGGGCCTCCGATTCTTGTCCACCGTACGTTGCATGAAAGTTTTTGCATCGTCCCGCTGCTTCTCAAGCTGCTTTGAGCTAGAATCGAGCTGTGCTCTCTTTGTGCGTGGTTCCTTCACATAGCTAGATCCTACAGTATCAGGTACGAAATGGAAATGGTTACTTGCAAATTGCACGAGCTGTATATATATATATATATATATATATATATATATATATATATATATATATATATATATATATATATATCTTCGTCGTCGCTTATTCTAACACAACTTTCTGGTGTCTGCGTGAAGGAATAGTAAGGCGTGCTATGGCACCATCATCAGCTTCCCCGGTTCAGGAAGAACTGCTGCAGCCTGCTGATGCTGAGAAGCAGTTGAGGAACCAGCTCGCTGCAGCCGCGAGGAGCATCAACTGGACCTATGCCCTCTTCTGGTCCATTTCAAGCACCCAACCAGGGTAGGTAAAGTGATACTAACATACGGTTGATATTTCGTTGGCAGTTTTCTGAAACGAACTTTGATAATGCTCGCCACATAATAAGAATAAATATAGGCTTTTAAAGGTTCTTTTTGCGAGCGAAAGAAAAATTATATTATATAATAGTTTTAGCTGGGTACATCAACATTACAAGCACTCTAGATTACAAAATAGTACTCACGCTATGTGAACAACATAACTCAAAATCTAACATGTAAGACGCTTTGTAGTGTGAATGGCCGCACGGACAAACACTCGACAAATGGCCTGAGATCAAATATTCAACGAACGACGGCCAACATTCTTGTAAGCGGAATTAAGAAATTTCTTCTTTCTAATGTCTTCTTCTTTTTGCCGCCGAAGAATGAGGAAGACTAATCTGAAATTATTCTCCATAGTCCTTCATCGTGGCCTAATTATAATAAAACGAAGAAGAGACCGGAGAAAATTATCTCATGACGACGACATCATCTCCGCTTTGATGCCGTCGTTCGAAAACAAAAGTCTTCATGTCGTCATGTCGATGAAGATGCTAACGTCAAAGTTATCGTCATCATCTTCAACGAAACTGCCATGTTCTCCTTTACTGTCGTCGGAGAGGAGGAAAATGAAGAGATAAAACTCTAGTACCAAAATATTTAACATAAAAAAAATACTAACTCTAATAACTCGATCTAAAAAAAATAATAAATCTCCACTTCATTTAGCCGCCGATGAGAAATACAGGAGAGAAACGGAGGACCCCGTGATGAACAGCGGGGGCGGCAGCAACGGCGCCGCTAAGGCAGAACTGCAGAAGGGCCAGACTGCACGGTGTGCAATTTTCTTTTTTTTTTCCCTTCTAATACATCTCTATACCTACTCTCTTATTTTCATCTTAATGTGGATCACACATTTTCCGTTCCTTATTAATTCTCATGCTCGGAGTTTTTTTTTTTGAAACACTCATGCTCGGAGTTAAAACGGCACATAATATGGGAAGGAGAGAATAGATGCTAAGAAGAAATTATGTTGCAGCAAAAGAAATTTATGTGCAGAGAAATGAAAAGTTAAAAATCTCATATGAGATTATCATCTTTCACCCAAATTTTGTCATAAAGGCATCTGACTCTTGGGCTTTCATTCAATCTAATAAAGAATAAAAAAAAACTGGAATGTTTTGAGGCCTTTTTGATGAGCTACAGTAAAAAGTTCTACCTCGAAAGTTAGAGCTATATAATAACTCTTTATAACAAGTATAAGCATGCTTTTATTAGTCAATATTTTTGCTGATATATGCACGAACTATCTATAACAAGTATAAACATGGTTTTGTAGCCAAGCTAGAAAATATTTTTGCTGATATATGGACAGGAGAAAAATTAAAAAAAACTAGGCTGGTATACAAGAAACAAGCTAAGCACGGGAGGCTATACAGTGGTGGAATATCCAGCTTGTTTCAGCTTATTCTCTCACATAACATTATTTAATCAGCTGGCTTTTATACCAGCCGAACAGGAGATTGGTCGGTGGAGCCACGATAATGCATCAGTGTATTCGGTATTCCATATAAACAAAATTGTGCATTGAAAATATGCAATAATATATAGGAAGAAGGATTTGGTGTGGACGTGGAAGTTTGTTTCCTTTGTTTCTGTAGCTTTCTTTTACAATATAAATCATTATTGCTAACACTTAACATATTTGTATTTTTATTTTTAACCAAAAAATGGTACCACATTTAAATAATAAAGGAAAAATTATACAAATAGAAAATAACTATTGTGTAACTTGACTCTTATAACTTAATCTATAGTCAAGCGATGACTTTCACCCCATGCATCGCTCTCGTTGAGGGCGACTAGGACGGTGCCATCGTCCGACCTCCAGACCCCTCCCTCCAGCCTCCACCGTTCGTCCACCGTCGGAGCTCGCCGCCAGAGTTCTGGTGGAGAGCAAGGATGGCAGTAGTGCCAGGTGTCCTCCTTCCTCCCTCTCCGGCTTTCCCTCTCCTTCCCGGTGGAGATCTACGTCGCCATCGTGCTTCTCATAGTGGTGGTTGGCGGCTCAGATCTGGCCTCTCTGCAGGTGGATCTAGATCCCCACCGTCCAAACCAGCTCTAGAGGCATATGGGAGGTGCCAGCGTGCTTCGGGACGGTAAGGTGCGGCTGGCCCCTTCGGTCGGCCTATAGCCCTCTCCTCCACAGTGCTCGTCACGGTTACAGGCGGTGGCCAAGGGTGTGTGGAGGGTGGTTGGGCACGACTAGGGGGTGGATGTTGGCGGTTTTCAATGGTTAGGGCTTCTTCCCCTTCCCTTGCCCCTCTTCCTCCCTGTCATCCTTCTCCCTTGTCGGTGTCCAGTTCGGCTTGCTGCTGGCTAGCTTAGACTAGTTCCGGCAAGGGGTATCCTCCTCGTCGTGCTTCGTGCGACTGTCCCTCCCACTGGCGGCTTGTTGGCTTCCACAATGGGTCGCGAAGCAGACATGTAGGTAGTGGTAGTTTGATGTAGAGGCTGCTAGAAGCAGTGCACGGCGTGGTTGATGCGGGACCAGCTTGGAAGAGGGTCGACTACGCGAGTGGAGCTCTTTTGATCCCAACCCTCTACATTTTCCCTTCCTTGGGTTGACTTCCACGACAAAGTTGGCTGGACCATCCTTCTATTGCCTGGCTTCGCCGGTTCCAGCGGTGGGAGGATCTCCGACGGGCTTCTCCACGCGCTTCTCCCTATCGACGTCCCTTGGTTGTTGGTGACCCTTCGTCGCACCCTGGCTCCGTGGTAGGGTTGGGTCTCTGGTGGCGATGGCGTGAAGGTTGTATGACGTCGCGACGAAAGCTTGGGCCACAACGTCTATGGACGCGGTTCTCTTCTCGGAGGCGTCCTTTTCTACCTCTCCTCCTACCGTACTGGATATTACAGGTGAAAATCTTTCCTTCGCGGGCTAACTTGTTTGTGTTTTTAGCGTTGTTTCCTTCTTAGAGGCATGGCTAGGCTTTGCAGTTCCACGATTGCTTCTTACCGTCTATTCTTGGTGGTTCTCAGTGTCGCTCGATAGGTCTTCGTGTTTCTTTAGTCATTTGTTAGTTGTTTTGAGTTGTTAGTTGGGTAAATTTGATCAAGTTGGAGCAAGTAGTGATGTGAGTTCGAATAGTTATACAGTTGTACTAAAATTGGGTGTAGGATGAGTGGTGCACTCATCTCAGTTATATGGTTTCTAAGTAACTACCGTAAATTTTTTGTTGTCCTTTCTAAAAATTATAATTAAATATTTAGCTCTATTATTGATCTTGCTATTACGGGACAAAACGTACCAGGGTGCTGACGTGGACGAACGGGTTCTACAACGGCGAGGTGAAGACAAGGAAGATCTCCAACTCCGTGGAGCTGACAGCCGACCAGCTCGCGATGCAGAGGAGCGAGCAGCTCCGGGAGCTGTACGAGGCCCTCCTGTCTGGCGAGTGCGACCGCCGCACGGCGCCAGCGAGGCCGGTCGGCTCGCTGTCGCCGGAGGACCTCGGCGACACCGAGTGGTACTACGTGATCTGCATGACCTACGCCTTCCGGCCTGGACAGGGGTATGGATTACTGCTCGATACAACAATCATATATATATATATAGCTGATGCCCTGATGGTAACAATCTTTTCTTGTGCGGCCACAGGTTGCCGGGCAGGAGTTTCGCGAGCAACGAGCATGTCTGGCTGTGCAACGCGCACCTCGCCGACCGCAAAGCCTTCCCCCGCGCGCTCCTGGCCAAGGTATGCATTGCACGCACTTCTCTCAGTTGTTCTCCGTGTCTTGTCTATATTTTTTTGCCCTGCATACATGTTTTTCACTAGTCGGCTGCAATCTTTGTTCGTTGAATCATCGTGAACAACGTGTGGGCTTGCTGTACCTACGTACGGTCAAGCAGAGCGCGTCCATTCAGGTAAGCGCCTTTCCCTGCTTCGTCTCGTCAGGAACATTACACAGGGCACTTCCTGCAGACTTCTGACTGCTACAACTAACACTGCAACCCTGGAACGTGTTTTCTTCAGACAATTGTCTGCATCCCGCTTATGGGTGGCGTACTTGAGCTTGGTACAACTGATACGGTATGTATGTTCAGTTGTTCACTCGTAATATAGATGCTAAATTATCTGAAAATGAGAAATTTTACAATGAATAGATAGGATCACCAAACTGAATGAATGATATTATTTCCAGGTGCCGGAGGACCCAGACTTGGTCAGCCAAGCAACCGCAGCTTTCTGGCAGCCGCAATGCCCGACATACTCGGAAGAGCCGAGGTCCAACCCGTCAGCAAACGAAGCCGACGAGGCCGCAGACATTGTTGTGTTCGAGGACCTCAGTCATAATGCCATGGAGACGATGACTGCCGGCGGGGGACACGGACTGGAGCTAGTAGAAGAAGACGAGAGTCTGTCAAACGCAAGCCTGGAGCGCATCACGAAGGAGATCGACGAGTTCTATACCCTCTGCGACGAAATGGACGTGCAGCCACTACCACTAGAGGATGGCTGGATCATGGATGTGGACGGTTCCAATTTCGAAGTCCCTTCGTCCCCGCAACCAGCGCCCCTGGGGGCGGAGGCTACTGCTAACGTTGCCGACACCTCAAGCGCACCTCGCGCCACCAGTTTCATGGCGTGGACGAGGTCCTCGCAGCCGTGCTCTGATGAAGCGCCCGCAGTGCCGGTCATCGAAGAGCCGCAGAAATTTTTGAAGAAAGTGGTGGCCGGCGGCGGGGCTTGGGAGAATTGTGATGGTGGCCGGGGCACGGCGGGAACAGCCCAGGAAAGTGGCATGAACAATCACGTCATGTCTGAGCGGAAGCGCCGGGAGAAGCTCAACGAGATGTTCCTCATTCTCAAGTCATTGCTTCCGTCCATTCACAAGGTGACCATCAACGTCTCATCCTTCCTTGTTGATTTGAGAACGTTTGTTCCTCTGTATCAAAACTTGAAGATGTTTTTTTTTTTTTCAATTTGGCAGGTGGACAAAGCGTCGATCCTCGCCGAGACGATAGCCTACCTGAAGGAGCTTCAGTGGAAGGTACAAGAGCTGGAGTCCAGTAGGGAACTTCTGTCGCGCCCATCCGAAATAACAAGGCCAACAAGGCCCCGTGGGATTGCCAATGAGAGTGTTAGGAAGAAACTCTATGCGGGCTCCAAGAGGAAGAGCCCAGACTTCGGCGGTGACGTGGAGAAGGAGCACGGCCATCCCTGGGTCCTCCCCATGGACGGCACCAGCAACGTCACCGTCGCCGTCTCGGAAAAGGACGTGCTCCTGGAGGTGCAATGCCGGTGGGAGGAGCTCCTGATGACACGGGTGTTCGACGCCATCAAGAGCCTCCACTTGGATGTTCTCTCGGTTCAGGCTTCCGCGCCAGATGGCTTTATGGGGCTCAAGATACGAGCACAGGTATACCACCACCAGCTAATTAAGACATGGCAATTGCAATACATACGGCTCTGGCTATTCGCAGTTCTGTAGCTCACCCTTGACTTCTTGTTTGGAGAGTTCGTTTTACTCGTGCTGTTGTTTCTGTTCAATTTCTATTCAGTTAGCGGGCTCCGGTGCTGTCGTGCCCTGGATGATCAGCGAGGCTCTTCGTAAAGCAATAGTGAAGCAATGAAGGGACAGCTGAAAGCTGGATATCGATATGGAAAGCTTCGTGAATCGAAGCAAGTTTTATTTATTGTGGAAGCCAATTGTACTTCTGCAAAATCTGGTGTACATGGTTTCTATTTTCAGTCGCCAACCATATTCAGTTTGATTTTATCAAACCAAAGTACAAACTAGGATGGTCTATTCAAACTAGATTCTCTTGAATTATACATTGGTTTCTTTTATTTCATCTGTATAAAAAAGAAATAAATATATGTTTATTATGATCTTTAGTGTTAAGAGGCTACAAACTAAATTCAGAATGTATATAATCAAAACTAAGCATTACATTGTCCGTTTCTTATAGTAAATTTAGTCAAATATAATCACACAAGTTCATTCATTGCTCATCAAAGACACAGATCATGGCATCCTCACCTAAAACTTCGGTTGCAAGTTCTTCAGCCTACACAGCTCTTGCATTGTAAGGTGCATCCCAAAAGCCCAACAGGTATCCCATCAAAGATAGAGAATAAAATAGGTAATACATATATATACTGTACATACACAAGTTATGGGTGGGAGTTTCTTCACTTCCAACTCTAATGACTAGGCTAAAGGAATTCCAATGCATCACAAGCAAACCAAGAAGGTAATGCAAACTCAGGACTATCATTAGTCCTGATCTTGCACTGCTTGGCCTGCTTACAAAACGTAATGCACTACTTAGGCTACATCAGATTATAAGTACAACAATATACCGGTACGTCATGTTTGCAGAAGTGTCATTCCTCGATCACAATTTCCATATCCATGTCAGATTCTCTACCCCTGCGACCAATAATTTCACCATTAGCAAGCCTCTGCAAATCAACAAAAGAGAGTTGGTCAAGCCATCTCACAACATGGTTAGCTGCTTGGAGCTCATAGGCAGGGTATCGGCATGCAACTGCCACGCATCTCATCCCAGCGTTATGTGCAGATTCTGTCGTCAAGTTTGAGTTACCAAACACAACACAAACATCTGGCTCCAGACCAAGTTGCTCCGCTGCGACCTCAAACATCTCACCATCAGGTTTCCCTAGGCAGAAGTCCTCCAATGCAATTATAGCATCAAAGTAGCCTTGCAGACCAACAGTTTTAATCCCTTCTTCAAGGCTCTTCCTTGAGTGAGGAGTTGTAATTGCTATTGGTATGTCAAAACCGACAAGGGAGTTCAAGAAATCAAGCACACCTGGTCGCAGCTGGTAGTATCCGCCTCGGAGTTTTTGATATATTACCTCCTTGTGTGTTGCCAACCTTTGAATTTCTGCTGGATCCTCTGACCAACATAAGACTTCTGAAATAGCCTGGTCAGTTCTCATTGCCTCAATTTTCTTCAGCAATGCATCTGGAGGGAAAGACTTTCCCTCTTCAAGTGATAGAACATACCAAACCCGGGGCTCCAAGTCTGGATCATCATCGTCCACAACGACTCCCTCCCACTCCAAGATCACACCAAAGCTGTTACCAGTCACTATTTCATCCATTTGTTTTTTCTTCTTTGTGGTAGGTCTTTTAGGAATTTCTGGTGGTGCCAACAGCCAGCTAAGGTTCTCTGGAAGTCTATAAACCAATTTGTAAAGCTCATGTACCTGGGTGTTCCTTTTGATGTCTGTGGCATGTGGCTTCAAATGTGCCGCCTTCTTCACCGCCATAGCTGTACCCAAGGGCTTTGTAATTGAATGCATGGTCAGTGCACAATATGGGTTATTTGTCAGGCATTTTCTGTAAAACTTGAGAGAAGGCTGCAGGGAGCTCCCAAATAAATTGTTAAAAGAGATCATTTCTCACTGAATCCTATCTGAAACTTGTACTGAAATTCCAAATTGTCCACAGAAAAGCAAGTTCAGCTCACATGCGACTAATCAGTGAGATCCAGGGATAATGCAAACTGCACCTGCATTAAGAACCAAGCAAAAGGTATAAAAAACATTTAAAAATAATAATAATGGAGGGGTAATATCCACCTTCTGCACCAACCAGAGGTGCACACAGCCACTTATCTCACTTTATTATATGTGCACACTAGGATTTGAGCCCTAGTGGGTGGAGCTATACTTCCACATCTTACAATTGCACCAATGGTGCTTTCACAAAGTTATGACTTATAACAGCATAATACACAGTACATAAATCCATTGCCTAGCATCAATATCGAGAGATAAACGCTCCATGTTAACAACTTGTTTAGTTATAGTGTTTACTTCAGTGGGAACTAAAGAAATCTATGGGCATGGGTTAAACAGAAGTGCTTTGCTCGCCTGTATGCGAGTTTTGTTTTCTGGTTGCACTCTTGTAAACTGGCAACCCCATGCTGGGTCAGGGTTTCAGCAGCACGCTTTCTAATAAAGCTGGGCTAAAGCCTTTGATAAAAAAAAAATAACGAAATCTGCAAAAGGGGGCAAGATTTCCTTTCTCCATTGAAGTCGGCTAGATTGGCATAAGCATTTGATTCGTTATCTTAATTCTCCTGCTCGCAGTATACTTGGAACTTAGGAAGAAAGCATATGCAGAGCCTCACTTAGCATTTCTACAGATCGACCATCATATGGACCCATAAAAAAGAATAGCTTCCGCATTTTAGGCGAACTTACAACAAGTGTCAGAATAAAAGGCGAACTTTAGCACAAGGGCTCGGCCTAATTAGCTCCATCCCAACTATTGGACAGCAAATGCCAAGCAAAAAGGCGCAATCTTGCAGCGAAACTCCGCCATTTCCGAATATTTTTCAGGAACGATAGACAGCAAACAACAAACGAACAACATAATGCTTCGTCTTAGCCCACGCAGTAGCTAGTACTTCCCAAGAATCAGGGAACAACAGAGGATTATACTGACCTGATGAAGGCGAAGAGCAGCTGAAGGGAGCGTCGGCAGAAGGCAGAAGCTGGCAGCGGAGGAGACTCCAGCGCCACTATCCCGCTTACAACCGGGCTCTTGTCCCCTGCGCTTCGATTGGATGGTGGTGATGAGCCCCGTTCGGATAGACAAAGGGACGCGGGCGGCCGCTCTAGCGCTCCCCATTGGTGCAGCAGCTTGGTGACAATGTCAAGTGGGACAGGAAAAGTTGGGACCCAGCTGTTAGAGAGAGTGTCCGTGCGGCGGCGGAAAGGACGGTGATGTTGGAGAGCGCTCTCCTATGGCCCTATGGGCCGCGGCGCTGTTTCTCCACTTCCTTGGGCGGCATGCATGTCCGTTGCTCTGTCCACCGGCTCATAAAAATGGGTCAGACCTTGGGCGGCGAGAATAACTTTTTTTTTGTTTCAACGAACAGCCCTCAAAATGACATGACCCACCGCTGCTGATGCCCGTGGCCACCTCCACGCTAGCGCGCTATCTCCACCGTCCCATAAAGGTTTGCCGAATATCCAAGCGATGCATTATGGAAAAATTGTTGTTGTCATCTGTAATAAAAAGATTAACATGATTAATTAGTGGTTCAAATTCATTAATCTTTATTAGTTCATAACTGACTCATATTTAAGCTATTTTTCCAAGATATATTAAATTTTAGTCCTAAGATTCAAACAAGCTCTAAATTTGATTGAGAAAATATAGCTAGTATTTTATACTTACAGACAAGTTCTTATACATACAGGAACATTTTGGTTTCTAATCTAGTGACCTGTTTAGATAGAAGGCTAGTTACTAGTTAGATAAAACTAAGCTTTAATACATCTAATAGGAAGACTAATAGGTAGACTAACTGTTTAGTTATGTCTTCAACTAGTTACTAGCTAAATTCATAAATTCCGAATGGAGAAAGGTTGAAGAACGATTTCAACACAAGCTCTCTTGCTGAAAGCAAAATACCTGTCTTATGGCGGAAGATTAACTCTACTAAATTCTGTCTTAAGCAGTTTACCCA
>CM039131.1:46379102-46484554 GCA_022036555.1 Microstegium vimineum | reverse complement strand
TCGCCCAAACTTTGTGCAGAACTAGCCGTTGGGGGATGCAACGGAGCGTCCGTTGCCAACTTAAGTTGCCAGTCAAGCTAGTTTTCTGAGGGGCTATTTATAGCTCCTCACACTTCTCTCCCACTATGCCTTTGCTCATTTGGGTTGCTGAGTTTGTTGAGAAGGTTGGGAAGAGAGCAAGAGCCCTAGAGTGAGAGAGTGATTCGCGATTTCATCCATCCTCTCCTCTAGTTCATCCAAGAGTTCAAGTGTGCATCCTCTAGTTGTGAAGCTTGAGTGAGTCAAGCGAAGATTGAAGCTTGTTACTCTTGGTGATCGACATCACCTAGACGGTCCGGTGGTGCTTGGAGGAAGGTGATCGCCGGAGGATTGTCAACGGCCCTTCTTCATCGACGTTGTTATCGGTTGTGGGCGATTCACCGAGCCGGAGTGGCAAAGAATCAGCCCGTAGAGAGCACTCATCCCTTGCGCGGGATTGAGGGGGAGCTATACCTTGCGAGGTGCTCCAACGAGGACTAGGGGGGAGTGTCGACTCCTCGATACCTCGGCAAAACATCGCCGTGTCAAGCATCTCTTTCCCTAGTTCTTTCTCACCACATTACTTTCCGTATTTGTCTTTCAATTCATACTAGAATTGTGTAGGAAGTTTTCGCTTTCTATTGACTTGCTACCGCCTTCTAGTTAGGACACACAAGTGGTAGGCACTAGTGGGTTAATTGGCTCTTTATAGGTTTAATTCTTGTTTAGAAATTAAAAAGAGCCTAATTCACCCCCCTCTTGGGCATCTTGATCCTTTCAATTGGTATCAGAGCAAGGTTTGCTCTAAATTAGGCTTCACCGCCTAGAGCAAGATGTCCCATAGGGATGGACCACCTCCCATGTTCGATGGAGACGACTTTCCTTATTGGAAAGTTCGTATGGAGGCCTATCTAGAGGCCGTTGACGTGGGCGTGCTCAAAGCCGCCACAAAGGGAGGCACTCTCTTCACGGAGGACCTCAACTTTGATAAGCACAATGTCAAGGCGAAGAATATTCTTTTTCGTGGCATTTGCAAGGATGTCTTCAACAGAGTGCGTAATGCCAAAGACGCATTTGAGTTGTGGACTACTATTTGTGCCCTTCACGAAGGCACAAAGAGTGAGCGTGAGGAACGATATCACTTGGTCATGGCTAAGCTCAATTCTTTTTCCATGCATGCAAATGAAAATACAAATGAAATGTACTCACGTCTTAACATTATTGTAGAAGAATTGAATGGGCTCGGTCTCAACCAAATGGCACCGGCCGATGTGGTGCGCAAGATCTTTTGTGTCTTGCCCATTGAGAAGTATGGCCACATCATCACGGTTCTTCACCAAGGAGATCTCTCCGCCGCTACACCAACACAAATCTTGGACAAGATCAATGCCCATGAGATATACATGAAGATTGGTGATGGTGGCTCTTCTTCCTCCTCCAAGAAGAAAGAAAAAGAGAAGGAGGAGAAGAAGGACTTGGCACTCAAGGCATCCTCCTCGGAGAAGTACAAGATGCAAATTGTGTATGAGAGTGCAAGTGATGAAGAGGATGATGATGACCTCGTTCTCATGGTGAAGAAAACAACTAAGATGTTGAAGAAGCTGAACAAGAATGGAGTCAAGTTTGACTCAAAGAAGAAGAAATTCTTCACAAGCTCTTCAAGAAATCATCTCTCCAAGATGGATTGCTGCAATTGTGGTAAACTTGGTCACTTGGCTCATGCTTGCCCTGAAGAGAAGAAAGACAAGTACAAGAACAAGAAAGTCAACAACAAGTTCAAGTACAACAAGGGCAACAAAGATGAGTCAAGTGATGAGAAGAAGAAGGATGACAAGCCATTCAAGAAGAAGAAGAATTTCAACTTCCACAAGAAAAAGAAGAATGGCAAAGCCTACATTGTTGGTGATTGGCTCACCGACATTGAAGACACAAGTGACTCATCCGGAGATGAAAGTGAAGATGAGAAGGTGGCCGCCTTGGTGATTGGGTCATTTACTCCACCGCCACCTCCTTCATCATCTTCGGGCTCATCCTCTACACACCTATGCCTCATGGCTAAAGGTGACAAGAAGGTACAAAAAGAGGATAATGATGATGAGGCTAGCTCTAGTGATGATAGTGATGATGAGTTTGAGGCACCTTCCTACGATGAGCTAATTGTGATTTGAAACAAATACACTAAGCTCATTAGGAAGTATAAAGCTAAAAGTGAATCACTAGAGAAAGTCAACGATAACTTGCATGCTAAACTTGATGACTTGTCTAGTGCTAATGATGATTTAAAGCTTGAGAACAAATCTCTCTCATCTAGCGCTAGGGAGCTCAAAGCCTCACTTAAGCAAGCTAATGAGAAACATGATAAGCTTGAGAGGTCAACACAAGAGCTCCATACAAGATACAACTTGCTAAAAGATGACTACAACCAAGTTAGAAATGAACATGGCACACTTGTGATAGCTAACGAATTGCTTACAAATGATCTTGCTACACATGTTGCTATTAACCCGGTTGTTAAGTGTCATATAGCTACTTCTTGTGATGACTTGCTTGATGAAGTTGCTAGTGAGCAAAATGCTAAGTGCAAGGGCAAGAAGGTAGTTGAGGCCAAAAAGTATGATTACTATGTGAAGATGAGGCAAGAAAACTCCAAGCTCAAGGAAGAGCTAATCAACCTCAAGGCAAGCAAGCCATTCACTATCAAGTTGGCCAAGCAAGATGACAATGATGCAATGACCTTGATCAACTCTCTCAAAGAGGAAAATGCAAAGCTCAAGGTTGAGAAGATCAAGCTTGCAAGTGGAATGGAGAAGTTCACCAAGGGCCACAACCTCCAAAGTGAGCTCTTGATGAACACTATCATGAAGACCAACAAGTCCGGCATTGGGTTCAAGGAGAACCAAATCATGAAGGCCAAGGTCAAGATAGAAGCTAAGAACTACTACAAGAACAAGGCCATGAGGAACAATTATGACACACCAAAGCCCAAGCCCAAGAAGTGCTTTGGATGTGGTCAAGAGGGTCACTTTGAATTCCAATGCAATACTCCACCTCCCAAGACCTTGCCCAAGCACACAAGGCCTTTCGCTCATGATGCACACTTCATCATCAACAAGGACTCCAAGGGTAGACCCCAAGTTGTGTTTCTCGATCCTAAGATGAAGAACAAACCCAAAGTGCTATGGGTTGCTAAGGAGTTGGTGGACAAGGCTATGGGACCTCGCTAAGTGTGGGTTCCCAAACAATAAGCTTAACTTCAAGTTGCTTGTGTGTAGGTGAACTACAAGACCGGTGGAAGTCATTGGGTGATTGATAGTGGATGCACTCAACATATGATCGGTGACTCCCGGATGTTCACCACACTTGAGAAAGATTGTGAAGGGCAAGACAAGATTACCTTTGGGGACAACTCAAAAGGCAAAGTGCAAGGCCTAGGCAAAGTGGCAATCTCAAATGATCAATCAATATCAAATGTCTTGCTAGTACAATCTTTGAGCTTCAACTTGCTATCGGTGGGACAACTATGTGATCTTGGTTTCCAGTGTCTCTTCACTCCAAATGAGGTAGTTGTGTCCAAGATTGAAGATTCATCATTGATATTCAAAGGGTTTCGGCACAACAATCTCTACCTAGTGGACTTCACCTCAAATGAAGCTAGTTTGCAAACATGTCTATTCTCCAAGAGTTCTTTGGGTTGGCTATGGCATAGAAGATTAGCACATGTGGGAATGTCAACTTTGAAGAAGCTTGTCAAAAAGGAGATGGTTAGAGGTGTGAAGGATGTTGTGTTTGAGAAGGACAAACTTTGTAGTGCATGTCAAGCCGGCAAGCAAGTGGCAAACACTCATCCAACCAAAGCTTTCATGTCAACCTCAAGAGTCCTAGAGCTACTTCACATGGATCTATTTGAACCTACCACCTATGCTAGCCTTGGTGGCAATCTCTTTTGATTGGTGGTAGTTGATGACTACTCTGGGTACACTTGGGTATTCTTTCTTCAAGACAAGGGACAGACTCAATCAATATTCAAGAAGTTTGCAACTAGAGCCCAAAATGAGTTTGATGTGAAGATCAAGAAGATAAGAAGTGACAATGGGACTGAGTTTGTAAATACCAAGATTGAAGACTTTTGTGATGAAGTTGGGATCAAGCATGAAGTGTCCGCCACCTATACCCCTCAACAAAATGGTGTAGTAGAGAGGAAGAACCGGACACTTATTACTCTTGCAAGATCAATGCTTGATGAATACAACACCCCCGAGAAGTTTTGGGCCGAAGCAATCAACACCGCATGCTATGCGGCCAACCGGCTATTTGTCCAAAGGCTTCTCAAGAAGACCCCCTATGAGCTTGTGAATGGGAAGAAACCGGATATATCCTTTTTCCGAGTGTTTGGATGCAAAGTGTATATCTACAAGAAGCGCCAACACTTGGGCAAGTTCCAAAGGAGATGTGACATTGGTTTCTTACTTGGTTATTCTCTTAAATCCAAGGCATATCGAGTATTTAACAAAGCCTCCGGCCTAGTTGAAGAAACATATGACTTGGAGTTTGATGAAACTAATGGCTCTCAAGAAGAGCATGAAAATCTTGATGATATAAGTGATGAACCCTTGAGGGAGGCTATGAAGAATATGCCCGTTGGTGCAATCAACCCACAAGAGGTGGAAGAAGTTGAAGATGATGCAAATCAAGTACCCTCTCCACCTCACACGCCTCAAGTTGATGAAGAACAAGTGAGGGAAGCACAAGAAGATACCTTCATCCCTTAAGATCAAGCCGAGGCTCAAGCTAGTGATGTTGATGCACCACAACCTCCTCCCCAAGTGATTGATAGAAGATCTACACCTATGCTTCAAGCTCATCCACAAGACCTTATCATAGGCAGTCCATCAAAGGGGGTAACAACTCGATCTAAACTTGCTTCTTATGTTGAACATCACTCTTTTGTTTCCTTTGTGGAGCCTTCTAGTGTGAAGGATGCACATGCGGATCCGGATTGGGTGAATGCCATGCATGAAGAGTTGAACAACTTCACCCGGAACGAAGTGTGGACACTAGTAGAAAAGCCCAAAGGAGCAAGAATCATTGGCACCAAGTGGGTGTTTAGGAACAAGCAAGATGATCAAGGCGTGGTTGTGAGAAACAAGACAAGATTGATGGCAAAGGGGTTCTCACAAGTTGAAGGCTTGGATTTTGGGGAGACCTTTGCACCGGTTGCAAGACTAGAAGTCATTCGTATCCTTTTGGCATATGCTTCACATCATAAAATGAGACTTTTTCAAATGGATGTGAAGAGTGCCTTTCTAAATGGTTTCATCAATGAACTTGTTTTTGTCTCACAACCTCCCGGGTTTGAAGACCCCAATTGTCCTAATCATGTGTATAGGTTGTCCAAGGCTCTCTATGGATTGAAGCAAGCTCTAAGAGCTTGGTATGAGAGGCTAAGGGATTTCCTACTCAAGAAGGGCTTCAAGATCGGGAAAGTGGATACCACACTCTTCACCAAGGTGCTAGATGGAGAGATCTTTGTTTGCCAAGTGTATGTCGATGACATTATATTTGGATCAACAAACCAAGATCATAGCAAGGAATTTGGTGCATTGATGTCCAAGGAGTTCGAGATGTCGATGATTGGCGAGCTAACCTTCTTCCTTGGCTTCCAAGTGAAGCAATTGAAGGAGGGACCTTCATATCTCAAGAGAAGTACACTTATGATGTGCTCAAGAAATTCAAGATGGAGGATTGCAAGCCAATCAAGACCCCAATGCCTACTAATGGGCATCTCGATCTCGATGAGGGAGGTAAACCGATTGACCAAACTCTTTACCGCTCAATGATCGGTAGTTTACTTTACCTCACCACATCTAGGCCGGATATCATGTTTAGTGTGTGTATGTATGCTAGGTTTCAAGCAAGCCCTAAGGAGTCGCATCTTTGTGCGGTTAAAAGAATCCTTAGGTACATAAGGCACACCCCTAGCATGGGTCTTTGGTATCCCAAAGAAGCTCCCTTCCAATTAGTTGGCTATTCCGATTCGGATTATGCCGGGTGTAAGGTTGATAGGAAGAGTACCTCCGGCGGGTGCCACATGCTAGAAAGATCACTTGTTTCTTGGTCCTCAAAGAAGCAAAACAGTGTGGCACTGTCAACCGCCGAGGCGGAATACATTGCCATGGGAGCAAGTTGTGCACAAATCTTATACATGACCCAAACACTTCTTGATTACGGTGTTGTTTTAAAAGATGTTCCACTTTTGTGTGATAATGAGAGCGCCGTAAAGCTTGCTAACAACCCGGTTCAACACTCTCGCACCAAGCACATAGATATTCGTCATCACTTTCTTAGAGATCATGTGGCTAGGAAACACATAACACTAGTTGGAGTTAAGAGAGAAGATCAATTGGCGGATATCTTCACTAAACCTCTCGATGAAGCAATCTTTTGTAGGTTGAGAAGCGAGTTGAATGTGCTTGATTACTCTAACTTCACTAAAAAAGGATCTTGTGTGAACCCATCTTGCATCATGTGTAATATAATCATGTTATTTTGGTAATGCACATAGGTTTGGCTAAAACGGTTGAGATAACCGCCCTCAAAGCGTGTGGACAAAGCTTAACCGCGGTTTAAACTTGAAAGCAACCTAGATTCAACTTTCGTAATGCATAGCATGTGCATGTGTGTTGCTTTTTCATTTTTTTCGGTTAAGTTTGAGCATCCTCTGTGTTCGTCCACTTAGGGGGAGCATTCCAAGCTCAAGACACTTCTATACCCCTCTTGTGGCCATATGATGACTCCTTGGTATTTCCATTCGAATATTTTGAGCTAAAACTAAAATCTAAGCCTATGGCAAACTATTTGAAAATGAGAGTTTGAGAGATGGTTCTCATATCAAGTCCAATCAGGTGTTGTTTGGATCTTATTAGGATTACAACTTGGTTGGGAGAAAGATGCAAAAACAAAATTTGAAAAATTCTATTTAAAAGGCGTCGGACGCTGCTGACGGACGCTCGGTGCCAAATGCCTCAGCGTCCGTCGCGATCGTCCGGAGACTGAACGTTGCCTATTTGCAGGGCGACGGGCGCTCCCCAAGCGTCCGCCGTGGAGCGTCCCACGTGGTCAATGCGTTTGGGCATTTCAAACCTGTTCTGGAAGCCCGACGGACGATGCCGTCGGACGCTGTTCGAGCGTCCGTCGCAGTCCGACGGAGCGTCCGTCGCTCCGCGTCGGAGCGTCCGTCGCGAACTTAAGGCGCAAATTTTTTTTTAAAACCCCCGTCTCTTTCTCTCTCTCTCGGTCGATCTCAGTCCATCCGTACGCCGCTCCGCCGCCTCTTTGAACCCTAACCGCCGCCGAGCTCCTGCGCCTTCCCTCGCCGGCGTGATCCACCCTGCGCCGCCGCCTCTCCCTGCGCCGCCGCCACCGAGCTCGCCCTGTGCCGCCGCGCCAGCCACCCAGCACTGCTACGCACGAGCTCCTCTCTGCCCCGGCCCAACGCTGCCTTCACCGCTCACCGGAGAACTCCCCTTTGCCCTGTGCTTCTTGGTCTCGCAGAGGATCTCTTTCTCGGGTGTCCTTCAGGATTCCCCTGAGTTCCTCCATAACTCTCTGAGGCTGCGGATTGGAAGGAAAATTGGCCGAGATCTCTTTGCTTCTCCTTTGAATCATTTGGTCCGAGGTATGATTGTCAGTTGCGATCTCCCTTCTTACCTATTTCATGCTTCTCACTAGACTTTGCTTACCCCTAGTTATGTGATTACATGTTATATAGCTATGTATCTAACGAGCAGGGTCAGTTGATCAGAGGGTCAGTGTGACAGTGACAGTGAACTCGGGGCAAAGCCCGCGAGTAAGGACAGAGGCAAAGCCTCGAAAGGACACTCCAGGGCCGGCGTGCCACTCTTGCAGTTGGTTGGTCTGCGGATTGTTAGTGATTGATTGTCAGTGGGTAGGGAGTTTGTGGTTTGACAGTTGAGGATCTTTTGTCAGAGGTTTGTTTGCAAAGTTTGATAAATGGCAAGAACGAAGAACGTCGGCCCCGTTCCCGGTAGTGGTGGTGACACTCCACCTCCACCATGTCCACCCACTGATCGGGGAAGGGGCAAGCAGAAGGTTGTGTCAAAGAAGCGCAAGAGGCCACTTATGGATCCGGATTCAGCAGCAGCACTTGCAGTGGCAGAGGCCGCAGAGATCGCGGAGCGAGGAGGATGTCGCGCCGGTTTGAGGCTCTCGCCTCGCCGTGGAGCGCGTCGTGAGTCCCCTATGCGTCCAGAGACAGAGCCCGCCGAGGCTACTGAGGCAGAGGAGGCAGAGCCCGTCCCAGAGACTGAACAGACAGAGGCCGCGGGCCCATCCTCGATTGGTGAGCTAATGAGCCGTAGAGTTACACGGTCCAGAGGCTCTGGTGCACCACCTAGTCCTCTAGGACCTCAGCTACCAGATCCAGTGAGGCATCAGATCAGGGTTCTCACAGCAAAGCAGGTTCAGCTACTCCGCTTCGTGGATTTTCAGTCCTGGTTCCCAGCTCAGAGAGACCCCCGTGCTGGACGTGCATTCTACACCACGGTTCACGAGGACTTCTACAGAGCGTATGTCGACACTGACGCTCCTCTTAGGGCTCACAGAGTGTGCCCACTTGCTCACATAGAGAGGGTCGGTGGTCCAGAGATCCTTCAGTACATGCAGTATCTTTAGGGCCTGTCAGATATGATGGGACGATCAGGAGCTTATCAGAAGGATTGGGTCTATCAGTTATATGCCTCGCTATGGATCTCCCCTGATCACGAGTTCTTCCACTTCGGATTTCAGGGCCGTGACTTCAGGGTCCCAGCTGCTCGGTTCAGAGAGCTCTTTCACTTAGAGTCCTCCCCTACGAGGATTCATAGCTTATGCTACGGGGATCAAGAGGCCCCTCGCCGACCTCACGACGGGATAGTGCCATCTACAGACTTCGTGAGGCCGTGCTTTCAGCTGTCATTCTCAGAGGGTTCGAGTCGTACACCAAGGGATCTTACTCCTCTTGCTCGGATTCTCCATGAGGTACTCAGGCGTACCATCCTTCCTCGGATTGGAGCTCGGGACACCATTACCCGCCTACAGTTGTGGCTCCTTGCTCATATCATCTGGAAGGAGAAGTTTGACCTTTGGGATCTGATTGTCAGCGAGCTTGAGGATATCATAGCTACAGGATTCAGAGGTCACTGGTAGCTACAGTTTGCTCACTAGATTTCATACCTTATAGTTGCCAAGACCCGATCAGGAGCTCTGCGAGTCACTCTTACCAGGTCAGAGACTGAGTTTCCAGTGTACTCGATGAGTCAGTTGGTCATGCACGGGAACCTGCCTCGCCCCAGCAGAGCATACAGACCAGGCACCAGACAGGCAGGTGTGCCACCTCAGTCGACAGAGGACACGGATGCTACAGTTGAGCAGATCGCCCAGACAGAGCTTGCAGATCTTGATGCTGAGATTGACACTGCTACCGAGACTGTCTACAGAGAGGACCTGGATTCTGACAGTTCAGATGAAGATTATCAGCCAGTGCGCGAGTACGCACCGATGTCTCATGACCATGAGGCAGGAGGGTCAGGTGCAGCTGCAGCTCCAGCTCCAGGTTCCAGCACTTCAGAGGCTACCTTACTTACCATCCTTTCAAGGATGTAGGAGGAGCAGGCACGACAAGCAGAGGAGCAGAGGCGACAGGCTACCAATGTTCGGAGGCTTACAGAGCAGCAGTTGGCCGCTCAGGCATAGACTCAGGCCAGGCAGGACGAGTTTCAGCGCCAGTTCCTGGCCTATCAGCTGCAGCAGGCAGAGATTCAGAAGACCCAAACTTTGTTACTTGAGCGTCTTCTAGCCTCCAGCTCCAGGCAGACATTCACTCCTCAGAATTAGTTGCCCGGAGTCTCGCAGCACCAGCAGTTCACCTCACCGGCACAACAGACTCCAGTTGTAGTGGTACCGACTCCAGCGTTGCCGTCCGGAGGACAGCAGAGTCAGGCACCAGTTACTCCTCCATTTCAGGCACCAGCTTCTCCAGAGTGCCAGTCTCCGAGGACTTAGGTGTCCGCTTGGTTAATTTCGCCCGGCGAGCTTCAGACAGGATTTACTCCTATCCGGGGAACTACCATAGCAGAAGCCTTGCGTGACCTCTCAGCCTCCTACTTGGAGATCACAGGAGATGATTCCCCAGGAGCAGCTCAGCTAGACTCACCAGCTCCAGAGGTTGAGATGGATCCTTTGGCGACGGACACTTACCTTTCTTCAGTTGCCTCGTCAGAGATCGCACCTGAGCAGTCCACGCAGACAGTTACAACTCCTCCAGCTGCAGTTCAGACAGACGCTATTTCACTAGCAGTTGAGACAACTGTTACAGGGACTCAGGATGAGGGAGTTACAGTTTCAGTCTCCTCTCCACCTCAGACTCACCCAACAGAGTTTGTAGCAGCAGTGTCACTAGTTGCACTGACAGTGACACCTTCCCTCGCGCCTCAAGTCTTTACTCGTCAGGTTCCCAGGCCCGCTACTACAGAGGCAGGATTGTCAGAGGTACCAGCTAAGCCTCAGGGGGAGTCAGTTGAGTCAGCAGCTCCAGAGCCTCCAGTGTCAGCTCCAGAGGTCACCCTAGTTGCGCCTACACCTGCAGAGGCCGAGGCAGATGTTGAGTCAGACGAGTCAGATCTTCAGGACTTCATCATGCTCGATCACAAGGCTGCAGCTCCTTCACCTTCTTCTCCAGCCCCAGATGCTTAGTTGTTGGTGCTAGACGCCAAAGGGGGAGAGAGAGTCGAGTATAGAGATAGGAGGAGGGATTTGAATCTTTGTGTGCTTAAATTCCTCGTACTCATTCATCATGTCTACTTTTATGCACTTGTATCTATGTGTGATGAATATTATGGTTGATGCTTGTGTGAGATATGGTTGGATGTGACAAACTCTTGATTATCACTAATATATCTTGTGAGTTGTCTCATGTTTCATGATATATCTCTATGTTCAAATGATAATTGAGCTTCCGCGCTATACTCCGTTACATGTGTTGAGAATATCAAGAGGTACTCCTTTTTACATTCATATCTATGAGTATCATGGTTTGTGATTTGGCTTTGGTGAGCAAGTATGTTTCATTACAAATTCACTAACCCTTGCTCAACTACTCCAAGTCACCAAAATCCTAAACTCTCACTCTTATCCATACTCGAGGAATTATTGTCGTCAATCACCAAAAAGAGGGAGATTGAAGAATCATGGCCCTAGTTGGTTTCGGTGATTAACGACAATTAGCGATTATTATGGCTAACGTGTGTTTTGCAGAGGCTATGCGTAGCTTAGCCATAGTGATCAACACGAATGGGCATTAATGGTCATCACTTAGCTCTCAAGATGGATATCGTGTCGGATTTCAAGGAGACATGATGAAGACCCTAGAATGATAGGCTAAGTGTCATAAGATGATGAAGGGCACTTAGAAATAGATAGGGCTTTTATTTGATCTTTGACCGTACTATTAAGAGGGGTTCAGACTGGTAGCTTGACTTAGGAAAGCTTCATGACTTAGGTGTGGTGCACACTTGACTTCCTTAGCTCTAAGCAAGCCTATGGTGGCCGTAAGATAGCCTAGAACAACTTCCATATTCATCGCGACGAAAAACGAAGTTGAGAGGACTGTTTTCTGGACGACAGACACTCCTGACGGAGGCGTCGGACGCTGTCCGTCGCGTTGGACCAAGGCGTCGAACGCTGGGTGGTTGAGTCCACAGGTCCGTCGACCTTCCAGTGGCCGTGTTTTCTGGCTAAGTTCTTCAGGGGCTGACGGACGTTGTCCGTCGGTCAAGCGTCGGACGCTTGGAGAGCGTCCGTCGGCCTTCCAGTGAGGGTGGTTTTAAGCCCGAGCCAGAATGTAGCGTCGGACGCTGGGATGAGCGTCCGTCGCCCCTGTGACGGAGCGTCCGTCGTTGGGAAATAGTGTCAGAGTTAGCCGTTGGGCAGAGCGTCGGAGCGTCCGTCGCCCAAACTTTGTGCAGAACTAGCCATTGGGGGATGCGACGGAGCGTCCGTCGCCTAGTCGACGGAGCGTCCGTTGCCAACTTAAGTTGCCAGCCGAGCTAGTTTTCTGAGGGGCTATTTATAGCTCCTCACACTTCTCTCCCACTATGCCTTTGCTCATTTGGGTTGCTGAGTTTGTTGAGAAGGTTGGGAAGAGAGCAAGAGCCCTAGAGTGAGAGAGTGATTCGCGATTTCATCCATCCTCTCCTCTAGTTCATCCAAGAGTTCAAGTGTGCATCCTCTAGTTGTGAAGCTTGAGTGAGTCAAGCGAAGATTGAAGCTTGTTACTCTTGGTGATCGACATCACCTAGACGGCCCGGTGGTGCTTGGAGGAAGGTGATCGCCGGAGGATTGTCAACGGCCCTTCTTCATCGACGTTGTGATCGGTTGTGGGCGATTCACCGAGCCGGAGTGGCAAAGAATCAGCCCGTAGAGAGCACTCATCCCTTGCGCGGGATTGAGGGGGAGCTATACCTTGCGAGGTGCTCCAACGAGGACTAGGGGGGAGTGTCGACTCCTCGATACCTCGGCAAAACATCGCCATGTCAAGCATCTCTTTCCCTAGTTCTTTCTCACCACATTACTTTCCGCATTTGTCTTTCAATTCATACTAGAATTGTGTAGGAAGTTTTCGCTTTCTATTGACTTGCTACCGCCTTCTAGTTAGGACACACAAGCGGTAGGCACTAGTGTGTTAATTGGCTCTTTATAGGTTTAATTCTTGTTTAGAAATTAAAAAGAACCCAATTCACCCCCTCTCTTGGACATCTTGATCCTTTCACCCTCTAAAGATTAAAATCTTCCTATGGTTCCTAAAAAGAAGAGTGGTCTTAACCAAGGACAATCTCTCTAGGAGAAACTGGAAAGGGAGTCAGAAGTGTATTTGTTGTAACATGAATGAAACTATTCAACATTTATTCATCGACTGTCCAGTCACCAAAGTAATTTGGAGGATGATTTTTTTCGCTACTAATTTAACTCCACCAAGATCAATAAACCAAATGTTCGGCTCTTGGCTTCAGAATCAACACAAAGGGCTTAGAGGACTGATCTCGGTTGGGGTGGCTGCGATCTGCTGGGCCATCTGGCGTTGCCGGAACGTTGTGATTTTTAACAAACTAAAAAATAACTCTTTTACGCAGGTTATTTTTAGGGGCGCATATTGGCTTCGCTTCTGGGCCCAGTTGCAGCGTGATGAGCAAGGCAAAGACATCCTTTCGTCGATAAGCAAGATATTAGAGACAATTGCTTTAGATTTTTCAAATAAAGGGTGGAAACAGTTATACTGCTTGCTCTAGTTTCCTGGTCATTGTTAGACCATGGTTTATCCTTCGTGTGTTTTGAAGTCTGTTTTATGTAAGTTTGGGATGTGTACATCCAAGTATGTAGAGGCCGTATATTTGGTATCCATTATCTAAAAAAAGTTACTAGCTAACTAGCTATCAATTCATAACTAACAGCATGTTCGTTTCATCGTTTTTGTGGCTAATAAGCTGACTGATGTTGTTTTTGGTTATTTTCTGTGAGAGAAAAACACTGTTTCGGTAGCTGATAAGCCAAACGAACAGGGCGTAAGAGTTTGTTTGGATGAGTTAGAGTTAGGGTCTGTTTGGATCCCTATATCTAAAGTTTAGAGACTCTAAACTATAGAGCACTTTAGTTCACTTTTTATCTCTGTAAAGCTCTAATGTAAGGTGGACTAAAGTTTAGAGCTAATTTTAGACCACGGTACGGAGCTTTAGCTCTAAAGTTTATAGGGGAGGATCCAAACAGAGCCTTAGTTACTAGTTGGTCTAAAAATTAGTTCAAATTAGTTAAGATTAGCTAGCTAGTTGGCTAATAACTTAATAAAAATCTAGCCCATTTATTAGTTCTTCTGTTTGAATACATAGAGCTAATTTAAGCTAACGTTTAGCTAGCTAGTGATTATCCCTTGTATCTATGCTGGTACTCCGTCCATTTCAAATTATAAAATATTTGGTTTTTTCACTCTAAGTTTAGGGGTTGTTTGGTATTGCTTCGCTCTACGTTTTTCAGCTTTGTTTCATATTTTTTTAGCCAAACGGTTTCAGCTCCACGCACATAGCTCTAGAAAAAAAAAGTGAAGTTGTGAGAGCACATAAAAATGTACTCCACAAACTCCAGTTTTTTGTGGAGCTGCTCCACAGTAAAGTTTGCAGAGCAGAGCTGAAAAACGTGGAGCGGAGCAGTTCCAAACAACCCTTAATCAATTGTCTTATTAAAAGAATTATGCAAAAATATCACTTCTTTGTCTTGCATACTTTATTAATAAAAATTATTTTAAAATAACTTAAATTTAACTATGTTAGGACAATTCTTTTAATAAAACAAGTAGTCAAATTTAAGGTTAAAAAGTCTTATAATTTAAAATGAAAAAAATATTAATTTAATTATTTTTATTTTAAATTAACTAGTATGAATTTATTTAGCTGTACTATTTCAATACTATAATATAAACTAAATTTCAGCGCAACGAACAAAAGATACCCTAGATCTGTACCCACTTATATTGGTCATCTCGCCTCCAATTCAACCCCCATTTGTCTTTCCCTCTAGGCAGCTGCGATGCCCCCTCCGGTCACCGCACCGACCCATCCGCCTCCGTCCTCCGAGTCGACGACCACCACCAGACCGCAGCAGCAGCAGCAGCCGCCGCCGCCGCCTCCTCCTCCTCCTTCCGGTGTTGAGTCCGAGGTGCCGCCAAAGAAGCGGAAGCTGGAGGACGTGGGGTTTCAGCGCTCGCCATACCACGCGATCAGAGAAACCGTCGCAAATCTTCGCGGCCGCTTCCTTCAGGTCCCCGCTCAATACCTTAACATCATCGAGTTCCATTCATCAATAGAAGCAGCTGTAGCCAGTAGCCGCTAGCTAGCTCGCACGATCACTATATTCCTAATTCAGCATTTAGGAATGTTTTTGCTTGCGATGTTTCGGGGGTAGAGCACTGGAGGTTGTATTGTACTGTAATTGTGAGTGAAATTGTGGAATATCTGATCGACGCTTGAACTGAAATGTTTGTGCAGAGGTTCGTAGTTCATACTATCCTTAGGCGAGTTCTCTTTGTGGATGAAATTTAACGGTCTGATGAGGAAAAGTACGTACTGAACAGAATGTAAATTGAAGTTCCTGGGATGTAAGTGATCAGGTTAGCCCACCACGTTTGTGTGCAGTACATGTTCCTAATTCAACATACAGGAATATCTTTGGCCGCCATATTTGTCTACAGAGCTGGCCATAGTACTGTGCTTCTGAATGATGTCCTGGAAGTTTCTATTGACGCTTGAACAGAAATTCAGTGTGCTGACTGCTGAGCTTCATATTTCATAATAGTGTTTAGGCTGGTGTTTTCTTGCAAGTGGAAGTTAATGGTATGATGTGGACAGGTACATACGAAACAAAATCGAAATAAGAATTTAAGGGATGGAGGTGGTGTAGACCTGACCCTGTCTGTCTGTCTTTCAATGCCAATATGTGGTATTTTTGAGAAATGTATCTCTGGCGTCTTGTTTTCTTTTATGTTACTGGTTACGGTTAAAACTGTAATCAGACACTAATTTGTTTGAATTTGTTTTCATGAAGGTTTGGCAAGGAACTGATTCAGAAAAAGAAGATGCTGCTGTTGATATCTTGAACGGTATGTGATTGGTCCATCATGTTGGAGCAATGTGTAATTGTCTAATGTGTTTCAGTAGTCATAATATGCACTAGAAATAGTGTTATGGCAGCGGATTTTGAACTTATCCAGTTTATGTAGTACCATTTTATAGAAAACCATATTTCTTCACTACACATTGCTCTCTTTGGGTTGTAACATAAATATGACAGAGGCGCTGTGACATTTCTTCTCAAATGTTATCATTCAAATATTGAATCCTCAGCATAATTTACCCATCTATGACTATTAGTATATTACACTTCTTGATTTGTTAATTGTTATATATCATGTAAAATTACTATTGCATTCATTCCACCTGACTCCTGAGTCCTGCCTCTCTTAAGTTATGGTTCGTACACATGTATGGAATACTTCTTTAATTATGTTCTCTACTAGTCTACTCGTAAGCAGCTTTTATTGAAATAATAGAGCTGTGCATCAAATTATCAGTTATTATGAAATACACTGATCAACAGCTTTCTTTCAAAATGCATCTATTCTTTCTCTCTTTTTTTCATTTAGATTACTCCTTGTTTTGTGGTCTGTAAATACTACCTGATCACGAGCACGTGGGCCTTATGTTTGAACGATTTTACACATTTTTTTTTATATAATGGTTTCTTTTTCATGCATATGTGTATTTGGATGATTAAATCCATTTTGTCTGCCCTCTGCTCTTCTTTTGTCTTACAGTGATGAAAGATGTGATGGAATTATCCAGGAAAACACGGCTTGATCTGTCTGCTGCTGCTGAACCTGTGAAACCGTTCGACAAGCATGCAGGTACAGCTCCTGAGGATAAGCCTGCTAGGAAAGTTCTGTCTGCAGAGAAGAGTCGAGTTCCTCCCACAAGCCTGTCTGGAAATTTTGTGCACAGCACAGGTGGGGGTGTACCCCTCAAGCCTGATAACTCAGACACTGCAGCACATGGGTTACCGGTGAAGACTAAAAAGCGGGCCGGACCAAGTAAGATAACAGGACTCCCTCAAGGTTCTTATGTCATCGGTGGATCTCCCAATGGCTGGAATTTCCTTATGTGGTCTGGAAGCAAAGCAGTCTACTACGGTTTGACCAAAGCAGAGTGGTTAGCTCGTCAATCTGCAAAATGAGATTCCATCCTGCTGTCCCAGTGATCTAGCAGCTACATGGATCGATCTTTAGAAGATAATATAGTATTCTCTAATCCCTAGTTGTTGTGATATAAGTAGAACCAAATAGTAGATGACGCACCAGGAAGATAACCTCTTTGACACCAGAGCATGATAACTTGCTAAGGTACTGAGGTATATTGGGATACTCAGTCTTTTTGGAATGGATCTTGTTGCATAGTAGGGGTAATCACTAATCAGCAGTAGATATGTATAGATTTTTGGTACTGTAAACTGATGGATGAGCTAAGCGTCCAGTTATGTTTTCTGTTCAGAAGTGGATACGAGGAAGAACTTAAGCACATGACAGCACGTTAGTGCTGATGCACAGTTAAACTACTGGTGGAGTTCCTGACTCCCTGTTCTATGTGATTTTGTTCCCTTTATTTCTGTATCTTCTGTATCTTGCCTGCCTGTGGACAGTCCAGAGAAAATGCTTGTGGAACCTTGTGTTTTAGTTGCTTGTTTGTGCAGCTACTGTTCAAGCGCAGCAATGCTACTGGCATTAGTTTGGCCTTCTACCTTGCTTGTCTTTTTTGTTTCGCTGATGAGATCTAGATTTTCTTACTTTGGCAACCTTCAAACGTTTTTTTTTAAACTAACCTTCAAACATTTGGATGGCAAAGCTACTGAAAACCTCAGATAAACAGGAGGGCAGGGGACCGAGGCCCCCCCGCTTCGGTCTTCCTGACATGCATTCTTCTCGAGAGCCTGCTCCGCTGTTGACGAAAGCAACCGCTTTTGGGCAAGGAAACGGGCCTGCAGCGTCCCAGCTCGCGATTGGGTCCTCGCAGCACCTGCCAAAACAAGTAAAGCCTAGCCCATGCGCCAAGCTCCATGCGGAGGTTCCAGAGACATCTCACGTCTCTGAGGCACGCAAAAGGCGACGTCAGGCTTCTTACCCGGGCGCAGGCGAAACGCGCCTATTTAACTGTGCGCCCGACTCAACCCCCGCCTACTCCCCGGCCCTCTGTGCTTCCCATTTCCACCCAACGAGAGCCAAAAGCCTCGCGCCCCACGCCGCCTCGCTCCGCCCCGGCGGTGACCCCCCGCCGTTCCCCGCAGCGACGGGCGACCAAGCCGCGGGCTTTGATCGTCTCCGCCCCGTGCCTACCCGGCCGCGGGTGTAGCCGCCGCCTCGACCGCAGCAGGGCCGGCCCGGCCCCCTTCGGCGACTTCTGATCCAGCCGCGTCCCTACGAGCGACAGCTCGTCGTCCGACCCGATCCCCGCCACCGCGGCGGAACGAGGCGTCTCCGGTCCCCGAGGTGAGTCCCCCAAACCGGTGGTGCGATTCCCCGGTTTTCTATGGTTGCTTTGCCTTGGCGGCGTCCCAGATTCGCGCCGTATTCTCCGCCCAAACCCTAGATTTGACATTCCTTGCGTCTCGTCTGGGGCGAAATTTGAGCGATTAGTTTCCTATCCTATGATTTGAGCACATTCGCCAAGAAATTTTAGGTCAATCGATGCTGGTTCGATGTGTATTTGGTCCCAATTGGATGCTTGGGTGGTTCAACGTGAGCATTGTCTGAAAAATTCATGGCGGACTTTGTAAACTTATGGAACTTTCCTTGCTTGATTCAGGCGATTCGGGGAATTTGAGACTCATACTACGCGATCCTGGTGATAATGCGGGGCTACGAGTACGAGACCAATGTAAGCTCTACTTTGTGCACTTCATTCAGTTTAATTTCCACCAAATATGACCATTAAAGCTTTTAATGGCCACAGATCAAGGTTTAAATGGGGGAAAACTGAGATAGACAGAGGATTATGGTAGCATTATTTCTTTATTTGCTCAAATGTAGAAAAATAATAATTGCAAAAAAAGAAGAAGAGGGAACTGTATTATTGACAATCGTAAAAAAAAAGCAGTGCAATGTTTTTGGTCTTTTTAATCTCATAACAATGACAATTATTGTGCAGGGTTACCACCGGGGAGTGGAAGATGAGTATGGAGATGAGTACTATGATCAAGATGAGTATGAGGAGGAAGGTTCAGGTGCTGGGGATGAGTATGTTGAGGAAGAGCCTACAGAGGGACAAAAGGAGATCCTTGAATTGAGAGAACGACTAAAAGAGCAGATCAGGCGAAAGGCAAAGGCTTCTGCTGCTGGCACATCTGGCCGCTCGTCTTCTTCACAAATACCTCAAGCCAGGGACAAGTATGTTTGATGTACTGATTCTCAGTTGCATTCTCTTTCTTTCTAAAATGTTCTCTCTTTGAGCTCATGCCATTGAGAAATAACAAGACTATGGGAGATTACTTGTTTCCTTTCAAAATGTCTCCTGTTGTGGAACTAAATTTTTCATAGCCTATTAATCATTATACACTTGTGAAATGAATGCTGCTGGAAGATTTGTCTTACACCATTATATTTGTTTGTTTTTCAGTGTGGTTGTGATGTTGGTAAACCAATTTTCTTTAACATAAAGACCAATCAGTATTTGATGAATAAGGGAACTTTTGTATTATTTCCAACAAAATAGTTTAGCAGCACTTCTACACATTCTGCAGTTGATATTTCTTCTGCATTTCATACCTTACTGTTATAGAGTGTTCTTCAATGTGTTTGACTTCTTTTCCCTGCTAGATTTGGCTCTTTCTTTGGGCCATCCAAGCCGGTGATTTCTCGTCGAGTGATTGAAGAAAGAAAGTCATTGAAAGAACTGCATAGCACAACTGCAAGGGAGCCAAGGCCTTCTGGAGTACATGTAATACTACGCCAGTATGCTAATTTTGATAGCACTGAACCAACATTAAACAATTATACTCTGTTTTGCTTTTGCCAGAAGGATATTCCATCGTCCTCTAAAGTGCAAATTAAAGGAAATGGGCATCAGCATAAACAGAAGATTGTTAATCAGGTATAAATAATTTATATTCACTGCATTCTTTTGCATGTTCAGTACAATGGACCTAAAATAATGTATTCACAACATAGCAGTTGCAATTTGCAGGTAAAGAGGAAGGTTGAGGCACTTAAGGATAACCGGGATTACTCATTTCTACTCTCGGATGATGCTGACCTTTCACCCTCTCCAAAGGAGAAACCTGCTGCTAGATCTTCCTTGACTCAAAGGGCTGGTGAGTAAAGTTGGAACTCTAATTTTATTAGACAAGGTCTTTACTGTGTCTTGAAATGTGAATTGTTGACTGTTTATTTCTGGACAATGAAGATCGTGAGGTGATGCAATCAACAGTAAAGAGCAAGGGACCAACAAGTCAACCTGCACGCTTGTCAAATGGATATGGACCTAAGAACACAACGTCGACTCAAAGGCATGCTGAAGGTAGGGTAGATTCCATGAGAAAGGATGCTTTCTTGAATAGAGAAAGGGTTGTTTCACATGACAATGAGAGGATGCATAGTATTGCAAGAAATGGATCCAACCAGGCAAGCACTAGTAAAACCACAATCCAAAAGCTTCCAAGCAGGGGCCCTATTGCTAATAAGCAACCTTCCAAGGATTTGAATGGTGCAACTGTGCGGAAGAACAGTATAGCCTCGAAGCACCATCTCTCAGAGATTGACAGACCAAAATCCTTGCAAAGTCAGAGGATGCAGTCAGCTGGTCAGAGACCACAGCTTTCTTCCCATGGTCAGAGGCCACATCAATCCATGCAGCAAAGACCGCAGCAGTCATTGCAGAGTCGGAGGCCACAGCAAATGACACAGGGTCAGAAGCCACAACAATCTTTGCAGAGTCAAAGGACTCAGCAGTCCTTGCATTCCTCACATATTCAGAAACCGCAATCCTCACAAACGCACAGACCACAGTCACTAAGTAACAGGTCCCAGCCGTTACAAGGACAAAGGCCTCTTTCTTCGCAGGGTCAATACTCAGAGCAAAGAAGGGTACAGGCAAATGATAGAGTCAAACAAGCTGAAAGGCAGATTCGGCCCCCCTCGAAGTCCATGGTAATACTCATGAGAAAATACTACCTTTCTGCTGTCTACCATTTCGCGTGAGGTTATTTGCCACATATTTTCTGTATATGGGTTGACTTTGTTTGGCTAGGGTTGCTGATGTTTCATTTGTTCCATTATTGTCTCTTTATTTGTGCTTGTAGCCATCTCGGCCAATCTCTTCCAATGGCATTCGTGATGATCGTGCAAAGAGAAAGCAAGTGGCAAAAAGAAGATTTGATGATGATGAAGATGAGGGAGACCCCTTAGCAATGATCAGAAATATGTTCGGGTATTGTCTAGATAAGCCTGATCTATCTTTTCTGTTGGGACTTGGGACAGCCTGGTTTTCAAGCTGAGCAAACCAAGCGTTGCTTGATTGCAGTGGCTGTTAGAAGATGTTGCTTATAGATATTTGTAGTCTAATTTTGCCTTCCTATGCAGGTATGATCCTAGTAGATATGCAGGCAGAGATGAGGATGTAAGTGACATGGAAGCAGATTTTGCTACTATAGAGATGGAAGAGAAAAGAAGGTATTGCTTCTCTTACTTTATCCAGCATAATATGTACAGGTTGAATAAAAGCTTATATAGTACTCAAATTATAAGACGTTTGACTTTTTTGGCTCCAAGTCTGACCACTAGTCTTATTCAAAAATTTGTACAAAATATCACTTCTTTTGTCGTGGCTTGATTTATTAATTAATAAAAGTTCTTCAAAAATGACTTAAATTTGATCATTTTTGCACAAACGTCTTATGATTTGAATAAAAGTTTTTGAATATAAAGCTTATATAATATAATATGATTATTTTTGTAGCAACATATTAAATATTGTTGTATGCTTTATATTGAAGATATTGCACTGTCTGCACAGATGATCAAGATAACTTTAGTATCATAATGATGAGACATTTGAGCATTTTGTACTCTCTAGTCTCTACTGTGCCATTCAATTGCTTGCTAGGGTCGGTCAAGTTCCAGAAACCGGCAGTGCACAGCATATGCATGTCGATACTTAGCATTCTGGGTTTTCCTGTGTGGATGCCCTCTATTTTGTATTTGATTCTCATTTGATATTGCTTTCTTTCAGCGCGAGGATTGCTAGGCAGGAGGATGAAGAGGAACTTCGCTTGATTGAGGAAGAAGAGAGACGCGAGCAGGAGAGGAAGAGGCGAAAGATGGCACGAGGCCGGTAGTCCAATGCACATCATATTTGGATGTTATAACTGCACAGGCTTGATTGCCTGAGGACAAGGCCCATGGTCGACCAGACTGCCACTTCTCTTGCAGTCCTGTTACCCTTGAGCGTTGCAGACAACAGCAAACCTTAGCACGGTTGATTATCTGGAGGCAAATCAAGTTAAAAAACGGCAGGTGAGCAACGCTGGGCACTGTAACACAAGCAGAACGATAGTCGTAGTGGTTTTAGTTCTCGAAGCTGACATGGACCATATTTAAGCTCTCGTCAGATTGTTTGGATAGCAGGTTCCGAACGGATTGTTTGGATAGCAGGTTCCGAACGTTGCAGCGCCTCATCAGATTGTTTTTTCTAAATTCTAATTGTATATACTGATTCTTTCAGTTAAAGCCTATATAAGGATGCCTTAGTCCAAGTGGCCCACCTGCTTATTTTGTTTGGGCGTAGTAGTAGCGTTGTAATAAACGATGTATTGGGATTTTCGGATATGATATTGGCCTTTGTCGGGCGACCACTGCACAACAGATGCGCCTCTGCCCTCTGGTGTGTTTCCCCGTCTGGTCCAGAGCCGAAACGAGACTCGGATACGGATACCCTCGCGACATGGCAATACACGGAACATTAGAACAAAGCAGGGAAGCTTGAAACCGGCTCGTGTTAGGAGTTGTTGTCCGTCTCCAATAAGTTGGTCTAGTACAGGAAGCTATAGAGCAAAGGTTCATGGTTTCGTGTCCTAGTAAGGACTCCGACGAATCCCGGCTACCAGGTAACAGCGTCTAACCTAAAAAACCTCACGGGCCACGACTCCGCGATTCGCCGACATGGCAGAAGGAGAGGAGAGACCGAGCGGAGTGGGTGACGACGAGGATGGCGAGTACCCGATTGGTTTCCGCTTCAAGCCGACGACCGAGGAGCTCGTGGAGTTCTACCTCCTGCCTAGACTGCTGTATGACGAACCGAGCCTGCTGCTACACCAATTCGCCATCGAGGCGGACGCGTACGAGTGTGACCCGGAGATATTGACCGGTACGGCAACACAGCATGCATGGCATTGTTCATATACTCCGTATGAACTAGTACTGTTTATTAATTCTCTGTTTCTTTTTTTGGGTACTCGTCGAGTAACTAAACTGGTTGCCTGGGCCGGGTTTGGGTTCTTTTACAACTCTATATTACTATTATACTATCTACGTGTTATTCTTTCATTGGAAACAAAGACAAGTTGTTCATAATTAAAATAATCTTGAAACATAGATATACTAGTAAATATGATGATTTGATCCCTGATTATTCGGCTCGTGACAGAAAGATACAAGGATAGCGGCGTGGACGACACCTGGCACTTCCTGTCGCCGAGGTACCGCAAGTATCGGGGAGGGGACCGGCCGGTGCGTCGCACGGCCGACGACCGTGGCCGGTGGAAGGCGTCGACGGGCAAGTCGAAGGAGGAGGACGCGTCGCCCAAGGCGAAGAAGGCCTTCGCGTTCACCGAGAACACCCTCGCCTACTTCGTGGGCTCCAACAAGGACGACGAGACCAAGACCAAGTGGCTGATGCACGAGCTCGTCGTCCTCGAGACGCCCGACAACGGCTTCCACAGCAAGAGCGACGCCGAGCCCGGCGACAGCATGCTGGTCAGTTCTCGCCGACACGTTCAAATTCAGTCGTCTCGTCTCTTTCTACTGTTTTGCAATGTCTTCGTACGTTCTCTCTCTTCACGTGTAGTAATACATTGTTTGACTCGGGCTGTACTTGCACATGCAGTTGGACAGATACGTCGTGTGCACGATTTACAAGAGCCCGTTGAAAAAGTGGAAGGAGATCGACGAGGAGGCGGAGGAGGTGCCAACTTCGTCGCAGTTTTCGTCATCCGGGCCGGCGCCGGAGTGCGTTGGAGAGGCAGCGGCGCGGGCACCGTCGAGCAGTCAGCCGCCGGCCAAAAGGCCCGCGGTGGAGCGCCCAGTGATGAGAGGGCAAACCGGCGCGCCGAACAAGGGGATTTCCCAGACGACCTTGTTCCCGGGCGGCGGACGTTCAGTGCCGGCAACGTGTGGCAATGGCGGCGGTACTAGCGTGCGCATGCCGGCCGGAGTCGGAGTCGGAGCCGGAGCTGGAGCAGCAGGTCACCACGGACCACCAGGGCTCCCCGCGCTAGTGCATTGGCCGCCGGGGTACAACAACATGCAGGGACCGGTGCAAGTGCGGCAGCCACCGTTGGTGTATGGGTACGATAACCGAGCGGCGAGGACGGCGAACGCGAACGGTCAGGCGGCGCCAGGGCAGGGGCCGCTGGCAGTGTATAACAACATGCACGGATCGGTGCAAGTGCAGCAGCCACCGTTGGTGTATGGGTACGGGCCGTACGGCAACGGAACGGCGGGGACGCCGAACGCGAACGGCCAGGAGGCGCCAGGGCAGGGGCCGCCGCCGGTGTTGATGCGACGCCCAACGCACAGCGCTGCTGCGACCGCCCCCAACTCTCTTGGTCCTAAGATGATGATGCGTCCGCCGAACCTAGCTGCCGGCCAACCAGCTCGGCTGCCCTCTCCACAGCAGCAGCAGCAGCAGCAGCAGCCGCCGCCGGAGACGGACGAAGCCTACCGGAATCGCGTGTATGCGAGAATGGTAGCCGAAATAAAACTAGAGAGAGCACGACAGGACAGCGCGGCTCGCGCAGGGCAGCAACGGATCGAGCAGTCCGCGTCGGCGCAGCCAGCATGCTCCCATGACGAGGGTGGCAATCGCCCTACTGCGGGAGTCGAAGTCATGGTCCCTCCCGCTCAGTTTCCGGTGCCGTACCCTTACAGCAGCAGCAGCAGCAATCTAGCTCAGCGACTTCAGCGCCAGCAATCTTGCTCGGTGACCCCAGCAGCGGCGATGGAAACGCCGGCGTCTGAGAACGAGCCCTCTACACAGTCGGTGCCACCAGGTCCAGACGAAGGAAGCGGGAAGGGGGATGCTGCAACTGTCGCAAACAACATGATTTTGCAGATTTTGGCACCAAATTGGACGCTATGAAGAATTCATTGAAGACAGACCAACGGCACTCGTGTCGACACGTACGCCGAGATGTGGGAGAAGTGTCAGAATTTTTCTTTTCTTTTCACGGAGTTTTCATACTTTCGGGAGCTGAGTTTTCGTGTCTTCTCGTCTTCTTTTCCTTTATTATATATATTATATATAATAAATAATAATAAACTTGTTTTTCGAAGGCTTTTTTAACGTCTTGTACATGGCAAGTTTGTGAATAGTCAGTCTACCGTTTGCTCAGATTGTTTCGAAGGCACTTAGCACTGTTTTTTTTTCACCCTTTAAATATCCAAAATTTCCGTCCATCGGGTCATCAACAATAACCCCTAGGAATTGAACAAACGGTAAGTCATCAACTATAATCTCCTGCGGCTCGCCTCCATAAGCTCAATGGTACCACCATATAAGGGTCTCTTTGATTGAGCCGTGGCTTTTGAAAAAACTGTTGTGGACTTTAGCTTTCGTAAAAGGAGCTGTGGATTGTGGTATGTGCTTTTGTAAAAGTCTGTTTGGTAGGCCTGATGTGGCTTTTGGAAAAACTATCTCACTTACAAATAGACCCCACATGTCATGCACACAATCTTCTTCCTCACCACCACCACACAAATCTCCTGTGCCGGCCACGGGCTCTAGCACCGGGACAGGAGGGCTCGATGGGAGCAAGGGAGGGGAGGAGAGGTCAAGAGCCGGAGCAGGGCGCGCTCGTCAGAGCAGGCCCGCGCGGCGGCGCTGCCCGGCCCTGCCCCACGGGGTTCCAGTAACGGTACGCTCGACGGGAGCAGGGGAGGGGAAGGGAGGGGAGGGGAGGCGAGGACCGGAGCTGGGGCAGGGTACGCTCGTCGGAGCGGGCCACGCGGCGGCGCTGTCCGCCCCCGCCCCCGAAGGGAAGGGGCCAGGGAGGGGCCGCACCGCGCCGCGCTGGGGAGGGGAGGGGAGGGCCGCGCCGCGCCGGGGAGGGGCCACGCTGGGGAGAGGAGGCGTCGGGGAGTGGCCGCGCCGGGGAGGGGCCACACCGCGCTGGGAGGGGAGGGGCGGAGCTTCCCTCGTCGGAGGAGTTGGGTCGTCGGAGGAGGAAGAAACACGCCAAAGAAAGGAAAAGAACAACCGGTAAGTGTCTAACCAGTGGCAGTTGTCTAATTTTTTTTTAACCAAAAGCAGGTGAAAGCAACGGGAGCTACTGTGAAATTTGTATTAGGTATAGGTTACTTTTGGCTGTGACTTTGGAGGGAAGTCAACCCCTTAGGTTGGCTTTTGACATTTAGAGGACAAAAACCACAACCAAAAGCCTAACCAAAGAGACCCTAAGTCTTCTACAGACTTTAGCCAACGTGCAAGTGCCCCCCTTGGGTGAGGCGGCGACCCAATGCACCACGCGGCCTCCTTATGGCTTATCGGCAACGCCCACCACCACATGATCAATTCACCTTTCTCAACGTCGTGTTTGTTATTCGCAAAAAAAAAAGAAAAGAAAAAAGGAAAAAAGAAGGTGTTTATTGACCATGATTGTTATTCACAAAAAAAAGTGTTTATTGACCATGAAAGCTCATCCAATTTCAGTGTCAACCGTTGTGCATTGCATGTTACAATCTCAGTCGTTCTCCAACAGGATTTGCTGAATATGGAGGAAAATGAACTACTGAATTCTGATAGACAACCATTCAACTCAGTTTCAGTGTGCCCCCCCCCCCCCCCACCCACCCTTCCTAATCAAATGTAGATTTCAGAGCATGCCTAAAAGTTTAGTCAACCAGAGTTACTTTAGAGTATCTCCAAGAGTTTAATAAAAAGAGTTGTTCTCTAAAATATATAATATGAGACTCTGTAAAATGAAGATTTTGGATGACTAACGATGTAGGTTATCAAAATGTAGAGAACAAACAAGGTGAAATAGAGAGCTATTATACTAAATTTTAAAGTTACTTATAGAGTATGTTTAGAAAACGATTTGGCTGATCTCGATGATGCTTTCTATTTGAAAAGAGTGTTCGAGGGTGCGCGGAAGTTTTTTTTTATAACTATGTGCGGAAGTTAAGTCAAGCCAAACTCTTTTGATAGAATCCCAGAAAAGTAGATAAGCTACTGCTAGTGCTAGGCGACAGCAATAGAGAAGGAAGATAAACACTAAACAGTGGTGCTGGTGCCTGGTGGGGCACGTGGTCATCTATAATAATCTACACTTTGTGACCTGGCAGCTGGGGCTGCGCCATGCCCATGCGTGGTGGGCGTGGCCGACCCGCGAGCACCCTGTGGCAAAATACGCCCGCCCGCAGCCGCCGACAAGCAGAATCGTGCCGGCAATGCCTTTGGCACATTCGTCCAAACGCAACGCAACGCAACGCAACGCGGGCGCGGCTTCCGGGCCGATCAGCCGCCGCCGCACCCCCGCCCCAGCAGAAGAAGGCCGGGTCGGAGCTTGGACCTTCCCGCTGTCCCCGTCGCAAGAAGCCAATCGTTGGCGTCCACAAGCAGAAGCCGCCGTGGGGCGGACGGAGCTCGCCACAACCCCTCCCATCGCATCATCCGATCGAGCAGCTTGCCGACCGGACGACACGTGGCCGTGGGGGGAGAGAAAAATATACGAATTCCAGAGACCCGGTCTCTTGTTCCTCGCCTTGGATCGGCCATTCTGGCCCCCGACTTTCGATCCAACCAAGCTCACGCAGCAGAGCATCACACGAGGAATGGCCAATGGAATCGCCGCATGCTGCGGCCTGCGGGACAAATAATTTGAGGCACGCGCCACGCGCCGTGAGAAACATTGTTAGTCACTCAACATCTTCGTTTTACAGAGTCTCATATTATCTATTTTAGAGAACGACTCTTTTTATTAAACTTTTGGAGATGCTCTGAAGTAACTCTGGTTGACTAAACTTTTGGGCATGCTCTGAAATCTGCATTTGATTAGGGAGGGGGGGGGGGGGGGGTGGGCACACTGAAACTGAGTTAAATGGTTGTCTATCAGAATTCAGTAGTTCATTTTGTGCAAGAGAGTCCTTCTCGTATTTTTTTCCTTTGTTGGATTGAGATTTTTTATTGGGGTTGGCTCTAGTTCATTCTCTTGTACATGTATAGGAAAAATGACACGAGAGGGAGGAAACAGGAAAGGACGCCATAAGCTTGGCCGGTTGCTAAAGAGAGAACGAGGGTATCATGGACATTTTTCTTGTACTCCTAGCCACGTGGCGCGGTTGGAAGAGGGGTGGACGAGTTAGACCCGCAAATCCATTGTTTAAGGGCTAAAGTGGACAAATTAAAAGTTTAGAGACTAAATTGAGCCTCGTGCAATAGTTTAGGAGCAAAAATGACTATTTTACCATATAAGAATTAGTATTTGCTAGCTTGTCAAGGGTTCATCTGTTCAATGATGGTTATGATAGAACTATAGAAGATCTGTCTTCCTAAAAAAAATGTTGAGATACGTTTATTTAGACCGATCGAGTTAGTCAACAAATTGGTTAATATTTCAGTTCACGCGGCAAATATAAAACTATATCAACAAATTAATTAGTGGTAGAAATATTTATTTCTTAGAATGCGAAAGATAGAAGGATCAGTAGTTGAAAGGTTCATTATTTTAATTTTTTTTGTAGAATTAAACCCTACTGCGAGACATCACACGCATCAAGGGATGTGCGCTCAGTGGTTACGTACCCACCTTTTGCAGTTGTAGCCTGTTTCCGTTTGAGGCGTTCGCAGAGGATCACCGGCGGCTCCGGGCGGTCTGTCGCCCCGTCACCGATGACGAATCCGACACGGCCCCAAGCTACGGGCTTTCCAGGAAGAAGGACGCGCGCCAGTACAAGATCCCAGCGAAGCTCGCCACTGAACCAATCCAAGTCTCGTGTCGCAAATCGCAATGCAGACACTTCTTGGTTTATTTCGCCAGGTTGATTGGATTATGCACGTACTCGGTACTCCGTAAGTATAGTACGTACAATCTATTGGTCAGACCCGAGATTCGAGCATTTTCCTAGAAATATCCCTGCGTCACTGCGATGACTTCGATGACCACTGGAACTGGAAGCTCAAATTGCCCGCTACTACTACTTTGGATAGTTTCCAGAAAGAGCTGCAGTGAAGTACAGTAGTATCCGCTACTACTACTAGTCTACTATATATACAGCCCTGCCCCGGCAGTCCACAGAAATCTCTACGCAGCTGGAAAACTGGGAGTACAGGTACACTCACGTAGTCACGTCGTCACACACGACCTGACCTACACAAGCTGTATGACGGTTGACACGATGGAATCGTCGGTGGCCGTGGTGGCCGTGCCGTTCCCGGCGCAGGGCCACCTGAACCAGCTTCTCCACCTGTCACTGATGCTGGCGTCGCGGGGGCTGTCCGTGCACTACGCGGCGCCGCCGCCACACGTCCGCCAAGCGCGCGCCCGGGTGCACGGCTGGGACCCCAAGGCGCTCGGCGCATCGAGTTCCACGACCTCGACGTCTCGGCGTACGACTCTCCGGCGCCGGACCTGGCCGCGCCGTCGCCGTTCCCGAACCACCTCATGCCCATGTTCGAGACCTTCGCCGCCGCGGCGCGGGCCCCGCTCGGGGCCCTGCTCCAGCGCCTCTCCGCCACCTACCGCCGCGTGGTCGTCGTGTTCGACCGCCTCAACCCATTCGCCGCCACGGAGGCGGCGCGGCTAAGCAACTGCGAGGCGTTCGGGCTCCAGTGCGTCGCCATCTCGTACAACATCGGGTGGCTCGACCCCGGGCACCGCCTCATCAGCGACTATGGCCTCCAGTTCTCCCCGTGGACGCCTGCATGTCCAAGGAGTTCGTGGACTTCGTGTTCCGGATGGAGGAGACCGAGCAGGGCGCGCCCGTGGCCGGCCTCATCATGAACACGTGCCGCGCGCTGGAGGGCGAGTTCATCGACGTGGTCGCCGCGCAGCCGCCGTTCCAGGGCCAGAGGTTCTTCGCGGTCGGGCCGCTGAACCGCGCTGCTGCACGACGCGACGGGACGACGCCCGGACGACGACGGGACAGGCGCGGCACGAGTGCCTGGAGTGGCTCGACAGGCAGCCGCCGGCGTCGGTTGTCTACGTGTCGTTCGGCACGACGTCGTGCCTCCACGCCGAGCAGGTCGCCAAGCTCGCCGCGGCGCTGAAGGGCAGCAGGCAGCGTTTCATCTGGGTGCTGCGCGACGCCGACCGCGCCGACATATACGCCGCCGCCGACGAGTCCGGCGAGAGCCGGCACGCCAAGTTCCTGTCCGAGTTCACCAGGGAGACCGAGGGGACGGGGCTGGTGATCACCGGGTGGGCGCCGCAGCTGGAGATACTTGCGCACGGCGCCACGGCGGCGTTCATGAGCCACTGCGGCTGGAACTCGACCATGGAGAGCCTGAGCCACGGGAAGCCGGTGCTCGCGTGGCCCATGCACTCCGACCAGCCCTGGGACTCGGAGCTGCTGTGCAAGTACCTCAAGGCGGGGCTCCTGGTGAGGCCCTGGGAGAAGCACGCTGACATCATTCCGGCGCAGGCCATCCAGAAGGTGATCGAGGACGCAATGCTATCGGACTCTGACACCGGGAGGGCGGTGCGGCAGCGGGCCAAGGAGCTCGGGGAGGCGATTCGCGCCTCCGTGGCCGACGGCGGCAACTCCCGTAAGGATCTCGACGACTTCGTTGGCTACATCACGAGGTGAACGTACGCATGCATGCCGGGATCGGAAAGAAAAAAACATCTGGTGCTGCTTCCAGCGGTTGATCGATCGGGATCAGTTTGAATCTTCCACAGCAACGAATAGAATTACTACTAGTACTATCGAATTCAGAGAGATACAGTATAGTGAATTTTCTGTCTGTACACGAATATAATCTTTCACCTTTAATTTGTGGTTGGCGGTTTCTTCCATTCTTCCATCTCAAATTCTGAATATACACGATGAAGCAATCATACATACAGTATATCTTTCATCTTTAATTTGTGGTTGGCGTGTTCACAAAATAAATAAATAAATAAATAAATAAATAATGTGGTTGGCGGTTTCTTTCATTCTTCCATCTCAAATTCTGAATATACACGATGAAGCAATCATACATACAGTATATCTTTCATCTTTAATTTGTGGTTAGCGTGTTCGCAAAATAAATAAATAATGTGGTTGGCGGTTTCTTTCATTCTTCCATCTCAAATTCTCAAGCCTTGCGTTTCGTTTCCTCCCTCCTGCAGTCCTACTCGATCGCTTTCATCCTTTTTTAAAAAAGACAGCAAAAGCTTTGCCGCTAGTTTTATGTATTAGACAAAAAAGGGGAAAAAAAACTGTACATGAATTTAAAAGAGAACAGTCGTACAAAAGTCTGCCTAACCGCTCCTCTCTCTCCAGCTACTAGAAAACCACTGAACAAAACACCGAGAACAAAGAAAAAAAACAAAAAAACAAAAACTAATTAACAACGACTACGACAGGGAAATCTACTTAGGATCCCTAGATCGGTGACACAAATAGGAGCCACTTGTCTTGGGTTAAGAGATTTATGTTGGAAGACCCTTCTATTTCTCTATTTTCATATATTCCACTAGAACATGGTGGGGAGTGGACCATATGACAAACACGGTGGGTATGTGTATGGTTATAATAAAACGGTGGACATGTGTATGGTTATAATAACACGGTGACCCATATATAATCCAAATAATCTCCACCACATTCTGGTAGGGATGGTCCTCACCTAACTTTTTTCCACTAAAATTCAGTCCACTTCCTTTCTCTGTGTTTTGTCAAATTTCTGCCGACATTCCCACTATCTATATATTGACCCTGTAGTGCTAACTGAATCCAAAACTGACACTTTAAACCGTTGCTTAAAATGCCCCAAACCTCCTTGGTAAATGGACAATCCTTGCATATAGATGAACTGGCGTTTTCTGATCATTATCACAAAGCTTGCAATATGTATCGTCGGTCTATCCACGTTAATTCTGAAAGGGATACAGTATAGTGATATTTCTGTCTACCTCACGACATGGACACGAATATAAATATACACGATGAAGCAATCAAACGTACAGTAGACCTTTCACCTTTAATTTGTGGTTCGCACGCGGTCTCTTCATCCTTCCATCTCAAATTCTCAATCCGTTTTGACAACAAACGTGTCTGCCTTGGTAGCCTTGCGTTGCGTTCCTCTCTCCTGCTGACGGTATTACATTTAGCAAAAGCAACTGAAACTACTTTTTGTCTATGCAAATCGAGCTCAGAATCGTTAATTTCCTCTGTTGATGATAAGGGATTAGTAGGTGCGACTGCTGTTTCCTGCATGTGCAACTCGTGCTCTGAAACAGGATAGTCCTCTACTTCGCTTTCCTCATTCTTCCCTCTGTTTTCCAATACTATACTGTTTGCTCTTATAATAACTGTTATAAAGTCCACCTTTGTCTGCTGGGCTGGCTGATGCTGCTGCTGCTACTGCTGGTTGATCAGTCGATTGGAAGAGCTTAGCCAAACACACCGTCCGCTTGGTGCGGCGGCGGCTGGTTATTACGCGCCGTGGGTTCAAAGTGGTATTTTTTTTTAAGTACACAGTACAACGCAAACATTCAACACGCACGTATACTCGTTCCTACGAACACACATACAAACTCTACCTCTATGAGCATCTTCGAAGGGACTGAGCCGGCAAATCTTGAAGTGCACGAAGTCACCACAGACGCCTCGCTGTCGACGGAAACGTCGTCTACCACTTAATGCGTAGCGCCGGAAAATCCTGGAATAAATCCAACCCAGGATTTGAACCCTAGGTGGAAGCCCCTCAGTCATGAGGAAATCATGTAGACGGGACCTTTGTCATTGCGCCGGTAGGGAGTTCAAACCTCTACTACTCTTGCATAATAACCAGCTACAAAGACAATGAGGAAATCATGTAGGAGTATTCATGTGCCCTCCTTTGCGTCTGGCACGGTGACATTTCGGATTATCGTTTACTTCAATATCACTACTCAACATTGCTGCGAAGAATTCTCCATACAAAAGGTACCATTTTCATGAAAATGAAGCTATACAGCCAGTAAAAAAAAATCCAAGTCATCTCACCATGTCACGTTAAACAAATTTGTCCTATTAGATCCAATCGGATATTTTATTTTGTAAGTTAGATCTAATTGCAAGATACGGAGTATTTTCTATTTTTGTAAGATGTTTCTATTATTTATAAAATATAAAAATAAAATTTTCTATTACTTTTGAAAAAATAATATGTGATGATACTCATCTAGATGTATTTAAAAAGATCACGTCTTTTTTATATAAGGCATAGTAAAAGCTACTCCCTCCATTTCAAATTAAGGTGATGTTTGGTTGTATCTCTTGTAACGGAAATGTAAACAAAACAAAACTACTTCCCATTTACATTTGCGTTACTGTGCAACAACCAAACAACACGTAAGTGTCACTATGATATTTGTGCACAGTTTGACTAAATTTGTAGAAAATTATTAGTAACATTTATATCTTAAAAAAATATTATGAAAATAGATTCAATGAAGTACCTAATTATATTAATTATATACACGAAATAATACTATTTTCTTATATATATTTGGTCAAATTTAAAAATATTTTACTACTCAAAAAACAAAAACGACACTTATTTTGAAATAGAGGGTATATACCTAAAAAGTCAAAACTATCTTATGTTAAAGTAAGTCATGATGTTATCTAGTACATGTGTTGAGGTGAAATTTAGTTCATGTTCTACTTATATCGATACTAACACATGTGAATGTCAATGTGACTATGTCAAAAGAAGACGTGCATGAATACCTCGGCAAGTATCTATTTCGGCTCTCTTCACGAGTATGAATTCTGCCTTATCCTACGACGAGAAAAAAACGATTGCTCACGTGTGCAGACATTATTGTTTTTTTGTGCGTGAGCAAACACTGACATGGACAGTGACGATCCATGGACATACTACTGGCTTATCAAATCTGATGGATCTATCATGCAGAAAGACAATTAGCCAACAGCTCAAAAAGAGAAGGCCATTGGACCGTTCTGTATGTGTGGGAACATTCCTCATTGGTCTTCGCTTTGCTAGGACTAGGAGTATGTTCATCGTTGCTTCGTGTTTTACTGTTTTACTACTGTTTACCGCGATCAGGGCGATCAGCTCAGCCGCCTATTGGTTCAATATATCAGTGTACTTATTGGACTATCGGTTGCCAATCTGGCCAAGGAGCCGTGTCATGTTTCAAGCGTGCGTGGAAATTGTTAAAAAAACCCGTCTGCGTGGAATATTTCGGAGTTGTAACCTGTCAGTCTGGGGATCTGGTCACATGCTAACTGCACACTGCAGCATACTAGTACTAGTACTAGTACCATCCTTGGCCCGTTACTTGGTGCTCTCATTTTGCGTTGGTCTCTGCCGTAGTGCCGTTGGTGGTGAAGTGGTGATCGAGATGGAGTCAGTCGCCGTCGTGACCGTGCCCTTCCCGGCGCAGGGCCACCTGAACCAGCTCCTGCACCTGTCGCTGCAGCTCGCGTCGCGGGGCCTGCCCGTGCACTACGTGGCGCCCGCGGCGCAGGTCCGGCAGGCCCGCGCGCGCGTGCACGGCTGGGACGAGCGCGCGCTCCGCTCCGTCGAGTTCCACGAGCTCGGCATCTCCGAGTACGTCTCCCCGCCGCCCGACCCGACCGCACCGTCGCCCTTCCCCACGCACCTCATGCCACTGTTCGAGGCCTACACCGCTGGCGCGCGCGCCCCGCTCGCGGCGCTCCTCGCCAGGCTCTCCGCCTCGCACCGCCGCGTCGTCGTGGTGCACGACCGCATCAACGTCTTCGCCGCCGAGGAGGCCGCGCGGTTGCCCAACGCCGAGGCGTTCGGGCTGCACTGCCTGGCGGCGTCGACGCTCGCCGGGAAGACGGACGCCGGGCTCCGGCTCCTGCGTGACCGTGGCCTGGCGTTCCTCGACACCAGGCGCTGCTCGTCGACGGAGTTCGTGGAGTACCTCGCCAAACGCGCGATGCCGACCCAGGAGATCTCGCCTGGCGCGGGCATCCTCGTGAACTCATGTCGCGCGCTCGAGGCCGAGTTCATGGACGTCTTTGCTGGCCACCTTGCCGCCGACGGGAAGATGTACTTCGCCGTCGGGCCCTTGAACCCGCTGCTCGACCTCCACGCGGGCGACCAGAGGCAGCAGAGCAAGCCGCGGCACGAGTGCCTGGACTGGCTGGACAAGCAGCCTCCGGCGTCGGTACTCTACGTATCGTTCGGCACGACATCATCGCTGCGGACGGAGCAGATCGCAGAGCTAGCAGCGGCGCTGCGCGACAGCGAGCAGCGGTTCATCTGGGTGCTGCGCGACGCAGACCGCGGCAAGGAATCGGCGACGGACGACGACGAGAGCCAGAACAGACACGCGGAGCTGCTGTCCATGTTCACCGAGCAGACCGGAGGGAGGGGCAGGGTGATCACCGGGTGGGCGCCGCAGCTGGAGATCCTGGCGCACGGCGCCACGGCGGCCTTCATGAGCCACTGCGGCTGGAACTCGACCATGGAGAGCCTGAGCCTCGGGAAGCCGATCCTTGCCTGGCCCATGCACTCCGACCAGCCGTGGGATGCGGAACTGGTGTGCAAGTATCTCAACGCCGGCGTCCTTGTGCGCCCCTGGGAGAAGCACGGTGAGGTGATTCCAGCGGAGGCCATCAGACAAGTAATCGGGGACGCCATGCTTTCTGACCAAGGAGTGGCAGTGCAGCGGCGAGCGAAGGTGCTCGGAGAGGCCGTCCGTGCCTGTCTGGCTGACGGCGGCTCATCGCGCAGAGACCTTGATGATTTCATTGCTCATATCACAAAGTAACCGTCTAGTCGAAGTTAGATTTTATCGAAGAGTACTTTGAAATTTGTTCTCCATGTTACTGCCATCACTTCGTTCTTGACCAATAAACGTGTAATGGGTTTAGAATGGGTAAACATGCTTGTTAGCACTGATCGGGCAAGGCCCTGGACCCATGTAATAGAGAGAGAGAGGGTATCAATTGTATGAACACCTTCTTTTTCCCCAAAGCTAAGCATAAACTAGCTAGCTCGTCTCCAAACCAGCTAAGGCCCCGTTTAGATTCCACCCAAAAACTAAAAATTTTCAAGATTTTTCGTCACATCGAATTTTGCGGCACATGCATGAAGTACTAAACGTGGATGAAAAAAAACTAATTGCACAGTTAGCTGAGAAATCGTGAGACGAATCTTTTAAGCCTAATTAGTTCATAATTGGACAATTTTTACCAAATAAAAACGAAAGTGCTACAGTAGCCAAAAGCCAAAAATTTTTGCAACTAAACGGGGCCTAAACTCAACTCGCTATGCTCCAACAGGACAAGGGCACCTGCAATATCAGACAGATCCTGTCGCTGCAACAGCCCCGTCTTTCTTTTACTATACTATACGTAGGCGAATGTCACATATCCATTGAACCTCTCTCTAGTTTCCCTCTCTAGGCGGGAGCTCCCATCCCCCGCGCCGGCGGCCGCCGCGGCCCGGCGCCCCGAGCCCAGCTCGTCGGTCCGCCACTCCGACCCCGACGACCAGCCCCACCAACCTCCTTGCCCCTAGCCCCCATGGCAGCTGCAGATCTATCTCTGGGTAATAGCCTTCCCTCTCACCTCTCCTGGGCTGATGAGGTCGAGCCGGCTGATGTGGGTGCCCCAGGCTGCTGTGCGGAGCGGATCCTCTTCTCCGACTCGGACTGCGAGCTATCTGATGGGGGAGATTCCCCCCTCCCCCTCGCCGGTGGCGGGATTTGATGTTGCGAATCGCGCGCCTGGGCTCCGAAGGAGGACCCGTCGGAGCCGCCACCGTCGCCGCCGCCGGGGATGGACGCGTCCCCTCGCCGCCTCTGGCCTGCCTGCGTTCCGTGCTGGTGGCCCATCCTCCTCGGCTCTCCGGCACCCCGGATGCTGACGGCTTCCGCGAGGTCCATAGTCGCCGCTTTGGGACGCAACCTTCACCGCCGGCGGATGTTTCTGGCCCTGTGCCACCAGATCTGGTGGGGCTCTGTTTCAACTGCCTGAGAGCCGGCCATGTCAACGCGGACTGTACTTTTTCGCCAAGATGTCGTCTCTGCAAGACCGAAGGACACCGCGCCCACCGCTGCCCTTTCCGTCCTACCTTTGCTGGCTCTAAGCGCAGGCGTTCTCCCGCCGCCCCCGCGCACGACGAACCGACAAGGCGGGCTGCTGTTGACCGTGTTCCGGCGCCCCTGGAGGGTTGTGGGCCAGAGGCCGTCAATGCCGCTGGCGACGCGGCACCGGATTCCGTCGCGGTTCTCAATCCAGTCGATGCTGGTGACCCCGCGCGGGGTCGACCGCTCCGGGGTCGGGCGCTGATCCTGTGTCTGGCCCATGCAATCCTGCGGGGGGCTCGTCCTCTGCTCAGGCCGCTCCGGACAACTCAAGTCAACGAACGTCACCTTCCCACAGGCAGCCGCGACTACAGCTCCGTCGTGACCGGGTCCCTCAGCCTTCGCTTGAGGACCGTCCGGATGTTGAGCTCGTCGTCATTCCGCGATATGCTGAAATTCAGGCTGCGGAGGAGGCCCTGTCCTCGCTCGCCCTATTCGCCATGATTGGGGGAACCGACCACGTGTTTCACCGCAACAGGTTCGTCAACATCTTCAGGAGCATTTTGGCATTGTCGCTCAGGCCCAACGCTACGCCCCGGAGGATTTCCTAGTTCGTTTTGCCAATCGGGAGGACAGGAACCAGGTGCTCGCCTCCAGTTTGAGCCCGGCAGAGGTCGACTTTGTTTTAACTTGGAGACCTTGGACCAGGGTGGCCAGAGGGATCCTTGGTGCTTTCACTTACAAGGTTATAGTCGGTATCAAAGGTGTACCTGCACATGCAGTCAACCTGGATGTGGTTCAGCATCTGCTTGGTTCATCATGCGCCAAATGTGAGCTTGCAACTTTGGAAGATGCTGGGGTAGATGATGAGGATGGTTGTGAGTTGTTTGTAGGAGCATGGTGTGTTCACCCACTGCTGGTCCCAGAGAAGAAGATTCTGGTTATACCTGAGTTGCCTCCTCCGCATGATCCTGGGGTGCTTTTCCTAAGAGAACACGAAGTAATCCACCCAAATCTGCCAACTTATCGCTACGTTGCTCGGATGAGGGTCATTGAATACTAGGATTGGGATGCTCAGCCTGATTCCTCTGATGACGAAATGTCAGATCATGATGCCGATAATAGCAGGGGCGCCCGTAGGCGCGGCTTCTTCCCGGGGTTCCGCTGCACCTCGGGTTCCTCTTCGTTTGGGCCTCAAATCTTTAGGCTGAGAGGTGCCCACAATGCACCCACGCTTTCTAGATGGGGAAATGGCTCTACCTTTTGTCCGCGCCAAGGGGTGAATGTTGTCCCGGCTGCTTCTAGCGCTGTCGGGGCTGTGGGCCGATGCCAATGGTCTCTAGCCCCCAGTAATATGGCTGTGGAAGGACATTTTCAGTTAGGGGGCAGGGCTTGGACCTAGCGTGGTAGCCGTATGTTTGGGCGTGGCCATGGAATTGCAGCTGCAACTTTGCTTCTGGAGTCAGCTGCCCCTGCAGAGCGCACATCGCAACAACTTCCCAGTGATCTGCAGATTCTAGCACCACGTTTTGACCCCATGGACCTTGAGGCGACAATCCGGCCAACGTCACCAACTTGGGTGTGTCAGTACAGGGCGGACCCTATGATCCTCGAGGCGGATATCTCGTTCACAAGTGTCGTGAGGGACCAGCAGCGCGTACCCGTGGATGTTGAATGGTACTCCCGGGATCTTATACCTCACCGGAATTCCACGTCGCGACCGGTTGGTTTTGTTGGTGGACATCTTTCAAGCCCCGGTTTTTGGGCTGCCACCAGCCACGATGAAAGAAGAATTTTTTCGGGAGACCACCGTGTTGTTCAGTCCGCTCCAGCCCATGATTCTGAGGCTATGGACATGGAGCTGCGTGGACCTTTGACCGATGCTTCCTTCGATGATGGTGCCCCGGGTGGCACAACACTCTCAGTCCAAGAAAGCCTGGAGGAGCAGCTGTGTATACCTTTCCAGACGCCGATACTACGGAGTGGACCACGACCCCGACGCTCAAGAACGCCCGTGTCAATTCGCACTCTCAGGCGATCTTGGCGGATTGCAGCCCAGCCTAGGGCTGCTAACGCCACCAGGAAAGCCCAAAATGTCTTGATTAAAAAGTTGGGGATGCATCTTGACGAGATCGCTTCAGACAACGATATCGATGGGGCTTTCAGAACAACATTTGGTGGAGACATCTCAAGCCGGAAGCAAGCTGCACTACAGGTGTTATTCAATGATGGTCTGGACCCAGTCTGCTTGGGCCTGGACACCACCGGGCTGGAGCTCAAGGGTTAACCTTTGATTCCCCCTGGTCCGGTCACTTCTTCAAGTCGCTTATCTTTCGGTCTTTAAATGAATAGTCTTCTAATCTGGAATGTTTGCAGACTCAATAGTCGTGCCCGTCGCAATGTCGTCCGTGAGCTCCTCATGCTTGAGAGAGCCACCCTTGTTTGTATCCAGGAAACTAAACTTTCTGATGTAAGTGCCGCCTGGGCCAATGAAATTTTAGGAACATCTTTTGATTACGACTTCCTCCCAGCAGCTAACATTTCCGGAGGCATGTTGCTTGGCTGGAAGCGTGACAATTGGGTGATCTCTGATGTTTCCAAGGGCAGGTTCTGTATCTCGGCTCGAGTCACCCTTGCTGACTCGCCGACGACACACTGGTGGCTCACAACCGTCTTTGGCCCACAGATCGACCAAGAAAAGGTTGCCTTCCTAAATGAGATCAGAGTTTTCAGGGCAACGCACTCGGGCCCTTGGCTGCTTTGTGGTGATTTCAACATGATCTACCATGCTCAAGACAAAAACAATGGTCGGCTTGATCGTAGATGCATGTGGCGTCTCAGCACCTTCCTTAATGATCTTCACCTAGAAGAGTTGAACTTTATTGGAAGAAGATTCACTTGGTCCAATGAACGTGAAAACCCCATCCTTGAGCTGTTGGACAGAGTCTTTACTTCTGTAGAATGGTTGCACAGCTTCCCCAACCACACGCTGCGAGCGATATCCACAGACTGCTCAGACCACTGCCCAATGTTGCTACAACCATGTGCTTTGACTACAGCTAAAAGAAGGTTCCGTTTTGAATCTTTTTGGATCAAGTTACCGGGGTTCATGGATCTTATCGCTCTAGCTTGGGCCTCGACCCCTCTAACTATTGATGCTAACCCATTCCGGATCCTAGATCAGAAGCTTAGACATACTGCACGTGTCCTTAAGAGCTGGAGTAACACCCAAATTGGTACTGTCCGCCTGCATCTCACTATGGCAAGGGAGGTCATCTTCAGGTTTGAGTAGGCGCAAGATCACAGGCAACTGCTGTTATGGGAGACTGAGCTGCGCAGGAAGCTAAAACAGAGAGTGCTGGCCTTGGCATCACTTGCACGTACCATCACCAGACAACGTGCGAGGATGATCTTTCTTGCGGAAGGGGATGCAAACACCAAGCTATATCACCTGCAGGCTTGCCATCGAAACAGAAAAAACAGAATCAATGCACTTTCGGTCAATGGATTAGAAGTACTCACAGATCAAGGCATGGCAGATGCCCTTTTTCAACACTATCAGGAAATCCTAGGCAACTGTTTTCAAAGGACCAAGAGGATTGACCTCGCGGCGGCGGGCATCCCCTCCCTCGATCTGGGGCAGCTGGAGGCACCCTTCTCGGTCAACGAGATCAGAGATGTTGTGATGCAGTTACCAAATGACAAATCACCAGGTACCGATGGTTTCACCGGAAGGTTCTACAAAAAAGCCTGGCACATCATCCAGGATGACTGTGTGCGAGCTTTCATGGTCTTTTGGGACCTAGACTACAGGGGTTTGCACCATGTCAATGACGCCTACATGATACTGCTTAAGAAGGTCGAGGAACCGTCTGAGATTCGACACTACCGTCCAATAAGCCTAATCCACAGCTTTGGCAAATTAATTACGAAGTGTCTCTCGAAAAGATTGGGAACAGTAATTGACAGCTTAATACTCTGCAATCAGAGTGCGTTTATCCGTGGAAGAAGCATCCATGATAACTTCAGAGGGGTGCAGTTAGCCTGTAAAGCGCTACATCGGAGTCGATCTTCGTATCTGCTGCTAAAGGTGGATATTGCAAAAGCTTTCGACACTCTTTCCTGGGTGTTCCTACTCGAGGTCCTCTCTTATATGGGTTTTGGGCAATGATGGCGAGATTGGATCTCTGCCATTCTATCATCTGGAAGCACAAAGATTCTTCTAAACAGTCGGCCTGGCAAGAGAATTTGCCATGCGCGAGGTTTGAGGCAGGGTGACCCCCTCTCCGCCCTTATGTTTGTCCTAGCCATTGATGTGCTCAACCATATGTTCTCCTGGCTTCAGCAAAATGGACGTCTATCCCCTTTCCCGACCTCGGCTGGGGACAGAGTAAGCATGTACGTTGACGATCTAGTCCTTTTCGTGCCTCCAGTCCCTGCTCAGCTTGAGGCAGTCAAGGCGACTCTGAACATTTTCGGGCATGCATCTGGCCTGTTCTCTAATCTGGAAAAAAGCACAATCCTGCGCATTTAGTGCTCTGATGATCAGATCAGTTTCGCCCGTGACATTTTGGCGTGCGGGGTAATGAATTTCCCTTATCGTTATTTGGGTATTCCGCTATCCATCTTCAAGATCAAGCGGTCCGAAGAGCAGGCTTTGGTTGACAAGGTAGCGCTCATATTCCAAAATGGAAAGGAAACCTGTTGAATGTGGCGGGGCGCACAGCCCTGGTGAAGGCTACGCTCTTTGCGATCCCCGTTCATACGGCCATTGCTTGCTCAATGTCTCCTTGGGCCATCGATAGAATTGACAAGCTGAGACGGGCATTTATCTGGAGCGACTCTGATACAGTTAATGGGGGCAAATGCAAGGTTGCCTAGTAGGTTGTTTGCCGCCCAAAGGATCTTGGTGGTCTGGGTGTCGCTGACCTCAAGCGTGCAGGGGTGGCTCTGCGGGTATGGTGGGAGTGGAAGGCTAGAATTAACAATCACTTAGCTCTTCGCACCAAAGAACAGGCAGTCATCAACATCTTTCAGGCTGCAACGGTGATGACAGTGGTGTCGGGTACAAAGGTAAGGGTACCCTAACCTGCGATAATCTAATGCTTAACATAGCAACCATTTTTGAGGCAGAATCCGATCAGCCGCCCAATCAGTGGGAGAAGGCCCATCAAACGAAGGCTTACCTCACCAACAACAGTGACCAGTCGTGGGCCGACCCATTACTGGAAAAACAGTAGGCAGGACACCCCTTCGCGTCGACCTCAGCAGACGGACAGGAGTCGAACGAACGACCCCTCCGCTTCGCCTTAACCCCCCGAATGACGGAAGAGGGGTCGATCGAATCCCCCTTGACCTCAACCCCTCGACCCCGACTGACGGATAGGGGTCGAACGAACGACCCCTCCGCCTCGACCCCTCGAATGACAGACATGGGGTCGAACGAACGACCCGCGAGCAGGAGGCTCGATCAGCTCACCTACTCCCAGTATGGGGTAAAGAGAATCCAATGCTCCTACCTGCTCCCGCCTAACTCCATGGGTTCCCACTACCACGGTCAAATCCATCAATTCGCCGCCCATGTCCTGACTCTCCGTTGACCGTACAACCACTGTGGCCACGCCTCAAGTACGGAGGTCAAAGGCACCCCCTCGAGTCTTAAATGGGACAAGCCCTCGACCGCGTTTCCAGGGATGAGTCAGGGTCCCACAGGCCTCGATACTCCTCGACCCGGGGGCTCGACCCCCGCCTCCAACCACTACGGTATGGGGCCCGTCCGCTCCGTCCCGCTTCAACTGTGGAGCTTGTACCCATCTACAGGAGGCCAACCGTACTGCGCCATGACGTTCAGCAACGTCCAGTCTGCTATCACCATGCCCTAAACACCGGAAGGACGGGAAGGCCACGCCGCTACAGCAATCGACGTCCCATCGCAAGAATGGCGCCGCGGACACCTCTCCCATGCCTCTACAGTCTAGGATCTTTGTACTCTCAGGCCTCCCCTTGATCTATAAAAGGGGACGCTGAGATAGAAGAAAAGGCATGCGCATTCGTATCGGCTCACGCATTCGGACATCAGAGATATCTCAACGAGATGAGACATCAGCTCTGGCCCACATACACTAAGAGCCAAGTCTCACACACCACACCCGATTGCTTGATCAACATCTCAAGCAATCCACCAGCTCACCTAGGATAGCCTTGCTAGTCCTAGGCTTCAGCCCACTCTGAGCACCCCCGTGTAAACCTGCTTGTACCCCCCTGTACGAGCACTTCGGTGCAAGATAATACAATCCATCCTCCCCCGCTGGACGTAGGGCCTTCTTTGCCCGAACCAGGATAAATCTTGTGTTCTTCTTGCATCACATCTAGGAGAGGGAGCACGCAATATACAAATTTACTAGTTGGTGGTCTTGACCCTCTGGGTCATAGCACCAAAAGTTGGCGCGCCAGGTAGGGTTCTTTGCGTGTCGATCAACTCTGAACTACTCTCCCAGATGGATTCCACCGTCCCATCAGTTCCGTTTGCCACCACCATCTGGTTCAGGAGTCTAGAGTTCATGTCCTTGTGCCACGACCACGGCGTGGTTCTACTTTCCGATAGTGGCATGGATAGCAGCAGCTCCGGTACGCCGGGGCCAAGGAGGACCAGACGATGGTCCCACCACTCGCGCCTTTCGTCTGCGACTAGGAGGAGGCGCGAACGACGCCGCCGCACTCTTCACCGCGCGGATCCCGAGACGGCGGACGCCATCTCCCCGGCCTCAGCTGGCGACACAGTTCCTCCCTTCGGGAGCCTGTTTGACCCATGCTTGCGGGTCGGGGGCGGGTACCTCGCCGGGTCTAACCTTGGCTTTGCCATACCGTCATCTCGGAGTGTCCTCGTGGCCTCTCCGACGTACTCGGCCACGCCGCCGCGCAACCTGCTTCCGCACGGGCTCTACAACAGCGACAGGCTCTTTTCTGCTTTTGTAGGCCCGCAGATGCAGGCACGTTACGGCTCCCAAGGAACCTGCTACGTGCGACGATCAACCCCGTCACCACCCCTCCACTGGACGAGCGCCCGGAGCCACGACGAGCCCCGGCCCTAGGGTATCACACCTAGGGCACGTTACGGCGATGGCTGGAGGAGGAGCGCAGGGGATCTTTCCCCAACTTCTACCACGACTACCCCGACTCGGACTCCCCCAATGAGGATTACGATCCCACGCAGGAGTGCTTCCACCTCATTGAGCCGGTTGACTCCCTGGATGACATCATCGACGTCGCAGTTGCGAATGCAGGAGAGGGGCGCAATGCTACCCCGCCGCGAGACGTCGCCCCCCCGGTTCCAGACGAAGCCGATCCACCTCAGAATGCCCAGACCGCGCAAGTCTGGGAGCTCCTCGTCAAACTCGAAGAGGAGCGCCTACGACTTCATCAGCTCGAGCAGGTCCTCGAGCGAGATCACGGGTGGCTACAGGGTGGAGGAGCCCGCGAGCGGGCTCGGGATGTCCATCGACAGATCGTCAACGAAGGGGCGAACGAGCGCCACGTCTACAACCGCGCTAGCCAGAATGTCGTGGTAGCCGCGATGCTGCTCCGCAACATGCCGGCACCATCGACACCCCAGGCGCAACGCATTAGAGATGAAATCCGGGGGCTCCTCCAAGCCGCGGCCGTGCAGCAGGCGGAGAGCTCAGCCTCGAGGCGCAGAGGAGCTGCTTCTGAGCGGCGGGACGTGCCCCCCACATCAAGACCGGGAAGCATCCGTCCACCAAGTTGAGGCACGTCGAGGACGAACGGAGCGGCAACCGGCTCGAGACCGCATCATCGACAATCGACAACCGCGAGACGCACGACACGACATCAACGACAACAAACGACGCCGTCACGGTGACGCTGAGGCTCGAGGTTACAGTGCCCATCGAGGTGGGCGCTACGACAGTGACGTGGATCGACGTCGATCCCCGGAACCACCAGGGCCACGAGTCTTCAGCAAGGCGATCCGGCAAACCGCCTTGCCTGTTTGTTTCCGTCCACCCACCAGCCTGGTCAAGTACAACGGCGAAACCAAGTCGAAGCTCTGGCTTGCTGATTTCAGGCTGGCATGTCAGCTAGGAGGAGCCGACAACGACCACGCCATCATTCGGCAACTCCCGCTCTTCCTCTCCGACACTGCTTGAAGATGGCTTGAGGAACTCCCCCCGGACTTGATCTATGGCTGGCCCGACCTGGTCAGGATCTTCGAGGGAAACTTCAAGGGCACCTATGTGCGGCCAGGAAACTCCTGGGATCTCCGCAGCTGCAAGCAGAAGCCAGGGGAAACCCTCCGTGACTTCACCCGATGGTTCTCCAAGCAACGTACCGAGCTAACCCACATCTCCGACCACGACGTCATCACGGTGTTTGTCGCCGGGACAACCTGCAAGGAGTTGGTGCGGGAGCTGGGACGGAACACCCCCAAGACCGCCAACGAGCTCATGGACATCGTCGCCAACTACGCAGCCGGCGAGGAAGCCGTTGGCGCGTTCTTCTATGCATCCCCAGACAAGGGGAAGGCCAAGGCGGACGAGCCCGGGGGCTCGAATAATGGGCCCAAGAGGAACAAGAAGAAGAAGAAGAACCAGCCGGTCGACGCGACGTCGAGCCCGACGATCTTGTCGCTGCGACAGACAAGAAGAAGCCTCGAGGTCCCCCTCTCGAGGGGGACGTCTTCGACAAGATGCTGAAAGAGCCCTGCCCCTATCACAAGGGACCGACCAACCACAGCCTCGAGGACTGTCGCATGCTCAAGAAGTACTTCGACTCTCTTGGCCTCAAGAAAGACGATAACAAGGAAGACCCACCCTGCGACCTTCACGTCAAGGGCGATGGAAAAAAAGGGGGCTTCCTCGAGATTCATGACTGCTACATGATCTGCGGGGGACCCTCGATTCGACTCAGTGCGCGTCAGCGCAAGAGGGAGCGTCGAGAAGTCTTTTCTGTTCGAGCCCAGGCTCCTCGATACCTCGACTGGTCCCACGCGCTGATCACCTTCGACCAGAACGACCACCCCGAGCACGTCCCCAACGCAGGGGTCTACCCACTCGTCGTCGACCCAATCATACTCAACACCCGCCTCACCAAGGTACTCATGGATGGGGGAAGTAGCCTCAACATCATCTACGCCGAGACCCTCGACCTCCTGGGGATCCCGAGGACCATGCTCCTGCCCAACGCGGGGGGGGGGGGGGGGTCCTCGGGATCGTCCCAGGAAAGAAGGCATTCTCGATCGGACCGCGTCAAGCTACCCGTCTGCTTCGGTACCCCCTCAAACTTCCGGAAGGAAGATCTAACCTTTGAGGTGGTCGCATTCCACGATACCTACCATGCCATCATCGGTCGACCTGGATATGCCAAGTTCATGGCAATCCCGAACTACACCTACCTCAAGCTAAAGATGCTAGGGCCCAAGGGAGTCATCACCGTCGATACCTCCTACGAGCACGCTTACGACTGCGACGTCGAGTGCGTGGAAAATGCCGAGGCGGTCGAGGAGTCAGCCATCCTCGCGGCCCTCGATGAATCCTCCAAGGAGATCCCCGACCCCAAGCGGCACGCCGACAACTTCAAGCCTGCGGAGGACACCAAGACCATCCCGCTCGACCTCGACCACGCGGATGGGAAGGCGCTGACGATCAGCGCCACCCTCGAGCCCAAATAGGAAGTCGTGCTCGTCGACTTTCTCCACGCGAATGCTGACGTGTTTGCGTGGAGTCCCTCGGATATGCCGGGCATTTCGAGGGATGTCGCCGAGCACTCCTTGGATATTCGGGCTGGATCCAAACCGGTGAAGCAACGGCTGCACCGCTTCGACGAGGAGAAGCGCAGAATCATCGGGGAGGAGGTCGACAAGCTTTTGAAGGTCGGATTCATCAAGGAGGTACATCATCCCGAGTGGTTAGCAAATCCTGTACTTGTCAAGAAAAAGAATGGAAAGGATAGAATGTGCGTAGACTACACTAGTTTAAATAAAGCATGTCCTAAGGTTCCTTTTCCATTACCACGTATTGATCAAATAGTAGATTCCACTGCGGGATGTGAAACTCTCTGCTTTCTTGATGCGTATTCTGGCTATCACCAAATAAAGATGAAGGAGTCCGATCAGCTCGCGACTTCCTTCATCACCCCCTTTGGCATGTTTTGCTACCTCATTATGCCCTTTGGTTTGCGAAACGCCGGGGCCACATATGAACGATGCATGCTCCATGTCTTTGGAAAACATATAGGGCCAACTGTCGAGGCCTACGTCGATGACATCGTGGTCAAATCCAAGAAAGTCGAGAACCTAGTCGGGGACCTTGAGATCGTGTTTGGGTGCCTTAGGGAAAATCACATAAAGCTAAACCCAGAGAAGTGTGTCTTCAGGGTCCCTCGAGGCATGCTCCTAAGGTACATAGTTTTCCAACGCGGGATCGAGGCCAACCCTGAGAAGATAACCGCAATCACTAGGATGGGCCCGATCAACGATCTTAAGGGCGTACAAAGGGTCACAGGGTGCCTCGCTGCCCTTAGCTGGTTCATCTCACGGCTCGGGGAGAAAGCACTTCCCCTTTATCGCCTCCTTAAAAAACAAAACACTTCACATGGACCGTTGAGGCCGAGGAGTCGCTCTCCAAACTCAAAGCCTTACTCACCTCGCCACCTATCTTGGTGCCCCCAAGCCCAGCCGAGCCCCTCTTTCTCTATGTTGCAGCAACTACCCAGGTAGTCAGCGCCGCCATATTAGTCAAGAGGGCAGAAGAGGAACATGCCCTGCTGGTTCAGATGCCCGTCTACTTCATAAGCGAGGTGCTCTCAGAAACCAAAGTGAGATACCCCCACATTCAGAAGCTGTTGTATGCCATCGTCCTCACTCGGCGGAAACTCAAGCACTACTTCCTAGGCCACCAGGTAACCGTGGTCTCGTATTTCCCCCTCGGGGATATAATCCGAAACCAGGAGGCATCAAGAAGAATCGCCAAGTGGTCAGTCGAGCTCATGGGGGAAACTCTCTCCTACGCTCCTCGGAAGACCATCAAGTCGCAGGTATTGACAGATTTCATTGCAGAATGGACCGACACCCAACTACCCCCGGCGCAAGTTCAGACCGAGCTTTGGACCATGTACTTCGACAGATCATTGATGAAGACGGGGGCAGGCGCCGGAGATTCGGAGATTCGGAGATGACGGGCACGCTCTTCTTCATTCTTGGAATAGATGAGAATATCATCAATGAAGACAACAACGAACTTGTCCAGCTCCGGCATGAACACTGAGTTCATCAGATACATGAAGTATGCCGGTGCATTTGTCAAACCAAACGACATTACTAGATATTCATAAAGCCCATATCTAGTGGTAAACGCCGTCTTTGGGACATCTTCAGGTCGAATCTTGATCTGGTGGTACCCCGATCTCAAGTCTATCTTGGAAAACACCGTAGCTCCAGCGAGTTGATCAAAGAGAAGATCAATCCGTGGCAAGGGATACTTGTTCTTGATGGTCACCTCATTCAAGGGACGATAGTCAACGCACATGCGAAGGGTATGATCCTTCTTTTTCACGAAAATTGCAGGACAACCCCATGGCGATGAACTAGGTCGAATGAAACCCTTATCAAGCAACTCGTTTAACTGAGTCTTCAACTCGGCTAGCTCTTTAGGAGGCATCCGATAGGCCCTTCTAGAGATAGGTGCGATACCAGGCTTTAACTCTATAGAAAACTCAACATCTCTATCAGGAGGTAAGCCAGGTAAGTCATCAGGAAAGACGTCTGGAAACTCACGTACTATTGGAATATCATGTACCCCAACTGCAACCGTAGCATAGACTCTCCCTACTTCCCGTTTTGGCACCGAAAGTTGAATCAAGAGCTGAGATTTGCTGTCAGGCACATCTACCTTGATAGTTCTATTTAACGCATCGATCACAACTTTGTGCTGCTGCAACCAATTCATCCCCAGGATCACATCTAAACCCTGGTTAGGAAGCACTACCAAAGTCGTGGTAAAGATATGCCCACCCAGACTCAAAGATACTTGATACACCAATTCTTTAGTTGAGATTCGACCACCAGGTGTTTGCACATGAAAATCCATGTTTAACTCAGACAAAGGAATACTATGCTTGAGCACAAATGACTTATCAATGAAGGAATGTGATGCACCAGAATCAAAGAGAATAACTGTAGGTTGATTGTTGATAGGAAACATACCCTGCAATACGGGTTCTCCTTCTGGCATCCCTTCACCCTGGGTATGAAACACCCGCCCAGTCTTTTGCTCATTCTTGTTCTTCTGAACTCCAGCATTCCCACTCTGCTTCTGCTGCTGCTGATTTCTAGCAAACTTCTGATTGTACTGTTTCGGAAGAGGACATACATTAGAATAATGCCCCACCTTTCCACAGTTGAAACAGACATTGTTGGTTTGCTTGGCAACCACTTGATTGTTTGGACCAGTATTCTGCCTAGGATACTGAGAACCCCCAGAGAACTGTTGTCCAAACTTCTGTTGCTGCTGAGGAGGACGATACTGGAAACGGTTGTGGTTCTGAGGGTGGTAGATGATTTTCTGCCTCTTCTGATTACCACTAGAAGACCCAGCAAACGATTTCTTCTTCTTTGCCTCCCTATGGATGCGCAAAGAATTCTCAGCAGAGATAGCCATGCTCACCACCTCATGATAGGTAGCATTAGGATTATGATTAAGCATGGTGTGCAGCTTAGTTGAGAACCCCTGAGAAACCACCTCTTCTTCTTAGTATCAGTACTGACATGTTCCACAGCATACTGTGAAAGATGGTTGAACTTGCCCACGTACTGCATAACAGTGGAATCCCCTTGCTTCAAACTCGGGAACTCCTCCAACTTAGCTTCCATGACACCATCAGAAATATAGTGCGCACGGAAAGCCTCACGAAACTCCTTCCAGGTGGCACGATGACCTGCCGGCTGCATAGCTGTAAAGGTCGACCACCAGGCTCCTACTGCCCCGCGAAGTTGTTGAGCTGCAAAGATGGGCTTCTGCACCTCTGTGCAATTAATCATCTCGAACTTCTGCTCCATGGTGCGGAGCCAATCATCAGCTTCCAAAGGCTCATCTGCCTTGGTGAACACCGGAGGACGCGTGTCGGTGAAATCGACATACGTTGTCTCCTGGTTATTGCAACCACGACGTTCATTGCCGCCTTGCTGGTGATGTTGAGTTAACTCATTCAAAAGACGAGCATTGTCTACTGAAACACTGATCAATGCCGCCAAAGCTTGTGTTAAGGTTGGTGGATCAGGAAGTTCCCCATCATGAGCCCCAACATTGTTATGTTCAGCCATCTGTTTGCACAAACATACTTTTATTGAGACAAACATAAAAGTACCAAAGTGCACAAAATATATTACATGACATCATAACATTACAGTGCTGATAACTAAAGAGTTCTGAAAGCGATAAAGGTAGATTATGTTACACAAGATCCACTACTCGCATCGAACTAGATAGCTAGGCGAAACATGATCTACTTGTCATCACTAAGGACTACAACCTCCTGCTCGTCCTCGACGATCACCAGTGGTTCTGGCTCTGGTGCAGCTCCACCCTGACCCTCAGGTGTAGGTGCAACGAACTGGTGTGTCTGAACAAGCTCCCCAAGGTCCTCTGCCATGGCCTGCTGCTGGTACTCTGGGTTCATCATGTTGTGAAGGTGATGCACCTCCTCATGAAGAGCATGGTTGTACACCTCAAGATTGCCCACATAGTGCCTCAAGTTGTGGTACATCTCAGACAGATGGTGTTCTTGTTCCCAGGCTTCATTCCTTTCTCCCATTGCTTCGTACATGAGACCCTCAGCGATAGACACTTCCGTCGCCTTGGCTGCCAGCTGTGCCTGACACACCTGCAACTCAACCTCCTTCTCCCCCATCTTAACCTTCAGGTTGTCAGCACTGCTAACCAACTCATCCCGGTTGGTTGTCAACCAACCCAGCTCAAGCTCCAAGTGCTCGATCTTTGCCTTGTGGCGAGCACAGCAACTGGCACCCTGCTGACTGCTCTCAGCACAGTCTCCACGTGTCGCCATCCTGTGGTGAGGAACGCCCCGAGGTCCGGAAGACTTGCGAGCTGTGCGCTTAGTTCTGGCCATCCTATAGACAAGATTTCAAAGGAGGTAAGTAAGTAACAGGTCAAAATTTTAGTAGCTTAAGAACAAAATTTTAAACTCATCCCAAGTTGTATGATATGATGCATGAAACGTCCCTACAAATACGATAGTATTTACATAACATATACATAGGGCATATATATATAACCATATTCATACCATCAGCTTGATATCCTAAAGTCTACTCTCCTAAACTTGGAAAGAGAGAAAAGATGAGTTAAAGAAATTTTTAGACTCAAATCACATTTTATTTTAAGATCCAAAAACATTTTGAAAACTTTTATAACTACAAGATTGGTAATAAGGCGCGCTTTGATACCAGCTGTGACAGAACCTCTTAAAATAGGGCCCACTTGTCAGGATTAACCAACTTAATCCCAACAGATGATCCAAATCTTAATTAATCCGTCAGGTGTCGCCACTTTGCAGCGGGTCATCCACCTCTTTCCGAACATGATCACCTCATTACAATCATTACAGAAGTAATACAAAATTTTTATATTACATTAAAGTAGCGGAAATTTAAAGTCATATTACAAACCATAAGTTTTGAAACATAACTTAAGTGTCATACGTTAAAGATACATCAAACTGTTGATAGAGTATGAACAAACAACCGAGGTACTCTTGCCCAAGAGTCAAGCAAGGACAGTTTATTCTTCATCTTCATCTACACTGACCACGGTCATGCAGCAAGAAGCCACACAAACCGGGTTGTGATCCTCATCTGCAACAGGGGTTAACAAACCCTGAGTACGGGAGTACTCAACAAGACTTATCTGACAAAGAAAATATTTGGTGGACAAAATAGTATGCAAGTCATAGGATTCAAGGTGTGGTTTGCAAGAATCAAGTATTTTGCATAAATGAGCATTTATAAAAAGAATTGAAATCATTTATGTTATCCATAAGATTACTCAAGTATCGATCTAGATGTATGATCGATAACAAGGTAATAACCATCCATAAAGGGGTCCAACAAGTATCCAGTTAAAGTGTATTACTACGAAGAAGAAAACAGGGTCATGTTTCCATATCCGAGGAACAGGACGATTCGAACCGGTTTATCCCAGCTGGGGCTTCCCTATCACACGACATATACAGCCGCTTAAAGCACGCATATGACTACCTTTCCCTGGATCCTCTCGCCAAGACCGGGGTTCCGCCACCCGAGAGCACAGTACACCTCCATCTAGTTCGCTAACTTAGAGGGTACACACTACTCTCGCCATCTCTCCACTCCTAGTGCGGGTTAACTGTTCTTCAAGCGAGAATAGCCAGAGTCCAGCTTCCCGGAGTATGTGATAAGTACTCCAAAGTCACAACCCTAGTCATGCATCAACAGACGGTTCCTAATCGACACAGGCGGAAAGAACCCGCTCACCAGACACCGCTGATGGCTCTCCAACACCGTGTCCGCCCGGTCTCAGATTATTACTTCCAGCAACAACATCCCTTTCTCAGAAAACATAACCATTTGCCGAAGCAATACGCTATGCGTAGGTGACTGGAAATCACCTACTATAAAAGTTCTAAGCATACTAAGCATTTTTGCAAAACTTTGCATCTTTAAACAAGTGACAAGGTTAAAGGTACAAATAGTACAAGGATAAAGCTATGCATCAAGTAGGAATTTAAAAAAGTACTGTAATGCAATAGGATAAACATAAGTGTATTTAAAGCAATCATTTTAAATACAAGGAAGTGTTTGAATGCACCGGGGCTTGCCTTGGTTGGAGGGATAAACGAACTCGGGCTCAGATTCAAGATAGAAAACCTCTTCACTGGAGGTATCCAACCCAACCAACGAACAATCTACACGATATAATGACATGTCTTAGATGATGCTTGAATAGTAAACATGATGCTCAACTCAAACAAACATGCTCTTAGGAGAAGACTAAAACAGATTACACCTTGAGTACCACTTCCCTTCATGAAGGAAAGCAACCCAGGTTATAAAGCAAAATAATTAAACCCTATTTATCTTGATTATCTAAGTTAATAATTACATCCAAAAGAACTGAGCGAACATCATTACATCAAGCATGTCCAACTTGTGTTTGTCACTGGACAATGACCATTTGTATCAAATAATCCAAAATCACTCAAAACCTAAAATCATTAGGGTTTCTAAACATTTTATAACTAACTTGGACATTTTTACAGGATTAAAAACATACTGAACTAAACAGGAAACAGGAAAAACCCTGCACAAAACCCCCTGACGGCTAAGACCCGTCCATCAGTGGCGCAGACGCTCGCGGCGGCGCCGATGACCAAAAAGCACGGCGGCGAGTCGCCGTTGGTGACCAAACCGAACGGCTACCCCTCGAACCTGCTTCGGCTCGCTGAGCCGAACCCAACGAGGTGCGCCACGACCCAAACAAACCCTCAGAGACACCTTATCGACGGTGATGATGACCGGCTGGAGCTCGACCGATCACGCGCTGTCGAGCACAGACCTCGATCGAAGAAGCTAGGCCTCGATAACGATTCAGGGAACAACCACGAGCAAAACGCTCAACAAATCGAGGCTAAAACCTACCCAGGAGACCTCGTCGACGGCAATGACGGCGAACTGAGCTCGACCGCACACATGCCGATGGACACAGGCCTCGATCGACCCTCGATCGACTCAACCAACAACTCCAGCAAGCTTAGCGGCCCCCAAACAACGCGAAGCGCGCACGAAACGAACTCAGAGCTAAACGCAACATCCTCATCGACGGCCATGGCGGTCGGTGGGGATCTGCGCGACATGCGCCGGAGAAAACGCGCACGTGCTCGAGGGCAACTACCCCTCAAAACATACTCAGGACGGCTAGATGAAGCTAGCGCAAGACTTGGATCACAAAAAGAATCAACTACAATGACTAGACGACGAACACACCGCCGCGCCGAACATAAACCGCAGCGGCGCTCGTGGACGGAGCTCGAAGGCTCGATTCAAGGACAAACGAGTAGAGCGGAGAGGTCGAGGAGCTCACCCTGGTTACGAAGCGCTAGCAAACGTGGCCGGAGATGAAACAGAGACGACTGTCGATGGAGAACGTGCCGGCGGAGACGAAGAACCGAGCGGCAACGAAGATGTTCCCGGAGCTATGGTCCACCATTTGCACAACGGAGAAACCGACAAGAATCAGAGATGAACAAGGAGCAAGAAACACAAGATAAAAAGACAATGCGGCTCATGTGTAGCCCGATCGAGGACTGACCAGAGCGACGGCGCTCTCGTCGGAGCTGAGGAAGACGGAGCTGCGCTGAACGGATGCAGGATCGACGACTTCAACTAACTCACTACGAGAACGTGCAAGGTCAAAGCGAAGACAATGGCGGTGGATTGAGTGGTTAGAAGTGGCTAACAAACTCGGACGAGTTCGTCGACGATGGTGGAGCGCTCGGCGGAGCAAAGCAGAGCGATGGTGTGGCGTGGAAAGGGAGACAGAGTGGACGGGTTCCCGTTTTGAAGACGGCAACGGTTTCGTGATGTCGCCACGTACACGACAAGACGTGCGTCCCTGGACAAGAGTCGCACGGTGGTGTCGACAGGTGTCGGCGTCGAGTTCAACCCCGCCATGCAACTGCTTGAAGAAAAGACTGAACTGACCCTGTGGCTATTTTTCAAAATGCTCAAGCTCCCAGGGGTTTTCAAGAAAAACTTTGAACACGAAAGATGCTCAAAATTTCCCAATCTACAACTATGCTAAAACAACCATAAGCAAAAACTTTATAGATTTTGAAAATCATGTTTAGGGTTTAATCCACCCCCCTCTAGGAATTAGGGTTTGGATTCCAAATTTTAATTTGAGAATTTGAAAAGATGACCTGCATTCAAACAATTGATCAAACACAAGCAAGTAAACTCATTTTAGTTCAATGCTATCCAGGTTTTCAAACAAATGAATGATGCTTAATGCATATGATGGCATGATCAGTTTTTAATTACGTGATTAACACCCGGGGTGTTACACCCCCTCCTAAGTCCTCTAAAAACTCGAAAGTTTTTTCAAAACTCAGCACTTCTCTTTCCACCTTTGCCCCGAGTACGCTTCTTAGCTAAGTAAAAACGCCTCAAACTCCCTAAGGGTCGAGGGCCGTCGAGCCGGGGACTCTCCCACGCCTCAGGGCTACGGTACCCCCACTCGCTCCCCCCTCGAGGGATACAAGCGTGCGTCGAACACTTAGTCTAAAAGCAACAACTCAGGCAAAGAAAAATAGAGATGGCTCGAGAGATAAAAACACTCAGATGCACCCCGAATAAAATGCATTAAAGTTAGGAAGCCCCCAGGGGCTCGACATCACATTGTCATAAAAACTAATCTATTACATGGACCTTCTTGTCCAAATTTGGCTCACAGGCCTCGACTACTCATCGCCATCGCCGTCCGGCGGGGGAAGCACCTCGGCCTCGAACAGCTTCGCCAACTCATCGCCGGGCACCTCTGCGGCGTCGATCAGCTCATGGCATCTCGCCATGTTCGCTTCATCGGTCAGCTCCGGATTGATGACGAAGCCGCTCGCAACGACGTCGAGGTCGTAGGAGTACCCCGAGCGGAAGACCGCGAGCGCCCGCTTCACGCCTATGTGAAGGGCAGCGTGGACCTGCTCCGTCACTCCACAGGTCGCGGCGAAGAGCTGGCGCAAGAGGGAATCTCCACGCACGTCTCCCGCAACTGACAACTCTGGCTCGACACCCATGCCGTCGCAGAAGGAGGAGATGGCGTCCCCAAGCCTCTCGTTCAGGCTCGTCTCCGCCCCGAGGAGGTTCTGAAGACTGGTCAGATCCTCGTGGGCTCAGGCCTTGTCCCCTTCGAGTTCTGCAAGAACAAATAGAAGACTCCATCAAAACCAAAAAGCAGGGGAAGGGTCGAGACCAAGCGAGCTCAATAACACTTCTAAAAAACTCACCTTTGGCGCGTGCTTCCAGGGTGACGTAGGCCTGCTCAGCCTTCTGCAGTTGGCGGCAGACGTCGACGAGGGCTGCAGCTTGGTCACTGTTCTTAGCCCGGAGGTCCTCGATGATCTTGCCAGTACCATCGAGGGCCCTCTTCTGGGCAGCCACCACCTCCTCCAGAATGGCGATCTGGGCTCGAGCCTTCTGCTCCGCGACGTTCAGCGCATCGCGGTCGCAGGAGACGACGTCGATATCCGACTCGAGCTGCCAGACCCGCTCTTCGAGGGAGGCGCGGTCGGTGCCCGCCTGCTCCAGGTTGGCCTCGAGCTGTCAAACCTGCTCCGCCGTTCGAGCCAGTTCCCCCCTCAGCGAGGTGGCCTCCTCCTCAGCCATACCCCGTGCCTCCTGGGCGGCGTTCCGCTGCTGCCCGACCTCGGCAACCTCCTTGAGGGCGGCCTCGACCCTCGACTGTGCCCGGGAGGCCTCCTCCTGAGTGGCCTTGGCCCCCTCCTGCGCGGTGGCCGCCTCGACCTTCGCCTGGGTGGCCTCGGCCTCCGCCTTCTCCAGCGAGGCGCGGAGGATGGGGAGGTGACTCCACTGCTCCCGCGAGCGGAGGATGAACTAGGACTTGTCGTGCGACCTCGCCCTCAGCGTCTACCATGGATAAAAAGGAAGGTCACAACAAAGAACAACAAAACACCCGAGGTGAAACGGAAGGAAAGAACGAAGCTTACCATCATCCCTTTATATATATCCTCGAATGCGACTCCCACCGCCATGCGCATCACGTGGTCGAGCCACGCCCGAAACTCCTCCAGGTGCTCCCACTCTCCGAGCTCGGCTTGATCATCAAGCTTGAAGAAGGTGCGCCCTGGGTCTTTGGGGTCGGGCAGCTCGAGCACCTCTTGCCCCCGGAAATCGTTGGAGCGGTCGACCCTCCCCCTCACCTCGTCCATTATGGACTGACCCATTTCGAGGGTACCCCCGTGGGCCATCACCCGTTCTGCGAGGTTGGGGAAGTGGGTCGCCCCCTCGAGCTGGGCGATCCTAGCCTCGAAGTGGTCTTGTAGGACCTCCATCGACCCCTCCGGATCATCGCTTCGAGGAGGAGGAGGCCCCCACCGCGGGAACAACCCTGGGCGGTAGAGGAAACGCATGTTAGCGTCTAATGTGGTGGGCTCGCCACAGTCTGGTAGCTCATCCCCTCCTTCCACCTCGACTGAGCCAGGGGGCGGAGCACCTCGAGTAGACGGCTGCCCGACCTCGAGGATAGGCCGAGCTGACGCCTCGGACATAGCCACGTCAGGCACGCCACTCCCCCGCAGCACCACAACGGTCCCCTCCGGCTCCTGCCGAGGGGTCGTCACCACCACTATCTCCGCCAGCTCCGCCGTCATCGCCGTCCCCGCCGCGGGCGACGCCGAGGCCCCCTCGACGAGGGTCCCCACCGACGGCGGCACGTCCGACGCAGCGACAATCGCTCCCTCCTCTTGTCGCGCCTTCTCCTCGCGCTCGCGCTACTGACGCGCCTCCCACGACGCAAGGTTCTCGGGCCACCGCATCGGCACCGGGCGCTCCAGCATCTCTTCATTGCTAGCGGAGGTCAAGTCGACCACCTCCATCTCTACGGCGGCTTGGGGCTCAACCCTCTCCACAACGGCCGTCGTCGACACCGGCTCCACGCTTTCCGAGGCTACTGGCGCACCCCCTCCGACGGGGCGGTGAGCACGGCCTCGACCGCCACTCCGGCAGACCCTGACGACGAGGCAGGTCGACCTGCCTCTTCCTCCGCTCGAGCCCGCTCGGCGGGCGACTGCACATGCCCGCGCTGCATCGCCTCCTGCGCCTCGGCCGCCCATGCCACCTCTAGGGCGAGGGTCGAGGGGGACGGGGCAGCTGGGCTAGCTCCGGCCGCCATCTTAGCCGCAGCATCCACCTTCAGCCTCTTGGCCGGGGTGGGGGACGCGGCCTCCAACGAGCGCTTCACCCTGAAAAGGAACGCATGTGTTACGATTAGCGCGAGTTGCAACCAAAGTAGAAGGGAGTTCAGGACCAGAAGGAAAAGAACTTACCCCATCGGGATCAGGGGGGTTCGGCCAGCGGACCTCGAACCGCTTGGGGGCTTCAGGCCGGCACCCCGGGAGCCGCTTTTTCCTCCACCGGGGGCTGAGGCTGCTCCCGGCGCTGTGACCTTGGCAGGGGTCGACGGCGTCTTCGTCGCCGCCGTCCTGGTCTCCTCCTGGGTCGACGGGCTCGAGGCCCGTGCGCTTGACTGAGCAGGCACCGACGGCGTGCTCGACCCTTCCCTCGACGGGGACTGCGACGAGCGACTGCGCGTTCGCCACACCCCCTCGCCCTGAGAGGCTGCAGGGCGCTTGCTCTCTAGCTCGATCCGGGCGGTCGGGGTCGACCTCGACGTCGACCCTTGGCGCCCGGGCATCGCTCTGTCTTCCTCGAGCCCTTTGTGCGGCTCGACCTACTCCTCCTCCTCCTCCTGCTGCTCCGGCTCCTCTTCCTGCACAAAGAACAATATCCGTCAGGACCAAAGTAATAGTCACAACCCTACACCACTATGCCATGCCGCCAACAACCTCGCCACTACTTGTCTCCTCATCCTCATCCTCCTCCGAGGGGGACTCCTCCTCGGGGAGGTCGGCCTGCCTTTGCCACGACCGGCGTTGCTCACGTTCCTCTTTCTCTCGGGCCCTTCTGCCCTTATCCTTCTTGGCCTTATCCTTGTTCTTTTTGTCCTGCTCGGCCTGAAAGCGTCTCACCTGGGAGTCGTTCCGCTCCTCCTTCACCGGCGGCAGCGACTTCCGGTAAACGACGTTCCCCTGAGAAACGCGAGGCGTGGTCAGAAAACGGGCAAAAGGGGACGAACAAGACGAACAAGGGGGCATTGAGAGAGAAGAGATGTCGTACCAGCTGGACATGGCCCTGGTCCGGCACCATGGGGACGCTGGTGACGTTCTCCACCTCGAACGCGCTGGCAAAGGAGGCGCGCACTCGGCGGACCACCCTCTCAAGGGGCAGTTCGTCCCCCATGAGACGGCACCCCATGAGGTCCGCCCCCGGGCGCATCTTGTCGAGGCGTAGTGGGCGGACCATCAGCGATACGACTCGCCGCTGATGAAACGCCGATGCCACGATGGCTGCCGTAAGCCCCGCTTTCTTCAGACGGGCAATCGCCTCAAACAGGTGGTCGAGACGCTTCTGCTTCTTTTGCTCGACGCCGTACCTCCAGTGGTCGGGCCTCGAGTCGATTGTCCTCCCGGTGTAGGCGGGGAACAGGTCGTCGTCATTTCTCAGATAGAACCACCCGGAGTGCCATCCTGAGTGACTCGACGTGAGCTTGGTCGGGATCCAGTACTCCGCCCTCTTGAGGGAGATGCTGCAGCACCCAGCCCTGACCATCTTGCGGCTACCGCTCCCGGCCGAAGCGTGGAAAAGGCCCGCCTCGAATAGGTGGAGCCACAGCTCCCAATGCGGCTCCATCCCCAGGTATCCTTCGCACACGGCGGTGAAGACCGCCGCGTGGCAGACGCCGTTGGGGGAGACGTGTTGGAGCTCCACGCTGTAGTGGTGGAGGATCCCGCGTATAAGACAGTTGGGGGGGGATCCCAGCCCCGCCCGGTGGAAAGCTTCGAAGCTGAGCACGTAACCTTCCGGTGGGTTGGGCTCACGATCCTCCCTCGGCGGCACTATCCACTCCGGCCGGTCCGCGGAGGTGATAGGCCGGAGAAGGCCGCTCTCCACCAAATCTTCCAAACGCCCCACAGTCGCCGACGATGGAAGCCAGGCGTCAGGGCCGCGCAAGTTGTAGCTGGCCATGCGAGCAGGGAAGCGGATGCGCTCGGATGCGGGGGTGGAAGGTATGTTCCCAATCTCTCCTCTCCGTACTCTCGCGCGTGCAGAGATCCGGCTCGGTGGGCGACGAAGGCAATGGCGAAAGGGGAAGGAGCCAAACCCTCGTCCCCGTATTTATAACCAGAAGCCCAACGGGCGGATCCAACAAAAAGATAGGTAAATCTCCGCATTTAATGCGCCCACCTACCGCCCTCTCGTATTCCACAGGATAGGGCACACCTGTCACGTCACCGCGCTCCTCGCCGCACCCTACGCCTGCTACGGTTGCAGCCGAATGGACATCTCCTAAAAGGGCGCACCTACGGCGGACGACAGGCAATGATGGGCGCTGTCTTCAGAGGTAAGCAACGGACATCGACCACCCCGTCGAGCTCTCGAAGGAGCAAAGGCTGGCCCTCGAAAGGGTTTAGACATCCGCCCTCGAGCAGTTCCTTCCTAGGGAAGTAAAACGGACTCCGGTCCACCTCGAAATCTTGAGGGAGCGAAGGCTGGCCCTCGAGCAGGGTTCGACAGCGCCCTCGAGTACCCCGAGGTCAGGGAGGACCCAGGGTAAAACGGACTCTGGTCCACCCCCAAATCTCGAGGGGGCGAAGGCTAGGCCCACGAATGGGGTTCGACAGCCGCCCTCGAGTACCCGAGTCAGGGATGACCCAGGGGGAGCCAGTACGAAGCCCAGCTCGAGAACGAACTCCCGAGTCCCCCCGGGACATATCCGAGGCATAACCACGAAATACCCAAGGATCCCTCCGACGGGAGGCATCGAGCCACCAACTCTCATCGAACAGAGTTGGCACCTAGATAATCCACACGGTTTGCTTAATGAGGACGCCTCAGGGCTTCTGTCGACCCCCGTCGAAGGGGGCACGAGTTCTCACTTGGATATCCCCGTTACCAGCTCACAGAGGACTTCGAGGCTCGTCCGAACGAGGATAGCACAATGCTCTTCGCCCCACAATCCGAGCGCAAGGATCCGTGGGAAGAACGCTATGAGGTAGTGAAGGCCCAGCCACACGAGGCTCGAGGGCTAGACTACGCACGGCACCCCTCGACGAAAGAGGGTCGAAAACACTCGCAACCTGGCAGACAGAGCTGACCCCTCGATAGGGCGCTATGACTCCAGTTAATATTAATCCCCTCGATAAAACACACATCAAAGCCCCCAGAGGAGTTCTTAATCACTCCTCTGGGGCCTCGGGGGCTACCCCACGCGCACCCCGCGGAGAATCGAACCTCTTACTAACTCTGCAGATCAATAGCAAAAGCCCCTATACAGATTCTTCTTATCCGCACAGAGGCTCGGGGGCTACTGTCGGGTACAAAGGTAAGGGTACCCTAACCTGCGACAATCTAATGCTTAACATAGCAACCATTTTTTAGGCAGAATCCGATCAGCCACCCAATCAGTGGGAGAAGTCCCATCAAACGAAGGCTTACCTCACCAACAACAGTGACCAGTCGTGGGCCAGCCCATTACTGGAAAAACAGTAGGCAGGACACCCCTCCGCGTCGACCTCAGCAGACGGACAGGGGTCGAACCAACGACCCCTCCGCCTCGACCTCAACTGGCGGACAGGGGTCGAACGAACGACCCCTCTGCCTCGCCTTAACCCCCCGAATGACGGAAGAGGGGTCGATCGAATCCACCTCGACCTCAACCCCTCGACCCTGACTGACGAACAGGGGTCGAACGAACGACCCCTCCGCCTCGACCCCTCAAATGACGGACATGGGGTCGAACGAACGACCCGCGAGCAGGAGGCTCGATCAACTCACCTACTCCTAGTATGGGGTAAAGAGAATCCAATGCGCCTACCTGCTCCCGCCTAACGCCATGGGTTCCCACTACCACGGTCAAATCCATCAGTTCGCCGCCCATGCCCCGACTCTCCGTTGACCGTACAACCACTGTGGCCACGCCTCAAGTACGGAGGTCAAAGGCACCCCCTTGAGTCTTAAATGGGACAAGCCCTCGACCGCGTTTCCAGGGATGAGTCAGGGTCCCACAGGCCTCGATACTCCTCGACCCGGGGCTCGATCCCCGCCTCCAACCACTACGGTATGGGGCCCGTTCGCTCCGTCCCGCTTCAACTGTGGAGCTTGTACCCATCTACAGGAGGCCAACCGTACTGCGCCATGACGTTCGGCAACGTCTAGTCTGCTATCACCATGCCCTAAACACCGGAAGGACGGGAAGGCCACGCCGCTACAGCAATCGACGTCCCACCGCAAGCATGGCGCTGCGAACACCTCTCCCATGCCTCTACAGTCTAGGATCTCTGTATTCTCAGGCCTCCCCTTGATCTATAAAAGGAGACGCTGGGATAGAAGAAAAGGCATGTGCATTCATATCGGCTCACGCATTCGGACATCAGAGATCTCTCAACGAGCCGAGACATCAGCTCTGACCCGCATACACCAAGAGCCAAGTCGCACACACCACACCCGATTGCTTGATCAACATCTCAAGCAATCCACCAACTCACCTAGGATAGCCTTGCTAGTCCTAGGCTTCAGCTCACTCTGAGCACCCCCGTGTAAACCTGTTGTACCCCCCTGTACGAGCACTTCGGTGCAAGATAATACAATCCATCCTCCCCCGCTGGACGTAGGGCCTTATTTGCCCGAACCAGAATAAATCTTGTGTTCTTCTTGCATCACATCTGGGAGAGGGAGCACGCAATATACAAATTTACTACTTGGTGGTCTTGACCCCCTGGGTCATAACACCGACAAGTGGGTAATGGCCACTCTATCTTCTTCTGGCTGGATAAGTGACTTCAGCGAAGCAGTATCTCGTCCATGGCCCCGGCGCTCTTTGAAGCTGTCGCCCCACGAAAGAAGATGGCAACGGTGGCCGAAGCGCTGCTTAACGATGCATGGGTTCACCATATCGTGGGTGCGCTGACTACACATGTGTTGGTTCAATTCAACCAAGTATGGGACATGCTGCAGCTTATACAGCTTAGTGACCAACCTGACACGTTCTCTTGGAGCTTGACACCGGATCGGACCTACTCAGCGGCCTTGGCTTACGGTGCTATGTTCCTATGATCATCTTCGCCAATTGGCGCTAAACAGATTTGGAGAACACAGTCACGACCAAGAGTGAGGTTTTTCCTATGGCTTGTGACGCATCAAAGGTGCTGGACGGCGGACAGACGGTTCAGACATGGGCTCCAACCCTCTAACCTCTGTGTTTTCTGTGATCAAGAAGCCAAGACGATTGACCATATCATTCTGTCCTGTGTCTTCAGTAAGGAGGTTTGAGAGCGGTGGTTTCAGTGCCTTCACCTACAGGGGATTATGACTGTCGACGATGTCTTGGCCATACCCTGGTGGCTATCTAAGAGGAAAATCATGCCCAAGACGCTTCCCGGGGGCTTCGACACCCTCTTCTCTCTAGTTGTGTGGTTCTTGTGGAAAGAGAGAAATTCTAGAATCTTCCAAGCAAGCTCCAGACCGGTGCCACAACTTTTCCAAGCAATGTATGAGGAGGCCGCTCTCTGGTGTGCAGCAGGCTTTAGGAACCTGACCAGGCTCCTTGCTAAATTTGTTAGGCTAGTCGCTTCTTTGCCTGCGTGCAATTACAATCTCGTGCCTTGTGGAAACTCTTGGACTGTTGCTTGGCTAGTCGTTTCTGTTGCTTAGCTGAACTGTGGGTAACCTGGGTTACCGTTTGGACTGTTGTTATTTGTTTCCGAAACTCTTGCTTCTCTTAATGAAATACGTACAGCGCACGTTCGCGAAAAACGTAGGTGAATGTCCAAAACACGTTTTTTAAGGAAAGTACAAATTATAAATTTGCTATCCTCAAGTATAATCTAAGTCTAAATAACCTCATATAATAATCTAAATAAAAAATTGTTTACTAGACCCCTTGCATTTGGTAAACTTGATCAAACTTCATCTTTCGCAAACAACTCGAACAAGATTTGATGACGTGGATTTGAATGCTGGTTATTTTTTCTGACCGAGATTGGCATGTCAGTTTTCCTACATGGCAAAAGTATTTTTTTTTAGTTCAGAAAACTGCCCTCTCGTGCGCTTATACATCGGTAAACACATCTGCGGCAAGTTTGGCTCTCTCTTGGGCTCTTGGGGATTTGGAAGGAGAGAAATCGTCGCGTTTTCGAGTCGGCAAACCTCTCGGCCTGGCAGCTATCTCTACGTATCAAGGAAGAAGCCAGTGCCTGGGTGGGTGCCGGGTTTCGATCGATGTCGGCCTTTGGGGAGATCGCTGGCTAGCCGAAGGGTTTGTTCAGTCTTATGTCATGTCGCTTTTATCTTACTTTTGTAATCTACCTGTTCCACCGAGTGTTTGTTTAGTGCATTGGCAGGTCGCTAAATGTCCTAGTCTCTGTAACCAGTGGCGGAGCGTGAGGGAAACTCAAGGGAGGGGCCAGTTTGCTAGAGTGTGAAGTTTATTAATGCCCTGTTTAGTTCCATCAGAAATTTAAAATTCAAAATCCTAATTATTTTGGATTTCAAAATCTAGAATGCAAAATATTTCATTGATTGTTTAGTTCCAACCAAAGTTTAACTTATTTTAGATTTCAATGATGGGGATTGTAAGGATGACACATAAATCAATGTAAAGTTTGACTCATTTTAGCCTCTTAAGTCCAAAATTTAAAATGGGGAATGTACCACTTTTTTCCAAAATTTTTGGGCGGAGTTTAGTTTCATTTTGCAAAATGATGAGCCAAAACCCAAAATATTTTGGATTTCATGGGGAACTAAACAGACTATAAGGTACTCATAGATATATTAGAGCATCTACAAGAGTCTTTCTAAATTCCACTCTCTAAAGTACTATTTAGAAAGTCATTTACATAAAAGTCACTTTGTATATCTTTTTATTTTTCAACAACTTTTCTATATCTCACGCACACTCTAGAGAGTCATTCTCGTCTTCTATATTTGGCTAGGGAAAAATCCAGAATAGATAATGGCTATATTTAAATGATCATTTAGATAAGCGGTTGGAGGATAGTTTTTCACCAAAATCTCTATTTCTAACATTTAGAAAAGATATGGAGAGTCTCTTGGAGATGCTCAGTCTTATCATTGTAACTTCACAAAGCAAGAGTATTAAAAGAATTTATCTTGAAGTATTGCTCACTACTAAGAAATCAACAAAGGAGACACCTAAATTAATGACGTGGAATAAAAATGTGTGACTAACATGTGTTTATAGTGATGCCACACTTGCAACACGTCAGTATTATCTTCGGCTTGGCTAAAATAAAGAAATAGTCCACCACCCAAATATGCTACCGAAGGTGGAGATGCAAATAGGCAGTTATTATTTTGTAATGAATGCATGAATAAACAATGTGAGCTATTAGTGTGTTTTGTAGCAGCCAGGGGGGGGGGGGGCGCTCCGCCCATGTCTGTAACAACTCTATTTCTTCTTAATAAAAAACGTGCTAAGCACGTTCTCCAAAAAAAAATACGGAAGCATATGCAGCGATGGGCCCATACATTAAGCGAATGTGAAAATAATTAGAAAAAATAAGATAGAATATTGGTAGAAGTAATAAAAACTTATTATAAACAAATAAAATACCACTATTGTATACTTGACTTCTATAGATTGGCTAATAGTTAAACATTTAGTTTTTATTAATAGACTTGTTCTTATAATTTTAAACGCAGAGAGTGCTTGTAGCCATGAACCTAGTGTCACTTTGACCGTTCGGTATAATTTTTATTTCCATTTGGACGTTTTGAACACGGTATAGGCGCATCATCTTTGAGTGTCTGGCCCTGCCACGATGTTGAATGCCAAAATATCTCTGGGGACCCATCTCCATGTGCTGACATTATCGTTTTTTTAGTGCTGTCATTGTTGATGCTACCAAAAACAGCGTATCTCTGTTTCATTGCACAGCATACGGCCAGAGCCTACCCACAAGTTTTTAGGAATTTCTACTCATGCGAAAGCCGAACACCACGGAGAGTTTCCTATCAAATCTCTTGAGTCAAATTAAGGTTTGTCTTAATAGAATATAGGAGTATGTATGTATGGGAGATTTCCTCCTAGGCAACCGACGACCATGTAATAGAATGTTTGTCTCAACCGGCGGCCATATAATAAAATGTTTGTCTCAGTCGGTGGCCACCATACTGTAGAATGTTTGTCTTAACCGGTTGTAATAGAATTCATTATTTTCCACCTAGGTAGCAAGCGGCCATGCAAATAGCTACAACCAGTTATAGCTATTACATGCAGTAGAGGATCCAGGATAAGATTAAGATGGAGCTAAGTAATGGAGATGATGATTAACAATGAAAAATTGATGATGATTTAGGGCTAATGCTCACTATTTAAGCTCATTTCATGATTGACAATGAAGATTTAGTGGTAAATTTTATGAAGATTTAATTAAGAATTGAGGATCAAGAGGGTGTTGCAGCCAACCGGCACCCCTCCTGGATCCACCAATGATTACATGGCCACCGGCTGCTTGCGTATTAGAAACGAAACATATGCATGGAACCGAAATATACCGAATAAGCACAAAGCGATCTGGAAAGATGAGTTAGGATTGTATTTGGACTGGATACGAACTGGGTTTGTATATCCATGCAGGGCTTCAGTGGAAAAATAATGAACAACTTTGAGATCTATGTAATTTTTTGAATAAAGGAGCACCGAAGCAGTCCTCACATATTGTCTACACTATATGTTATTTGTGATAGGGTATAACTGTTGGAGAAGATTTAGAGTAGAATTTTTTTTGTTAGAATACACCGTATGTAAGGATTTAGAGAATTTTTCTCGTGAAGGATCTAGAAGAACTAAGTTTAGGAGAATTCTTGGTGATGCCAAGGCGCATGACTCTAGCGAAATTGTCTATATCAACAGAACCAAGCCCTTTATATCGATTGGGCCTGTTCGTCAGAACTAGTTCAAATTATTGTCCTTTCACCATAAAACCAACATAAGAATTTAGCATAAACTAAATTTTAGCAAAACTAACATCGGCATCAGGTGGTCTGCAAGTCGTTTGGCTAGTTGATTCTTGATCGCCGTGGATGTGTTTCTATACATGTCGAGAGAATCCAACTACTAAATATTTGTCTTACGCCAAGTAATTGATAGAGCTTGCTGTACACGCCAGAGACAACTTCTATTGGTTGTGAAATTCTTCACTTCGAATGGACCGTCAAAAATCTTTGAAACAAGGATATCCTTGAAACAATGAACACACACTTTCGTCTCCCTTCTCTATCCAGGGTCATCGGTCATCGCTCGTCAGACATTGGCCATTTTGTCGTTGGTCCAATGGTCCTGTCCAGACGTTAATTCCAGTTTGTCTTGCACGCTGCTGCACTCACTGCCATTATTTTCCATTATACACCAGTCAAAGTCAACACTCGAGCGCTTGTTTGAAATCGGGAATTCAAATTTGTTCAATACAACCAGCTTTCTCGCCACCACTTTTAACAATTTATTAATTAAACTAGAAACCACTCTCCTTTCGAAGAAAGAAAAACACAAACGGGAACGGGAACAAACTCTTGGCGGCGTTTTCCAATCCTGCTTTCTAGATCACCTTGTGATGTGAGCGACGAAGCTTTCGAGATCCTTGCGGGATGACCCGCCATCCGCCGCGGACGCACGGACGGCCTCGCCGATCTCCGTTGCACGCTGCCGCACGTGTTGCCCGTCGTCAGAGACCATCAACCTCTCGATCACCGCCTGTATGGTTGCCGCCGGTATCACTTCGGCGTGCTTCTCGCATGGCCTCACCAGGAAGCCTGCCTTGAGGTACTTGCACACCAGCTGGGCGTCCCACGGCTGGTCCGAGTGCATCGGCCACGCCAGGATGGGCTTCCCGTGGCTCAGGCTCTCCATGGTCGAGTTCCAGCCGCAGTGGCTCATGAAGGCCGCCGTGGCGCCGTGCGCCAGGATCTCCAGCTGCGGCGCCCACCCGGTGATCACCAGGCCGACGCCTCGAGTTTCCTCGGTGAACTCGGACAGGAACTTGGCGTGCCGGCTCTCACCGTTGTCCGCGAATATGTTGCCGCGGTCGGCGTCGCGCAGCACCCAGATGAAACGCTGGCCGCTACCGCGCAGCGCCGCGGCAAGCTCCTGGATCTGCTCGCCGCGCAGCGAGGACATGGAGCCGAACGAAACGTAGAGCACGGACGCCACCGGCTGCTTGTCGAGCCAACCGAGGCACTCGTGCCGCGTCGCGCCGACGAGCTCGTGCGCGCTCGGGCCGCCGAGCATCGGGTTCAACGGGCCGATAGAGAAGACCTTCTTGCCGGCCAGCTGCTGTGTGACAAAGTCGATGAACTCACCCTCGAGCGCGCGGGACGTGTTCATGATGACGCCGGCGCTGGTAGGGATCGTTTCCACGGACCTCGCGCGCTTGCCGATGAACTCGAGGAACTCCTCCGTCACGTAGTCGTGGACGGGGAGGTGGTCGAGGCCGTGCACGTCGCGCAGGAGCTGGGCCCCGCCGTTCATATTCCAGACCATGGACGACGCGGCGGTGCACTGGACCGCGAACCCCTCTCCGTTGGGCAGCCGCGCGGCCTCTTCGGCGGCGAAGGCGTTGATGCCGTCGTACACGACGACGACGCGACGGTTGTGGGACGCGGCGGAGAGCCCGCGGAGGAGCGCCGCGACCGCGGCGGGCGCGTCGGCGATGAACGCCTCGAACAGGGGCATGAGGTGGGAAGGGTACGGAGAGGTCGCGGCGGGGTCGGGCGGCGGGGAGGCGTACTCGGAGATGGCGAGCTCGTGGAACTCGATGCAGCGGAGGGCGTCGTCGCCCCAGCCGTGCACGCGCGCGCGGGCTTGGCGGACGTGCTCCGCTGTCGCCGCGTAGTGCACGGGCACCCCGCGCTCGGCGAGCTTCAGCGACAGGTGCAGCAGCTGGTTCAGGTGGCCCTGCGCCGGGAACGGGACGACGACGACGGCAATTGACTGCATAGGGAGGAGACGGCTTCTGCGTCCAACCGCTGTGCACTCGACTGCCGGTGACCCCGTGGCGTGTGGTGTGGCTCCCGGCCAGTGCAGCGGGCGGGAGGATGGCTAACCTGAAACCAAACAATGAACGGCGTGGAGGCGTGCTATAGACGTGCACGTGCTATATATCAGTCCGGAACTGCGGGTGCGTGGCTGCGAGCCATGCACTCCAGCTGCCGCCTGCGTGAGCGTGAATTGTGCGGTGGTACGGCCTGTTTGTTTGCCTGATCTAAGCTAGCTTGGACGGAGGAGGAGTTGCCTACGCTGCATTGAAGGACCTACACGTCGTCGGACATATCCGCCAAGCAGGTTGCGCATGCATCGGAGCCCAAGCGAGCTGCAATGAAGTCCAGGCAAACAAACAAATAAACCATGGTGCACCTCCACAACCTGTCCCAAGCTGGCGTCTAGAAAACAAACGACACGCCGACGGCCGACGCCGTATTATGATTGATGAGTAAACAATGCATGTGACTTCTCCGTGTCTGGCTCGACGAAGAACGCATTGCATCACAATTGGCGCCAAAAGATGTGCCATATTGAATTATTTACCACGTTGAAAACATTGCCACGCCGCTCCCGTTAGTACTATTTTCTCGCGCTAGTTAGAGTGGCGTAACAAGGCTCATTCATAAATTTATTTTTGAAAAAACATGTCTTTTTTATATGATGTTGAATATGAAGATAATTTTTATATAAAAATTATATAGTTTGATAAGATCTACAACTTTTAATTTCTTGAGTTTTTTTTCTTTGAGGTTGCTAAGATGGTACAAAGGATAATATAAATTTTCAACAATATAATAATTGCGTACGAGTTGTAGATCTCGTACGCATACACAATGGTTGTGTTGCCATGTGAGAACCTGAGTTGAACACTACTAAAAAAATCTTAACCGCGATGTTTCTTAAATCCTCTCAGAGGCGGGCATAAACATTAACCGTCTCAAACATTAACCGTCTCAGTTAATGCTTGCCATTAACCGAGGCGGTTATAAGAAACCGTTTCGATAAATTCATTAACTAAGGCGGACATTTACAATGTAACCACATCGGTTAATGTCTATTAACCGAGGGGGTCATCTTCACGCAACCGCCTCAGTAAATGGATTAACAGGGACAATCATTATAACGCATCCGCCTCGGTTAATATGCAATTAGTCAATGCGGTCATCCTAATAAAACCGCATAAGTAAATGAATTAATGGAGACGGTCATTATAACGCAACCGTCTTGGTTAACATGCGATTAATCGAGGCAGTTGTATTATAACGCCCACCTCTGTTAAGCCTATAATAAATTAAATACTAAACTTAGAAATTTCAAACGTTCTTGGATGAAAAAATGACCAAAATAAAAGTTATACTCCCTCCGTCTCTGAATATAAGGCGTGATTTGACTTGGTGTGGTATTCAAAAACGTATTTTGACCTATAATTTCTCTTAGAATATATAATTTATAGGAACAAAAGTTTAATCATTAGAAAGTACTTCTAAATACAAATCTAATGTGACTACTTTTGTAATATAAACTTTTAATACAATTAGGCTAATTGTTAGTCAAATTTAACAACGTTTGAATTTTGAAATACGTGCAGGCTTTATATTAGTAGACGGAGGGAGTAGATCTCAAAAGGTTAAACAACTTGGTAGTTGACAACTTTTTCATTCGAAATTATTTTGTGAAGGAAAACTACGTTTGAATTTGTCATATTTGAAATTTGATTTTTTTTCAAATGACATCAAATGGAGAAACAGTCTAAATGAAGTTATAAATATCAAAAAGTTAAACAACTTTGTAGTTGACAATTTTTTCGTTTGAAAGCATCTAGTTAAGGATAGGTAAGGATAATTACGTGTAAAGTTGATACATTTCAAATTTAATTTTTACAAATGACCTTAGATGAAAAAATAACATAAATAAAAGTTATAGATCTCAAAAAGTTAAAGAACTTTATAGTTGACAACTTTTTTATTTGAGTTCGTTAAGAGTCTCAAATACTCAATTAAATTTAGTTAAGTATATTATGAGGGGAATATATTTGTTATTGGCATAAGTGACAAATGAGTGGAGTGATAGAGGAAGTTATAAGCAAAGGTGATGTTGATGGTTCTAACTAGTGTGGGCCTCTTAGGGTTTATTTATTTATTTATTTATTATTATTTTGCTATTTTTTGGGGCCAGATTTGGGAATTTTCTCCAACCATTAATCGAAGCGGTCGTGTTAGGGTGACCGTCTCAGTTAATAACAACCATCTTCGTAAAGGCCACATTAACCATGACTTTTTATTAGAGGCAGTTGCGTTTGCCCACCTCAATTAATCATTTATAACCATCTCCGTTAAGTTTTTTTAGTATTGGAACTCAGTACTTAAAGAGTGATACTAGAGCCATGTAACCAATCTGGCTAGCCGCCTGATCTTATATAGATATAGATATGAGTAATGGCTTGTACAGATATATAGTTAGGATAGAAATTTCAGCATACAGGAAGATATTAGTCCCTATTTAGATCATATGAATTTTTACTTGTTGCTGTATTTTAATGAAATTAAATTGATCTCTGCAAATTGCATGTGATTATAGTGAAATTTCTGAGTTTTAGACGAGCTGGTCTAGGAGAAACGCAAACTAACCAGACTTGTCTCCATACAAAGAAAAGACGTATATGCGTGATATATACACCTTAACAATCTTACAATTCACTCAGACTGGTAAAAGATTTCCCATGTGGACGTACGACGTAGGGACTTTGATCTGCTACTGCCCCCCCTCCTCAAATTTAAATGATTTGTGCGAAATTGCCATGTGATTATAGTGAAATTCCTGAGTTTCAGTCGGGCCGCTCATGAAAAGACGTCAGTGGCCTCTTCGTTTGGCCGTTTTTTGGCTGATAAGCCGGCTGATACTGTTTTTGTTTCGATGGCTGATAAGCCAAACGAACAGGGTGTAATAATCTTCGAATTCAGCTTGACTACCGGTAAAAGATCTTCCTAATCGCACACACGTGAGGCTGACCATCGTCGACGGCGGGCGGTCAAGTTTCGTGCTGCGCACGTACATGCATGTCGCATCTGAGAACTTCAAGAGCAAGTATATGTTCTCGTCCACATATATATACTTGGAGCCAGCCAATCGAGGCACCGCATGCTCACTCGAACAAGCTCTACCCAAATCAGAAATGTCGTCCATGGAATCCGTTGCCGTCGTGGCGGTGCCGTTCCCGGCGCAGGGCCACCTCAACGGCATGCTGCACATGTCGCTGCTGCTGGCGTCCCGGGGGCTCGCCGTGCACTACGCGGCGCCTGGGCCACACGTCCGCCAGGCGCGCGCGCGCGTGCACGGCTGGGGCGACGACGCCCTCGGCCGCATCGAGTTCCACGAGCTCGAGGTCCCCGCGTACGACACCCCGCCGCCGGACCCGGCCGCGCCGTCGCCGTTCCCGACCCACCTCATCCCGATGGGCGACGCCTTCGTCGCCGGCGCGCGCGCTCCGGTCGCCGCCCTCCTCGCGAGGGTCTCCGCTCGCCACCGCCGCGTGGTCGTCCTGTACGATCGCCTCAGCTCCTTCGCCGCGCCCGAGGCGGCGCGGATCCCCAACGGCGAGGCGTTCTGTCTGCAGTGCGTGGCCTCGTCCTTCGACGCCGCGTGGACGGACGCCGGGCAGCGGCTCCTGCGCGCGCGGGGCCTCCACGCCCCGCACGGCCGCACCCCGCCGCCTGCATGCCGAGGGAGTTCGTCGAGTACATTGTCGGGACGCTGGAGGATGGCCGGAGTCCGGCTTTCGCCGGGGTTGTAGCGAACACGTGCCGCGCGGTCGAGAGCGAGTTCATCGACTTGGTAGCCGGGGACCCGCAGTACCGAGGGAAGAGGGTCTTCGCCGTCGGGCCGATGAACCCACTGCTCGACGTGACGACGACCGCGCCAACAGCGTCACGCAGTGCGCGGCGGCACGAGCACGAGTGCCTGGACTGGCTCGACATGCAGCCGCCGGCGTCGGTGCTGTACGTGTCGTTCGGCACGACGTCGTCGCTGCCGGCGGAGCAGATCGCGGAGCTCGCCGCGGCGCTGCGCGACAGCAAGCAGCGGTTCGTCTGGTTTCTGCGCGACGCTGATCGCGGTGTGGTGCACGAGGAGGAAGAAACCGCGGAGAAGAGTAGGCACGCCAAGTTCCTGTCCGAGTTCACCGAGGAAACTCGAGGCGTCGGCCTGGTGATCACCGGGTGGGCGCCGCAGCTGGAGATCCTGGCGCACGGCGCCACGGCGGCCTTCATGAGCCACTGCGGCTGGAACTCGACCATGGAGAGCCTGAGCCACGGGAAGCCCATCCTGGCGTGGCCCATGCACTCCGACCAGCCGCTGGTGGCGGAGCTCGTGTGCAAGTACCTCAAGGCCGGGATCCTGGTGAGGCCATGGGAGCAACACGGTGCTGTGACACCTGCGCAAACCATCCGTGACGTGATCGAGAAGGCGATGGCACGCGACGAAGGTCTGGCGGTGCGGGAGAAGGCCAAGGAGCTTATGGAGTCCATTCGCGCCTCCGTGGCCGAGGGCGGGTCCTCGCGCATGGACCTCGACGACTTCGTTGCTTGCATAGCAATATGAAATGTGTACTAGTATTTGACTATTTCTACTAGTTTCATTTGAGTTTTCGTGATGAATCGATGGCATAAGAGAATGCGAATAGACGAATAGTATGTCTTGTAGGAGTAACTTAGCTTTGCAAAAACTATTAGTAATGTAATAAAAAACATATTGGAAAGATTGAGGAAAACTTATGTAAACACTTCAAAGTTTATGATGGAAATTTTCATAAAATCATGGCGTTGAAACAGACAAAGAAGATTACGAAAAAAAAACTTTAGTTTATATTGTGTACATTAGTCTATTGTTCATATTGATCTGGCCACAAAAGATCCTAAAAGATTTTTAAGACAAAGTGTACCTAAAACATCTGTTTAATTTAACTAAATGTACCTAACATTTGATATTATACTCATTCCGTCATGGCGTCATGCACTATGTCAAAACAGATTTTGCGTGTCGGTCAAAATCTATTTTTCGCAGCGGGCAATCGCGTCCGCTGCGATGATAAGGCCACGGTTAATGGGGCGTTAACCGTGGCGGTGCTGGTGCCTGCTGCGAAAAAACCCATTAACCGCAGCGGGCGTTGCCCGCTGTGATGATAAGGCCACGGTTAATGGGGTGTTAACCGTGGCGGTGCTGGTGCCTGCTGCGAAAAACCCATTAACCGCATCGGGCAACATAAGACGCCCGCTGCGGTTAATGCTTTTTACCGCAGCGGGCTCCCTACAATGCCCGATGCGGTTAATCATTTAAAAAAAATAAAAAAAATAAAAACCCTAGAAGCTGCGCCGTCGCCGATCCGGTCGCTGCTGCGCCGCCGCGACCCCGCGGCCATGCCGCCGCTGCTCCGAGCTCCATCCGCCCGCTCCTCTCTCTCTCCACTTCTTCTTCCTCCTAGCGTCGGCCACCTCCATCCCCAAGACTGCGACCGCATGGCGGAGCTCCGAGGGCGTCCATCTCCCAAGGGCTCCGATCTACCTCCCGCGGGCAGCAGGCCTCCAGCAACAGGGCGAGTTGCGCGCGGGCGCGGGGACGGCCTCCTCCTCCGCCGAGGCGAAGGCGAGGCGAAGCTTCACCGACGGGCGTGGCGGAGCTTCCTCATCCGACGGAGATGGCGTCCAGAACCTCTAGCCGCGGGCAAGCCGCGCGGCGCGGGGACGACCTGCTCCTTCGGCGCGCGGGCGGCTGCTCCACGCGACGGCGGAACTCTCGGGACGCGCGCTGCCTCCTCGGCATCACCGGCCCAGCGCACGCGCCGCAACTGCTCCGCGCGCCGGCATTTCCTCGAGCGTCGCGTCGTGGCCAGCCGAGGCCCCACGCCGCCGCGCCGAGCTCCACGCCGTGGCCACCCGAGCCGCCCGCGCGCTGCCCGGTGAGGGAGAGAGAGAGGGAGTGGGAGAGGGAGAGAGAGGAAGGGAGAGGGGCTGGAGTAGTGGAGACGGTCACTGGGAGAGAGAGGAAGGGAGCGGCGGCTGGAGGGAGAGAGAGAGGAAGGGAGAGAGGTGAGAGCCCTCAAACCCTAAGGGTTTCTTTTATACTAGCACCCGCTATTGGGCCTCGCCCTAGGCCTAATGGGCTTCGGCCTTAACCGTGGCAGGCCTTATAAGATGTCCGCTGCAGTAAATTAATTTACCGCAACGGACGTCTTAACATGTCCGCTGCGGTAAATTTTACCGCAGCGGACAAAAATGCCCGCAACGGTAAATTAAAAAAAGACTGTCACGAAAAAGCCTGGGGTTTTCGCAGCGGGCAAAGAAACTGTCCGCCATGGAGGGTATTTTTGCAACGATGCGCAAAATCAATTTTGACGTAGTGTCATGTAATGCAGGGTATACATGCATAATGCATTCAAAAATTATACTCAAATATAAGGGTACAAATCTGTTATGCATTATATTGATATTTTGTAATCTCTTAATTTTTTTCTAAAAATTTATATAATACACTACATCACATGACAGAGATTATATTATGGACACAAAATATCCTAGAGCAATGGGCCCAATGGCCCATATAGCAACGCTAGCTCAAAACCACACACACTGAATGCTAATTGCTAAACCTTTAGAATATATACTGTACTCCTCGTTTGTTATGATAGTTGAACATTAATAGTTTGCTAAAAAATATCGCTGAAGTAGTGCTGACAAACAAGACCTTAGGTATCTTAAAAAAATATCTAGGTGGATGCACAAAAGCAACATAAGAGACTTTTTATATCTTTCTTAATTGATAACAATAAAGACACCACATTCCAACAACTCGTAATCTTTTCAGACGATCACAGCTTGGTGACGTGGTGTTTTCCCATTGAACTAGAGCATATTGCGCTCAGTCATCCACCGCTCGGTTTAGTTCACTTGAGTTGACCTCTATCTCTTATTATATTCCGTGAACCAAACACTACCAAAAAACACTCATTACTAATGACCTAGCAAACAAGTCATCCGTGCCAGCTTGTAGTCTTTGCAGTTGAAAAAGGAATTGGCCTCTCTGTTGCTGTTAGCAAAGAAGCATATCCAAACAGAACCCAACTCATTAAACACTTTTTAAAAAATAACATTAAACCCAAAGGCCAAAGGAAGCCGACCCATTAGCAGGCCTGACACACGAAAATGGGGTAGCCAACTGATACAACATTGGAATTCACTCGAAGGGAATATACAAGTACAGAGTGCATGAAAGGGAAATAGCAGGTATATACTGCAACCTCTCAAATACGGAGCACTAGTTTATTAACACATATATTTTAGCGCTCAGAGCAATGCTCATACACGGTTTTATACAGTTTTGCAGCCAGATATTGTTTAAGAGCTCCCAAGCAGCTTCTTGATATCCTTCTGCAGAGATTATAGAAAGAAATATTATAATGATATTTACCATAGCATACTAGTTAAGAGGTTATAGCAAATGTGAATTGCAGTGCTGAAAGTTTACCTCAATGCTCAGAGGTGAAGTGGTTGGAGCATAGCGATCCACAACACGTCCCTCCTTGTCAACCAAGAACTTGGAAAAGTTCCACTTGATGCTGTCGCCGAAAAGGCCACCCTTGCTAGATTTCAGGAACTTGTAGATGGGCGCAGAGTTGTTACCATTGACATCAACCTGACAAGCAATAAGAGGTAAAGTCTCCATAAAAGATTATTCTCTACATGGGTCTCTTAGTTTCATGACTGATACCCTCACATCATTCTGCTAAGTTAGATAACCGTATCTTTGCTTTGAGAGCCTAAGAGTCCTACACATTACTCTGGTTGAGGAGAAACAGCTAGAAGACTAGAGCTTTACCTTGTCGAAGATGGGGTACTCGGCCTTGAAGCGTGTGCAGGCAAACTGCACAATCTCCTCATTGGTACCAGGCTCCTGCCCACCAAACTGGTTGCATGGGAAAGCCAGGATTTCAAAGCCTGCATAGATCACAGATTGGCAATCGTACTTGGCAGTTAGCATCCCCAACAACCAGAATTGTTTAAATCAATGAACAGCCGATAGTTGGATAAAATAAACCAATAATGCATATGGCAATGATAACAGAGATAAGCACTACAAGACTAGAATATACAAGAGCAATGGATTAAGGACACACCTTGGTCCTTGTACTTCTCATAGAGCTGGGCCAGCTCAGTGTAGTTGGAGTTGGTTAAGCCACTGAAATAATCGGTCACAGCGCAGCAATTAGCAGTGTTCAGAATAATGTTTTCTATACAGTGTAAACAAAAGATGTCTACGTCTGACAGTGAAACAAGTATCAAGCACAGATAAAACTTTTATTTTATATCAAGTAGGAACAAATGATTCCAGGGTAGTAGAAGACATGAACCACCTTATATTGATAGAATTTTGCAATGGACCAAACAATGACAATACTAAGAAGGTTAGGAAGAGGCGAGGTTCTGCTGCAGATGGTTCATACCACTGGGATGCGACATTAACGATGAGAAGAACCTTCCCCTTGTAGGTGCTGAGGTCAACGTCTTTACCGCTCGCATCCTGCACACGAGCAGCAAGCAAAAGGGGCAATCGTTAGACTTCCTCTTCAAAATCAGAGGCTGCGGCATGTATACTCTTCTAAAAATTCGGCAAAACAGCTAGCTAATGGTTAGCAGATTCAGTAATTTTGCAAGGCAATTAAACGGATCGACATCAAAATTTACACTAAGCTCTGCGCGGATCAGGAACCAGTGAAATCCTGAGTCACGGCACAACGGAATCGGGCTTGCAGCTCCGAGGCACGGTAAGCAAGCGCTCCATGCGAAATATTACGGGTCCTATACTCCTATGATCCTATCACCTCTGGAATCTACGCACAGGAGCGTTTTAGGGGTTGGAAGGGCGACGAGGGGAACGGGACTGACCTTGACGGTGAAATCGTGGATGGAGGTGGCGGACGACGCGGCGGCCATGCTGGGGCGAACGGCGGGCTTCGGCGGCGATCTAGCGGGGCTCCGGGAGGAGCGGGTTGTGTGTGACTTGTGAGGCGGTAGCGTGTAGACAAAGCTGAGAGCCGGTAGAGACTAGACTAGTACAGAGCAAAAGCGGCGGAGCTGAGGTTCTGTGGGCCGAGATGACGAGACGTCGCCGGCGGGGAATTTATACGGCCAGGCCCATGAGGGGGTTGGGGGTTGGATCGGATGACGGGGGCCGTGACACTTGAGTCAGATGATGAAGTGTGAACTCCCCTACGGCATCGTGGCGAGAGCTCGTCGGCCAGGAGCCCGCCGCGTCCCACGTGTGGACGGAATCGTGGCGCGCGTTGGTCAAAACCGTCTCGGCTGCGGTTGTAGTACGCCCCGATGGCCCGATGGCGATGGGTACCGCCGCGGATCGTACGTTGCTTCACGGTGGCTGCGGGCTTGGGCTGAGACGGGCGGGTGCTCACTATCTGGTCCGTGGGCCTTATTTTGCGCTCCCCGTAGCCCGCGCACGGTTGGAACCAGTGTGAAACGCGCGGCCGAAAAAGTCGCGGCAGCTTCTGGAAGCACCTGAGCCCTTGGGCGGTTGGGCCTGCGTGTGAAGGGCCGTGTGCGGTCGGGCGGCCATGCTCGTGCGCGGTGGCCGTCAAGGCACGTCGATTCGTGAGACGCTGAGCTACACCCTGACGCCTTGACGGTGGCCGTCAAGGCACGTCGAATAAAAAAAATGCACTAATTTGTATTTGAACGAGTTTCGACAATGTGAAGACGAGTTTGATAGCGTGGTCCAGTCCAACTGCGCCAGTGGGCTGTAACTCCCGTGTTTCCTTGGCCCACTCGTGAGTCTCGCCCGTACGTTGCTCAAAGCAATTATTGGTCAAGCCGTCTAGGAACAAAACTGGACTTCGGGTTTTCAGGGCACTCACAATACACACTTTATCCCGAACGGATCCCGTCCGACCAGTCGACGAAAGACATGCGCCCATCCCCCGCGATATTATACCTTTTTCCTTCTATTGTGTCACCTTTTATTATATTTTTTTTTCTTTTTCTTTGTTTTCTTTCTTTTACTTTGCTTTTCTTTATGTTTCATCCTAATTCTTTTTTTCATTCTGGTTTTTCATTTTATATTTTTATTCTTATATCTTTTATTTTTGTATTATTCATTTACTACCCGCCCGAGCGACGACCCCGAAATCGCGTCAAATTCTCCCACCTCCGTATGTCGCAGGTCATCGCGTCAAATTCTCCCACCTCCGCAAGTACGTGAGATTTCCTTTTTCCTTTTCTTTTCTATATATGGTGTTTTATTTTCTTTTCCTTTTCTTTTTTATCGTTTTTCTTTCTGGTGTTACATGTCTTTTTCCCTTTTTTGTTTGCTTTTTCTTTTCCCTTTTCCGTTTCTTCTTCCCCGATATATTTTAAGATTGTATTCTTTTTATTTTTCTAATCAATTTATTTTCTGTTTTCTTATTATTTTCTTTTTTTCTCATTTCTTTTATTATGTTGCCTTTTATTCTTCTGTGTTTCTTATTTTTATTTGTTTTATTCTATTTTACTTCGCTTTTCCTTTTTTTGTTTTGTGCATATTTTAAATTTTAGTTTCCATTTTTTATTCTGTTATTAATATTTTATTTTGTATCTTTTCATCTATGTTATTTTACTCTAATTATTAATTTCCTAAGTTTAATTTTTATTTTATGATAAATATTGATGTTCATGGAATATATCTTTAATGTTCTATGCTATATTTTGTTTATGTCTGTGAGTAAAAATATGATGTCCTATGATTTATTTTTTATGTTTATTATATATAGATGTTCTAAGATATATTTCATGATATTCGGTAGTATTTTTTATTCTTTTTAGTTGACTCTAACTATTTACTTAACTAATATTTTTATTTTGTTTTGCCTTTCATGATGTATGTGATGTTCGCATAATATATATGCATGGTGTTTTATGTTGTATTTAGTGATGTTCGTGTAGTATTCATACCATGTTCTATGATATATTTGTGATGTTCGATAGTTTTTTTCTTTTTATTTGACTAATTAATTACTAAACTAATTTTATTATTTTTATTTTATATTTTCATGATATTTGTGATGTTCACGTAGTACACACGAGTTCTATGATATATTTAATGATACTTGTGTAGTGCTAAAGCGATGTTCTAAAATATATTTATGATGTGCAGTAGAATTGTTTTTTTTATTATTTTACTATGTTTAATTACTTCATTATATGATGTTTTTAGTATATATATAATGTTCTATGTCAATTTTCTGCGATGTTCTTGTATTATTAACCCGGTGTTCGATGATTATCTTTAAATACAAATTTATCATGTATGTGATGCTTACTTCCAACATTCAATAAGATATGTGTGATGCTTACGTAATAAATATACATTGTTTTATTATTGATTTTATGATGTTCACATAATATACAAGTGATATTCTATAGTATATTTTGTAATGTTCGCGTAGTATATTTGTGATGTTCTATAATATAATTTTGTGATGTCTATGTACCATACATATGATGTTCTACGATGAATTTTGTGATGTTCATATTTTCCTTTGTTCTGTTGTATATTTTTCTTTGATATTTTATTTGTTGGTATATTTTTTATATTAATTTACTTTTGTTTATTTTTATTCTTTTATATTTGAATATTTTTATTTCCTTTCCCTGTTATGTTCAATAATATACATTGAAGTTTTAGTATTTATTTTATGCTGTGCGATAGCGTTTTTATCCTTTTTATGTAACTCTAATTAATTAATTCAATAAGTTTTATTTTTTCCATGGTGGTTGGATATGTTTTTATTGGATTTAAATGGTCCGATCTATTAAATAACAAAACTATTTCTCAAGTAGTGGTGGTGGGTTATCTATCTTTAAAATCAAAATAGATCTTGTGTTCTAATCCAGTCTGTACACTAGTTTTGCTTTTAATAATTATTAATTTCTCTTTTATACCTACACTGACCACACGTGGGTGCAAAAGCTAGCTGTGCATGCGTACATGCCGCGGCCTGCCCGCGCGCTCGCGGGAAGCCGGCCTGGGCCAAGCTGCGGCCTGCTTGTGCGCTCGCGAGAAGCGGAATTGGGCCAAAAGCATGCACGTGGGAACACGGGCCAAGTCGTGGGAGGCCAGGCTGGGCTGAAAGTGTTCACATGTGCGAATAGTCGTGGACCCAATTAAGCAGGGTGCGGATTAAAATTAGGTGGTCGGCGGACGGATTCCTACCCACCTGGTCGGCAGCTAACCGACCCCGACTTTATCTAAGTCTATTTATTACCTTTTTATTTATAGTATTTTGCTGATGTGATAGTATATTTATTGAAGAGAGAGTGAGAAAACAAGACTCTGAGTCTTATTTAGACTCCAAGTCTATGATATGTTCGAGATAATAAATACGTTTAGACTCTATGATAGAGTCTGCATTGTGAGCGTCCTCAAGATCGAGTAGGCTTATCATTGACTCGCTATTGCGTCTTCCATCACCTCCCAAAAGAATCAAGCTTGTCACGTCACCTCTGCATGATCTCTCGTCGTAGCCTCACCCAAGGGTGTGGCGATTGTGGTGGCGCCTCGACCTACTCCTCTCCCTTCACCGCCGAGCCCTAGCCTAGCAGCAGCATCACCTCATTGTCGTCTGCTCCTCGCTCTCCACTGCCAAAGACAATTATTGTGAGCTCGGCGTTGCCCGAGATGGACTCGAGGTCGAGCCCGAGCTCACGGCATCACATCAACCTCCTCCTGAACCTGCGCCCCTGCAAGTGGCGGCCCACGGACAACACCACAACAGCCACCTATGCTGGCCACCGACGCTGGGCCTAGGCGCCAGCCCTAGTGTTTCAGTCTCTGCCACCACCATGCTATCCGACGATAACCAAGTGTTTGATATCAACAAGGGAGAGGTTTGGGGTAACACCACCATATTCTGGTGCAAGGTGATTGTATCCATCTTGTACGTGCTATCAAACACAGTCTCAACTCAGTATGTCTTTGTATTGGACATGTCAACCAAACATATAAGGTTGCATGACAGGAGCCCGGCTTGAGTTGGCCTCAGCCAGGCTAGGCGGTCATGTAGGGCAGAACCAGTGTATCAAACACGCCCTCATCTATGACAACTCGTGCACGCCGCAAACACACACGACAAATTTACTCTAATAGTGTAATTGGTTAGTTTTTGGCCAGCGGTGGCTTAGGGCTTGCCCAACGCTCTAGGTTGAATGTTAGCTTCAGGGTCAACATCAGCGTCTCATGTATAGATGAGCATCACTGGTAGCTTCGCTGGGGCTCCCGGAGAAGCATTCACTCCCACCCTGTGTTGTAGAAATGAAGCCACAAGGTGATACTTTTGTACACAGTAGAAGTAAATGCAGCTTTTCACCAAAGTGATGGCGCGCATGAGAAAAAAAGCATTATTAGACGTCTATGTTACAAAACTAAACTCTGGTTGGTTGAATCTTTCTTGTCCATGTTTAGTATTATTTTTAGTTGAGACCACTCCTCTTGTTAGGGCTTTCTCAATACATTGTTTTTATTAGTAGGTCCAAGGTCTACGTATGAAGTTGTTAGGGCTTTCTCAATGCATAACTTTTATTAGTAGTTTCAAAGTCTACTAGTAGTAAGAGAGAACGTGGTCAATACTAAAAAAAAGAGGATAACATATTAAAAAAATAAGAGAGTAAGGAAATAAAAATAACCCATGATAAAACTCTTTTTGAAAACTAATAGTTTGCATTGTGTTAATAGTAATTTTAATATTTTTAGGTTATGTGAATAATTTTTTAATTAAAACCATTAAAAGTGTTAGCCTTCGTCGTGCTATTCTATTTGGTAGGGTTGCCCTTACGGCTGATTGTATACAAAAGAAAAAGGTATTTTATCGGTAGCACCATGATTGATTTTGTACGATAGCAACGAATATGCATGCATGGCCGCGCCTTCAGTTCAGGTCGACGCTGCAACAACCAGAAAAGCAATTTGTTTTGATGCCATCGGGCATCGGATGCGTCGTTTGGGTCATGGAAGGGACCGCTCGGTTGGTCGTAGGTCATGATCGTATCATCGGCGGTGGAGGGATTTTTTCTAAATAATAAAGTCACTCGACTTTTTCAGGGTTATGGTGTGCTGGCTAAACCTAAACGCATCTTTACCGCTGGCATTGGGAGCCACTCAGGGGCGCATATTGCCATCTTATCATGGTTTTCTTTCCGTTGCAAGTGCGTTTGTCACTTTGTTGTGTTAACGGTTTAGTTAGGTAGCTAACATTGGCCACAGATAGAGTCATAGAGGCAAACGACTGTTAAAAAACAACGTACCGGTGGGCGGTGGCCTCTATCATCGATCACCAAGCTTTTGTGCTTTTCATCGAATATGATCGCCCATTGGCACCTCACCCTCCTACTTCCATTTTTTGTTCAAGTGGCTTCCGTAGACGTCCTTTCAGGCAGAGCAAGAGACTGTAAACTTGGTGATTAAAATTTGAAGACAAGATAACGGTAGTGCTAGTCACGTGAGATTGATGGAAAAATATCCAAGCTCCATTTTCCTCAGTTTTAGATCATAAACAGTAGAGCGCTATAAGTCCACATTTCAGGAGGAGAGAGAAAAAAAAAGGGTATAGATCGATACACGACCAGTTCACTTAGCATCGCCGTATACTTGTAACACATATGTACAGCTTGTTTCAGCGATTGTTAGTATCCAACCTTCTCATTCCAGCAGCAGTGCCAGTGATACATTTTCTTTTTGAAGTAAAATGCCAGTGATACAGTAGTATGTGATATCTACAGAGTAATTTGTTGTGGCAAATGATATGCCCGTCTTCCAGCTGTGTCATCAACTGCCAACAATCTTTGGAGCCCTATAGTACCTCAAAAGCAGGGACCAGCAGATGACACTGACGGACGAAGCTGCCATAGCAGCACCGGCAACCCACGGGGGCAAGCGAAACCCAGTGGATGGGAAGAGCACCCCAGCAGCAATCGGTATGCCGATGACGTTGTACCCGAGCGCCCAGACGTAGTTCATGCGTATACGGAAGAACGTTTTCCTGGACAGATCGATGGCGGTGATCACATCCTCCAAGTTGCTCTTCATGAGGACAATGTCGGCAGCTTCAATGGCAACATCCGTTCCTGCGCCGATTGCCAGCCCCACGTCAGCCGAGACAAGTGCTGGGGAGTCGTTGATTCCATCGCCAACCATCGCCACGGTTCTTCCAGACAGCTGCAAGAATTTGGGTCAGAAGAAGTTATATAACTTTTTTTATGAAAAGAAGTTATATAACTTGATAAATAAAAGCACTTTGAAAGTGACAAAACAAAACACGAAATAGCTCACCTGAAGTTCCTTCACCTTCTCAGCCTTCTGCTCTGGTTTCGCTTCGGCAATAATCTTTTCAATGCCAACCTCTTTGCCGATAGCATTAGCTGTCCCCCAGTTGTCACCAGTCACCATAATACTCTCCACATTCATGGACTTGAGGTATGATATCACTTCATGGGCATTTGGTTTTATCGGATCAGATACAGAGATTATGCCCACAACTTCTTGGTCGATCGCCACAATAATCCCTGTCCTTGCCTTATCCTCTTCTTCCATGAGAATTTCCGAAGCCTCCAAGGGGATATCAATGCCAGAAGACAACATAAAGCTCTTGTTGCCCACAATGACACTCTTGTCACTAACCTCCACCTTGACACCCTGCCCAGTTACTGAAATGAATTCCCTTGCTTCAGGCCAAATGTAGTTTTCTTCTGGGTGCAGCTTTTTGGCATGCTCCACTATCGCTTTTGCCAGGGGGTGCTCACTGTTGACCTAAACGAGATAAGAATCCATGGAATCTCAGGATAGAACTTTTTTTAATATGGAAATATTAAGAAAAAAAGATGGTGATAAACATAAGAGTTGTACAACATACTTCTGCTGCAGCAGCATAGTCATAGAATTCGCGCAAGACCATGTTTTTAAGAAGCCTTGTGTCAACAACGACAGGCTTCCCAATAGTTAGCGTCCCTGTCTTGTCAAAAACAATGCAGTCGACCTATGAAGTATCATGAGATAATTTAGCATCTCTGAACAATTCAATGACTTTTTAAAAAAAACTTGCACATTCACAGTAAATGAGATTATTCCATACCTTCTGTGCACTCTCCAGAGCTTGCCCACCCTTGATCAGAACACCATGTGAAGCACCAACTCCAGTTGCAACCATCACAGCAGTTGGAGTAGCCAGCCCTAGGGCGCAAGGACAGGCGATCACCATAACTGATATCCCAAACTGAAGAGCGAGCTGAAAGCTATCCATGGATTGTGGTATCCATGAGTGAGGGTAGCTATGGAGCCTCCCCGCAACAAACCATGCGAGCCAAGTAAGCATTGAAAGAAGAATCACCTGAAAGAACGGAGCTGATTGCTCAGCAATTTTCCATAAAATTAGATTGTAGATTGGAACAAATACAATACAATTGACCTCACCAGGGGAACAAATACTCTAGATATATGATCAGCAAACTTCTGGACAGGAGCTTTTGCCATCTGTGCTGACTCAACTAGCCTTACAATCTGTGCCAGTGCACCCTCTGATCCCACAAATGTAGCCCGGACATGGAGCACACCATTCTCATTCACTGTCCCTCCAATTACAGTGTCACCCTTTCTCTTCGCTACTGGCCGTGATTCTCCAGTAATCATGCTTTCATTCACATGGCTCTGGCCCCATATAACAAATCCATCAGAAGCAACTTTTCCACCCGGGACTACTTTGATCACATCATTTTTTTGGATTAGCCTGCTGTCAATGTCCTTCTCTCCTGCCACATTTCCTTCATGGTCATACAGTACCAGTGTTGCAGTTTCTGGTGCAAGGTCCATCAGCTTGGCAATAGCCTCAGAGGTTTTTCCTTTTGCCAAGATCTCAAGGTACTTCCCAAGAAGAATAAATGATATGAGCATGCAACTAGTCTCAAAAAAATCAGTTGACATGTAATTCTCAGTGGTAGCTGCTCGAAGAACTGAGTAAACTGAGTAGAAGTAAGCCGTGTTTGTCCCTAGAGCAATAAGGACATCCATGTTCGGTGATCCACGGCACATTGCTTTGTAAGCACCAGCATAAAATTTGCGACCGATAACAAATTGAACCGGTGTTGCCAAAATCCACCGAAATAGTTCACCGATGTTCATCATGTTGACAACTTCTTTTTCCAGCCCATCCTTCAGCCAAGGGATATACATGAACACCATGGAAGTGAGAAACACTGGAATGGTGAATATTAAGCTCCACAAGAAAGACTGCCTGTATCGTTTGATTTCCCCATACCTATACTGGTCCCTTCCATCTGCTTCCGGATATATTGATGCATTGACATTACCAAATGTGGCTGACTTGATGACTTCAATGAGATCCCGGGGACCTGTCTGGTCAGGCTTGTATGAGATGGTGACCTTGTGTAGCTCAGAGTTGAATTTAATGTTTTCCACACCAGGAAGGGCCTCTACAGAGCTTTTCAGTATCATCATCAATCTCTCGTCGAGAACACCATCCATTTTTAGGTCAATCCTGCTTTGGTCTTCTCCTGTGGTCACTAGTATCGCTTCAAAACCAGTTTCTTCCACTGCTTGGATTAGCTGGCTAGCAGAAATAATCCTGCGATCATAACGGATCTCAGCCTCTTCAGTAGCCAATGCAACTGAAGCTCTTTGAACCCCAGAAGAAGCTTGCAAGGCAAATTCAACCATGCTTGTGCAATACTTGCAGGCCATTCCTTTTATATGTAGCCTGCATAGTAGAATGTTCTTTTCCTTGACCTCCTCATCAATCAATTTAGCTTCAAAACCAACATCCTCAATAGCTTCTGTAATTTTGTTCTCCTGTCCAAAAGGTTTACATGATCACAATCTCCTGGAAACAAGTATTAAAATGACGGCTCATACTCTATAAAAACATGGCAAAAAAACTTTAAACAATTCAAACTTTAAACATGTTTCTATCACTTTTGGTCAATATACACAATAACAAAGTGATCAGAGAGTTTCAGTGTATATACTGTGAATATATTGTTTGGATCAACTGAAAAGCAGTGTATACTTGGGTGTTGAATAATCCAAACGAATTGCACAAAATACAACTTTCCTTGTGTGTGTAAAGGGCAACATGCCAAAATGGGGTATTCACATTTCACAAGCAGACCTGTCACCTGATCATGGTCAATGGAAAAATAATAAATGTTTAGGTATACTTATGCATCCACACCATATACCAATCTTCTCCCAAGATTCAGGTTAGTTCTTGTTGGGGCTGGGATTTTCAGGCCTGTACCAGGCATGTTTTGTGAATTGGTTTAATCAGAAGACAATTTAAGTATGGATGTCGTTCATTTTTAATACATTAGCTTTTATATGTTTTTTAAAAATCAAATTTTGTGCTTAATCATCAATCATTGAATTTCCTTTAGTTGCCGAGAACCTAACAATTTTATAAAAGGGTATCCCCTTTGGCCATTTCCGATTCACAATTATTGATAGGTGCTATCGAAAAGGAGGCACTATCCAAGGAAGGAAGTGCGCAAATACTAGATCATGCACAAATATAAGTCCAAGCTATATGGAGACAAGTTTCTGCTCTAAGTAGGTTCATGAAAGGGATACCAAATATAGATTTGTACTATACCTGAAGTCAAAACCAAAAGAGGGTCATGTACTCATGTACCTATATTTGTTAAGATAAGAAAAGACTTTCTTCTTACATAATATTACTGCATTTTTTTTTCTATTTTGCATCCTATGGAATCTGTGGCATGAAACATTCTAAAATTTGGTCACCAAAACAGATGAAAACTGAATTGCTATTTTGTAGTTACTAATATTTTCATACTCAAAACATCAAATGAAACAGAATGGAGGAAGCACTTCAGTTTCTTGTTCACTGTATTTAATTGTCTATAGATTTAAGTGTGCCAGTGTAGGTATTAACTGTTGAAGTTACAACTTACAAGATGATGAAAGAATTGGCACCATCATATCATAGAGACTATCCAATAAAATAGTTTTTCAAGAAGCAACCACTAGGTTGAAATGTGGGATGAAAGTTTTTGTGGTCCTACAGGGGCAACCGCATGAGGTGTCTCCCATGATGCAACTGGAGTAGGGCACTTATGCTTCATGAAAGTGACTTCCATTAATAAGAAAACTCCATAAAACAAAAAAAAACATTCATTCTAATGAATTTCAAGATGCTAGTGAAAAGAGAAGCGTCGTGCCTTCCAAGTTGGCAGATATTTTCCAAAAAAGTTACCAAAAAAGTTACCTAATGCGACACTGATGAAAGGAAGTAATTATGATATGGGAAGCGTAAGTGTCAAATTATTCTTGTATAACTCAATTTTGCTGGAATTATCTTCTGGGAGCATCAAGCAACTGATCTAATGTCAGCACAGAAGCATATTAGGTTGGTGTTCAATTATACTCGTTTCTAACTTTCTATCCAGGAGTGAAGGCCCGCTGCATTTGTCGCTGAAAACTTGCCAGCAATATCCAGGAACCCTGAACCACCACTATTTTTCCTTTTGTAAAGGATAGTTAAGCAGTTCAACATCAGAAGCAAAGCTGGCCACCTGTAACCTTCTAAATTTAAAGAAAGCAAATAAATGCAAAAGAATGTCTCCATCCCATATTATTTCAATTAAGGCCACACAAATTATTTCTCGAGTGTCAACATTTTTCCATAACCATTCTTTTCTCGTAAGAGAGATCTCATGGATGATCTGATTCCAAATGTCTCGAGATGAACCACGACGCCCACGTCAGCAGGTTGTAATGGGGAAAACACTGCCCAAATGCCCATAGGACTTAACACAGCTACGCTTTTGTAGATTGTGTTTATAACTATAGGTAATGTTTCTTCGTAAAAACGTTTCAATCTAGAGCACTGCATTTTACATTAAAAAACACAAACAAAATTCACCAAGTACACGTAGCTCACCGAGACGAAGGCCGGGTAGAAAACGACCTGCGCGCGGCCCCAGAGGACGTCGACGGCAGCGTCGTGGATACCCGGGAGCCGCTTCACGGCCTTCTCCACCGACCCGGCGCACGCCGCGCAGGTCATCCCGGACACGGAGAACACCGCCACCTTCTCCTCCTCCTCCTCCTCCTCTCCCGTACCGACAGCGGCCTCCAGGTCGCCATCTCCTCCGCCGCCGCCAGCAACCGCCACTCCCTTCGGGCGCCGCGGCATTGACGGGTACCGCGGCCGCAGGGAGAGGCGGCGGCTCACCTCCGAGCCGCCGCCGCCGCAGCCGTGGAAGCAGGAGAGAAACAGGGCTCGAGTAGTCGCCACCATTGCCGTGCCAGTGCCACCACTCCACTCGTCAAGCGCGCTGGGGGGTTGGTTGGGGATTTCCTCGTGTGGTTTGGTTTGAACCGCGCCGGCATTTATAGAAAGCGGCGAAGAGCCCAGCGTAAGCAGCCGGATTGTGTGTGAGGAGAGAGCGAGGAAATACCCTTACGTGCTAATGCCAAGCTTATACGCAACGCAACACCGACTGAAACAGCAAAATGCATGCGTTTCTCTTCCGTGTCCAACTGGTGACTGAAAGTGCAGCTGACTCAAATTCCACCGTTGTGGCGTTTAGTAGGCAGCGCTGGCTCGCACAAAAGTTGAACGAATTAGTGACAACAGATAGGTCATAGGTGCATGATTATTCTACATTTTTCAAGGCATTGCCTGTAACTGTCATGCGATCTAGATCAAGTAAGGAACAGGTCTGATTTAAGAAATAATATCTGCAAGGCGGAGCTGCTCAAATAAAAAAAATGATCTGTCTACGCCCTGTGTTTTTCTCTTAAAAAAAACAGTCAAAAACAACATCAACAAGCTTATCAGTCACCAAAACGGTGAAACAAACATGTATAGCTCACTATGAGAGATTCTTCTCCGTTTATGGCCGGACGATTCCATCATATAAATGACACCCTATAGACAAAAGGGTTAAATCCACTTTAGGACCTCCAACTATCACAAAAGGAACTTCAAAACTGGATAACATTGGCCCTCTAACTCTTGAAAAAATTCACTTTTCAACCTTGAGCGGTTTTGCCGGCTATTTCGGCGCGTGAACTTATTGGTGCGTGTTAAATTCATGAAATTTTTTGTGTAGCCTCTTCATGGTGTTCTCTACCTAGGAAAAATATGAAACCTAGAAAATGAATAGTTTTTGCATGTTTTAAAATTACCTCTTTTAATTAATAAATGCAACTTCTATGATTTTTGTAGGCCAAAATAAATATCTAAAAGTTATGAAAATTGATTTGTAGTTGTTTTATGATGATATCAATCTGTACAAGAAGTTTAGGATGAATTTGAAATGTTTAAATAAATTCGTATTTCATGTTTAATTAATTATTTAATTAAGAAAAGGGGATTAGGATTAGTCGAAGCTGATGGAGAATTGCGGGGGTGGTAATGAGTCGTCTACTTGTGTAGAATTATTGTTAGTTTTCTGGTCATCTAAGGATATGGGTAGGAGAAAGGAAGTGGAAATGAGAGGAGCAAGGGGAGGAGCTGCGCGCTGCTGCTATTTGCAGCTGAGGTCATGATAGCTTCAAGGTTTTTTCAGGCACAAGTGACAGGGAGGTACCCAGTGCCATCAGATGTGTATTAAGCAACTGTGAACACAACTGCGATGAGTCAATGTCTCCATCAACTTTCACTAATCTTAATCCCCTTTTCTTAATTAAATAAAACATGAAATAAGAATATATTTAAACATAGGGATTAATCCTAATCCCATTTTCTTAATTAAATAATTAATTAAACATGAAATAAGAATTTATTTAAACATTTAAAATTCATCCTAAACTTTTTTTAAGATTGATATCATCATAAAACAGCTACAAATCAATTTTCATAATTTTTGGATATTTATTTTGGCCTACAAAAATCATAGAAGTTGTATTTATTAATTAAAAGAGGTAATTTTAAAACATGCAAAAACTATTCATTTTCTAGGTTTCATATTTTTCTTAGGTATAGAACATCATGAAGAAGCTACACAAAACATTTCATGAATTTAACATGCACCAATAATTAGTTATGAAATAAACAAATATCAGTACTATGAAAAAATGTCAAAAGTTACTATTCACGCGCCGAAACAGCCGGCAAAACCGCCCAAGGTTGAAAAGTGAACTTTTTCAAGAGTTAGAGGGCTAATGTTATCCGGTTTTGAAGTTCAAGGTTAAAATCTGAACTTTTGTGATAGTTGGATGTCCTAAAGTGGACTTAACCCTAGACAAAATACTAGTACTTAGAAAAAACATGTTAATAGAGACTATGCTTAAACAAGAGATTCTCATGATCTCTTAATGGTCGACCCAATCAAACTATTTCACTTATGATTTGACCTGGTTGACCCAATCATAATATTGAAGGATGGAACTTTTTCTCGAAGGTTGGAAAGTTCCATTAATTTAGTACGAGTACTCTAATAGAAACTAAGAGTCAGCTCTCTGCTCTATTTGCTTGCAATGCGTTGCCTATCGAAGTCGGCGAACGCTTCCACCCCCTCTTGCCCTTGTTAGCATCTCCAACAATTTTTTATTTCTCACTTGTCAAATCTTGTGTTTTAGTAAGTTCCTATAATAATTTACCAAGTTGGAAAGAGGTCATCTCCAACAATTTGCTATTTCTCACTTGCCAAATAAAAAAAAGATTAAAAAGGAAGGAAACTTGCATGCGGGAAACCGAGCGGAGGACTCACGGGCGAGGGGATGACAAGCTGATGCGCGCTCGCAAAAATAGGCGCACGGCTCCGTCTTTTGGTAAGCGTGTAGAATTGGCAAGTCCAATTGGCAAATTGTTGGAGATTGTTTTTTGATTGATTTGTCAAATTTTAAAGGATGACAAGTGATTTAGCAAACTGTTGGAGATGTTTTATGCAATACGCCAACAAAGAACCTTGGTCCCGTTATGCCCTATATTCGCGGTGCTTTACACCTCTCAGCTGTCACACGACTCTTCTTCTCCCACCTCTCGCTGCCCGCCGGGAGCTCCGATGAACCCTAGTGCCCTCCTTCTCCCCCACTGTTGGCATCTTCTCCAACTCCGACGAGCCCACGCCATCTTAATCTGGCCCAACCACTCCTATCACTGCTAGCTCCTCTAAACCGTCCAGTCATCCTCCCTGTCACTCTTCAACGGCGTCAGGAACGAGTCGCGTCTCCACGTTGCAATGCCTTTCTGTTGCAACTGTATCTATCATGTCACAAAAAGAAGTGAGCAGGTTGGCTAGGCAACTAATATCGCCCACAAGAGGAAAGAAAACAAGCGTGAACAAACATCCCCCTCTAGTTTCAGCATCAGTGCATCACCAAGCACTAGCGCTCTCCTGCTCTCAATCGTCGAGTCTGATCCCATTAACTGGCACCTCCATCTGTCCATGAGCCCATGACCCTCTTTCCAGGATCCAGGTTGTTCACATTCAGCAGACACGGTAGAGGCATACTCCCTCCGTTTCAAAAAGACTGTCGTTTTCGACTAATTATATATTAAAAAGTATTATTATTTATAAAATATAATTAGTATCATTGGAAAGATCTTTAAATCTAGTTTTTTAATAAATTTATTTGGAGATCCAAATGTTGCATGTATTTTCTACAAATCGAATCAAACTTGTAGCACGAACATCCAAAACGAAAGTTTTTAGGAGTAGACAACTAGACATTCTTCACAATATGTCAGTATATCCCGTTAGAGGTAATGTCTTTATCATCAACTAGTATATTGCCCGTGCTAATACTATTGTCGCATCTAAAATAAATAAATCATAAAACTAAAAAAATAAATCAACTAATGAAAAGAAGCAAATTCACAAACTAATGAAGTAAGACCATGCATTATTGTGTGCTAAAAGATATTGATGGACTTCGAAAATAAGGAACTGAAAAAATAAAATAAGAAAATTGAAAAAACTATCATGTTCATGTGTATACAGATCATATCTTTATCTAGAAATACGTAGATCATGGCATCTGCCAGCAGATTCATGCATCTTTTCACAGTTCAAACAAGTTAGTGCAAAAGTGAATAGAGAGAAATATTACTACAAAGCAACTATGCCAATAATGTCCACCGAATCCAGAGTTTTGCCATGTGAATACAGATATATACACATAAGTAATGCATATGTACAGTTTATTTCACGCAATTTCTTGTCAACTCCAGGATGTTCACCTGTCCTTCACTAAGCCTAATACCCATTAATATCTTACAGTACTTTCTTGTATTATCTAATGCTGCTCTGGTCGGTGTCATCAGTTGTCAAACTTCTTTGGACTCTTGTAGTACCTCAACAGAAGGGACCAACAGACGACACTGACGGATGAAGCAGCCATCGCGGCACCGGCAACCCATGGCGGCAAGCGAAATCGGGTTGATGGGAAGAGCACCCCTGCAGCAATCGGTATGCCGATGATGTTGTAGCCGAGTGCCCACACATAATTCATCCGTATGCGAAAAAAGGTCTTCCTGGAGAGATCGATAGCAGTGATCACATCCTCCAAGTTGCTCTTCATGAGGACGATGTCGGCTGCTTCAATGGCGACATCTGTTCCAGCGCCAATGGCGAGACCTACATTAGCTGAAACTAGTGCTGGGGAGTCGTTTATTCCGTCGCCAACCATCGCCACAGTTTTTCCTGATAGCTGCAAGAATTAAGATCCGACAGAGGTAAACAAACACTAGATCGATGTAACAGGAAAGCAACAGAAGTAACGAAAGAAAACAGTGTATATAGCTTACCTGAAGTTCCTTCACCTTTTCAGCCTTCTGGTCAGGTTTTGCTTCGGCGATAATCTTTTCAATGCCAACCTCTTTGCCGATGGCATTAGCAGTCCCCCAGTTGTCTCCAGTCACCATTATGCTCTCCACATTCATGGACTTGAGGTAAGATATAACTTCATGAGCATTCGGTTTTATCGGGTCAGATACAGAAATTATGCCTACAACTTCTTGGTCCATAGCCACAATAATGCCTGTATGTGCATTTTCCTCTTCTTCTATGAGAATCTCTGAAGCTTCCATGGGGATATCAATGCTTAATGACAACATAAAGCTCTTGTTCCCGATAATGACACTCTTGTCCAAAACTTTGGCCCTGACACCATGTCCGGGAACCGAAATGAAATCTCTTGCTTCCGGCCAGATGTGGTTTTCTTCTGAGTGGAACTTCTTTCCATGCTCCATTATTGCCTTTGCCAGAGGGTGCTCACTATTGTCCTGAATGAGACCAACAAAAATCATGATTTTTGAAAGAAAAATGCCCCTTCGAAACACAAGCTGGTTTCAACTAAAATGACAACAACAGAAATAGAATTGAAAAAGCGTACCTCTGCTGCTGCAACATAGTCAAAGAATTCACGCAAGACCATGTTTTTGAAAAGCCTGGTGTTGACAACAACTGGTTTCCCAACAGTCAACGTTCCTGTCTTATCAAAGACGATGCAGTCTACCTGTAAAATGTCGTGTAAGTAGCGTTGTCAATTTATTACTAATTCGAAAGACTGTTTTAAGCAAGTGCATACACATTATCATGAAAAGTTTCCATACCTTTTGTGCACTCTCAAGAGCTTGCCCACCCTTGATCAGAATGCCTTGTGAGGCACCAACTCCAGTTGCAACCATCACGGCAGTTGGAGTTGCCAGCCCTAAGGCACAAGGACAGGCAATCACCATAACTGATATTCCAAACTGAAGAGCAAGCTGAAAGCTATCCATGGAAGATGGTATCCATGAGTAAGGGTAACCATGGAATCTCCCGGCTAAGAACCACACAAGCCAAGTAAGCAAAGAGAGAACAATAACCTGCAAACATGGAGAAGATTGTTCAGCATTGACAAGTTTACCCCATTGATTTTATACAAAAATGTAACTGAGCTTACCATTGGGACAAAGACTCTAGATATCTGGTCAGCGAACTTCTGGACAGGAGCTTTTGCCATTTGTGCTGACTCAACTAGCCTTACGATCTGTGCCAGTGCAGTCTCTGATCCGACAAATGTTGCCCGGACATGGAGCACACCATTCTCATTCACTGTCCCTCCAATTACAGTGTCGCCCTTCCTCTTCGCTACTGGCCGTGATTCTCCAGTAATCATGCTTTCATTCACATGGCTCTGGCCCCAAATAACAAATCCATCAGAAGCAACTTTACCACCCGGGACTACTTTGATCACATCATTTTTCTGAATTAGCCTGCTGTCAATCTCCTTCTCTCCTACCACATTTCCTTCGTTGTCATACGTTAACAGTGTTGCGGTTTCCGGTGCAAGATCCATCAGCTTGGCAATAGCCTCGGAGGTTTTTCCTTTTGCCAAGATCTCAAGGTACTTTCCAAGAAGGATAAAAGATATGAGCATAGAACTAGTCTCAAAAAAATCAGTTGACATGTAATTCTCAGTGGTAGCTGCTCGAAGAACTGAGTAAACTGAGTAGAAGTAAGCCGTGTTCGTCCCTAGAGCAATAAGGACATCCATGTTTGGTGAGCCATGGCATAGTGCCTTGTAAGCACCGGTATAAAACTTGCGGCCAATTACAAATTGCACTGGTGTCGATAAAATCCACCGCAATAGTTCACCAATGCTCATCATGTTGACAACCTTTTTGTCGAGCCCATCCTTCAGCACGGGGATGTACATGAACACCATGGAAGTGAGAAATACCGGAATAGTGAATATTAAGCTCCACAAGAAAGACTGCCTGTATCGCTTGATTTCCACATACCTGTGATGCTCCCTTCCTTCTTCTTCTGCATATATTGATGCAGTAACATCACCAGAAGTGGCTGACTCGATGACTGCAATGAGGTCCCTGGGACCTGTCTGGTCAGGCTTGTACGAGACGGTGATCTTGTGGAGTTCAGCGTCGACCTTTACGTCTTCCACGCCAGGAAGAGCTTGGATAGAGCTTTTCAGTATCATTGTTAGCCTCTCGCTCAGAAGGCCATCTAATTTGAGGTCTATCCTGCTCCGATCTTCTCCTGTAGTGATTAGTACTGCTTCAAAGCCAGTTTCTTCCACTGCATGGATAAGTTGGCTAGCAGCAACAATCCTGCGATCATAATGGATCTCTGCCTCTTCAGTAGCCAACGCAACTGAAGCTCTTTGAACACCAGGAAAAGCTTGCAAGGAAGATTCTACTGTGCTTGTGCAGGAAGTGCAGGTCATTCCTTTTATATGTAACCTGCATACTAGAATGTTCTTTTCCCTGACCTCCTCGTTAATCAGCTTAGCTTCAAAACCAGCATCCTCGATCGCTTCCCTAATTTTCTCCTCCTGTTAAGAGCCATATATGAACACAAGTTTTAAATATTATTATGATTTATGAAGCGAAGATCCAAGAGCACGGGCAAATAGCCACGGACATTGGTAAAATATGGTGTAAAACTACTGAAGTATCTATAGATTCAAATGAATTTCAGCCTTGATTCACAAAAAAAAAACAGCCTTTAATTTTTACTGTAAACTATTGTATTAACTATTGGCCAATATATTGGGGATATTTTTTTTAAAAAAAAATTATGATGGCACCAAAGAAACAAATATTAAGTTCTTATTAAATTAATAGTTTCAACACCATGAACTTGCTGAGTCTAAAAAAGCCCCCTCAATTCTAATACCAGGAAATCATTTGTCCTTCACTGTCAAAATCGGGCAAAATACACCCTTTGACCATCTCAAAGCAGAATTAGACATTGAGCAAGTCGGCCCCACATATGATCGTATTTTAACGATGTTGTATTTTATTGAAGATTTGAGCTCCTAAACGGCCTCAAATGAAACAATTCCAATTAGAAGTTTAGATCTTGTCAGACACTATAATCTTGGTATAGAGCATTTGTCTATCCGAGTCCTTCGAAAAATTCAAAAACAAAATCAAAATCTGATAATTTAAAAACAAATGTTGAGGAATCTAAATTGTTTGATATAAAAAAAGTTATCAACTAGTGCAAAATTGTAGATCAGATTGAGAGGTACAAATAATGTGGAATAGATGTCAACAAATGAGGTAGTTTGAAAAAAATGAACTTTAAAAACTAATAATTTAAAATAAATGTTTGCATAACGGTCTCATATAAAAAAGTTATCAATTACAAAGTTATAGATTATGTTGATATCTAATCTTTGGAGTATACAATGTAAACATCTAAGATCGGTTCCAAAACTTGATCATAATTTAGATGAATATTTGGGCATATAATTGATCTTAAATAGAAAATATATCAACTCTGAAGTTGTAGATCGTGTCGAGCTCTACAAATTTGATATAAAGTTTATCTTCTTGATTTTTATATGAAAAAAGTTACAATATTTTATATGATAGAAAGAACGAGACCACTTAACATAAGGGCTCCCACTTCCACATCATCAAAACCCCATCAAATGATCAGAAACCACTTCGAAATGGTAGTTTCAAATTTTGAAGAAGACATGATTCCTAGTATTTGAGATGAGGTGGGTGAGGGTTGAGTGTTTAAATGGACTTTGCACTTGTTGTAAAAAAAAATGGACTTTGCACTTAAACTAAAAGGAGTATGTTGATCACTTGATTTGGATCATACTAAGTAAAAGGAGATTTATTTATATGATTCATTAAGCCGGTTTTGTGAAAAAAAAGGTAGGAGTAGTTATCGACATAAGTCATATTTTGATCTTAACAGAATCGATTTTCTTTATGTTAGTTTCATCCTCTCTTACATAGACAAGGTTTTTAGTTTCTAGATGCTAAACATTGTTAACAAAATATTGCTTCATAAACCTTGAAATCCAAGCAGCCCCAATATAATTGCCATGATTAGTTCTGGACAACTAAAACCAATGTTTTCTTTTCCTAATCTGGAAACGGGTGTGGTCTTAGGTGTTGAATCACATGTAATAATAAAGTGCACATATAAACATTTTCTTGAGTATATGTAAAAGGGAATGTGTAAAATGAGAAATCATATTCACGGGTAGACCTGCCACCTGTTCATGGCAGCAGCTCAGCCAAATAGACAAATAAAAAAAGATTTCTTAAATAGTAGTATTATCTCAGTATCGCATTTGCTACAGTATTCAATAAGTGAAATTTAGTGCGTCGTATTTACTGATTGAAGTTTGGGTAAGATGGATTGGCACCAATAAAACCATATGCATCCAACAAGATGTCATCCAAACAAGTAACCACTAGGTTGAAATATGAGATGAAACTTTTTCCTAGTCCTACCAGATGAACAATGTATCCCTCATCATTCAACTAGAACAGTCCATGTACACCACATGAAAACGACTTGATCCATTTTGCTTTATAAATATCAACATATACTAGAGAAAAGGGCTATATCTTGCTTTTAGAAATAGTTCTTTTTCAATAATGGGGGACAGGATTGCAACTTTGGATCCAGAAATGCGCCACTGATGAAAGAAAGTAATTATGGGGACGTGAGTGACATTGTTCTTGAATAGGACAATTTGTTTCATCCTGAGGAAATCTAATAATCATTAGGGAACACGGTCAAAAGGAACACCAAGTGAACAGATTAAGAGATTTTTTTTTTGAAATAAAAGAGATTGAGAGAGATATAGTTTAACAAAAGGAAAAACTGTGATATGTACCAAAAAGCAGGGCAGAAAACAGATATACTTCACAAAAGAAAGACTACGATGTGTATCAGTATTCAGTTATGCGTGAATACCTGGGTTAAAAGGATGAAAATCAGCAATAACTTGACAAAAGCATGTTTGGTAGAGCTTTCCTTACAATTTCTGTCTAGGAGCAAAAGCTCACAGAGTTTGTGGTTGATAACTAATAAACTGTAAGCAGGAATCTCCATTTTTTTTTCTTTTTCTTAAGAGAAAATCCATCTCTACAACGAAGCAAGTTCATGGGTTTCCAAATTCCAACAGGGTAAGCATGCTTTAGGGACACATCACTTGACAGTTGAACCAAACCTCTAACATTCTAAAACATCTCATGACGAGCCATGTTATTTCAGTTATTTTTTTACCAACTTATGTAGAATAAAATTGAATAAGGCCACATAAATCTTCATCTAGTAATGCTAAACATAGCAGTACTTGGAGGATTTCTTTCCTTAAAACACACACTCATTATGTTAAACAGGGAACCAACTGTATGAAGTGTGCCAGTCTACAGCTCTACATTCAATCAAAATTATGGAGTAACTAGATGACACATGCCAATCCACAGCTCTGTGTGTTACATAAAAAAAAATATAGCAAATTACTGGACGAAGCGTCCAAGGCTCTGTATGTGTGGCATATAAATTGTACCACTAAACATTTTGCCGATAAATTTGCACATAAGTGCATAAAAGTTTGTGCTTGACTCTCCATGTTTCTGCATATAGTTCATTAATATTAGAGATTGAGAACGTAGGCATAGCACGGCGGTAGGAGAGATGTCGTGTTAGGTCCCAAGTTCAACTCCACGTTCTTGATGAAGAAGAAAAAACCACTCGCTATGCTATTTAATATCTATAGTTCGTGGTCTTTTCGCCTTTTTTAATTAATATTAGAAATTTTAAACATATTTAGATATTATATTATTATGTCGTATAGAATTGAAGTCCCTGTGTAGGCATGCATGTATATATTTCCAGGATTACAAGACTAGATAGAGCCGTGCAACATAGAACACACAGAAGGCGTGCCGCTATGCTCCACACCTGTGTTTTGGGAGGCTTTCTTAAGTATTTTGTGATCTTGAGCTGTGAGTGCTTTTGTTCTCGCTCGTTTCTGTCCATTTGCTAGGCTAATGGATAGACAGAGCTCGTGCCATTTTGCTTTCAGAAAAAAGATAGAGCCGTGCGTTACACCAAAATGACACAGCAATCTGCATGAGGTGTCCTATCTGAGAGTGAGAGCTCCGTGTTACGTCAAAATTGCATGACCAAAATTTCGCTCAATATTTTTTTGAGAGGATTTTTCGCTCAAATTTGGCACATAAGTATATGCATGCATGAATTAGAAGAGCATATGTAAAGGATTTAACGGAACCGATTGATCTGATCATCTCTCGAAACATCCATATCGAAAAGGAAAAAAAAAGTAACCCGCGTACCAAAAGGCAACACCGCGAAATCAACCAGAGTCCAGGACCGAGATACTTGCCGAGACGAAGGCGGGGTAGAAGACGACCTGCGCGCGGCCCCCGAGGACGTCGACGGCGGCGTCATGGATGCCCGGGAGCCGCTTCACGGCCTTCTCCACCGACCCCGCGCAGGCAGCACACGTCATTCCCGTCACCGCGAACACCGACACTTTCTCCTCCTCATTCTCGTCCTTCTCCGCCGTCCCCTTAGCAGCCTCCAGGTCACCACCACTTCCTCCGCCTTCTCCTCCTTCGACGGCGACCGCGGCCGACCTAGGGCGCCGTGGATTGGACGGGTACCGCGGCCGCAGTGCGAGGTGGCGGCTCACCTCGGTGCCGCCGCCGTGGAAGCAGGAGAGAAAGAGGGCTCGAGTGCTCGCCGCCATAGCAATGGCTCCGCAAAGTTTTTTTTTTTTTGGGGTTTGCTTTGCCTTCTGAAATTTGCCAGCTATTGATTTGGTAATGAAGTTTGCACGTATGGGGCCGCATTTATAGAAGCGTTCGTGGAAGCATGGGACCCAACTACCCAGCGAACCGCCGGGAAGGAGCTGTTTTTTTTTTTCGAAAACCAAAAAGGAGCTGATTTCAGAGCTATACTCTAGTAGTACTACTCCTGCGCAACATCCATTTTGGGAAACGCATCAATTCAATCAACCTGCGGTGCCATGAGCTTTTTTTTTTTTTCGAGAACACGCTTATGCAATGAGCTTATAAAATGTCGACTTCCTTCCAATGAGGTTGTAGCTATGGCTGGTTGTCAAAGATGGCCACGACAACATTCTGGAACCTGGATATTGGTCATTGCACGTTACTTTTAACTGAATTTGTAGGTATCACTCAACGTATTCAACATTCAATCAGCACAATACGGAGAAATACAAACAAAAACATTCAACATTCAGTCACTAAGATATAGAGAGATACAAACGAAGCTGTTGACAAACTTGCATATTGCTAAGTGGACTCGATCAACAAGCAAATGTTTGTAGCCCTTGTCAATACGGTAATGATGCAACGGACACCGAGTAGGCACGCCTCCTCCACCTGCATGTGTCGCCTCTCCTGCACCACCTCCACCTCCACCTTTGTGGCTAGAGTTCCAGCAGTGGTGGCTTCCCTCTCCGACCTCTGCCTCTCTTTCTTATCTAATTTCAGCGGCTATAGAAGGGGCTGACCTATGTGGGTGATGGGGACGGTGGTCGGACGGTTAGGAGCCCTAGTGGTGGTAGCAGAAAAGAATGGGCCAGGTGAGTCAGAGGAGTTGTGGTTGTGCTCGCCGAAGTTGGAGAAGATGGCGGCGACAAGAGGGGGAGGAGAAAAAGGAAGCCACCGTAGGCGCGGTAGGGGTCTCTACCAATGTGTCGTGGTGGAGGGCACAAAAGGAACAGTCAGGTGCAGTGACATGAGGACGAGGGACAAGTGCATGTAAGAAAAAGCAGGCACGCCGACGCCGACGCACAAATGCAGGCATCTGTTCCGATGTTCGAGCGCTAGCAGCGATGTTGTCTATATGCTCCCATCAAGCACATGCACATAGTACACAATATAATGTGAAAAAGGCACCTCAAACTCTAGAACGGAGAATATTCATCCCCATCTTTTAACTAAATGTATGAGTAATGCAATCCTTAACTTTTAAAAAAAACTTTTACTGGAAACAACAAAGTACTTATTTAGACATATTGTTCTTACCAACATCATCATAAAACAAAGAAAGTACGTACAAAAGTGTAATCTAAAATTTGTTGGTATTATTTATATTTAAAATCATGCGCGGGGTCAAAAGAATTTCGATGTGATTAATTAGAGTCATGCCTTTACTAATAGTCTATCCAAGGATGAAAATGAATTATTATACAATAAAAGGAGGCTTGTGCTTTTTGAAAATACTCTTTCTGTTCTAAAGTTTTAAGATAGATTAGAGGTGATGGCTAATGATGTATTTGTGTCAAAATTACTTCATATGCACGTTAGATTACTTTTTAGTTCCGAAGGAGAACTCAGGTCTATTTTAGTGGAGGTTCAGCTGGCTTTGACTCCGGCTCTTACGTAGCGTAGAGTTTTTTTAGGAACTGGAGGGGCCACACCCCCTACAAGATTTTATTGAAAAAACAGAGCCACACAGAAAGAAAAAATGAGTACCACATAGTTGTTTCTATTTTTTAAGGTCTTATTTAGATGTCGGATACACTTTAATTCACATGTGTTAGGGTGAATTTAGATTAATCTTAGTTTAAATTCCAGCAGTGATGGCCGGTGGAGATTATATTGCTTGCTTTGTAGGTTGAAAGTACTAGAAGAGTAGCCTACGCGGCCCCACAGGCCACAGTTTATGATCTGCAACTTTGTAATTGGATAATGCACATGGGCGCGTGAGCAGGATAGATACATTCAAATACATACATGATTGGCCTTTGAATTTTGAATTTCTTGCTCTTCTTCAAAATGTTCGACACGTCACAGCTAGCTTGTGCAATAATGCGTGCAAGCCAGGACGATAGTAGCCTGAACATAAAGTTTCGATTCCAAGTTGACTTCGATTTTGATTTGATAAGTAGGAGTACCTTCCAAGTAATGCGTGTAAGCTTGAATGACACGCATCTTCAAACGACGCAAAATCGCAACGAATTTGATTTGAATTAGCAGTTGGGTCGACCGACCACTCAGCCCGGGTTCCAAAAACAAACGGAATCAAATCAAATGTGATTAAACAATACCAGGCCAGGCGCCGGTTCTACCTGGACAATGCTGAACAACGCTGATGGCAGTTTCAAAGAAAGGGCCATCTCTTACCATCGTTTTAAAAAACTGGCAAATTCAAAACGGACAACACAAGATGTGTCCATGTCACACAAAGTCAAATCCGCAAAATTAATTGAAGGACCGAGAACGGCGACTAGAAGGGGGGGTGAATGGGAGCCTCAAATTTCTCTTGAAATATTCGGGTCACTCTTCCAAAAAACCAAACCCAGTTGATGGGTGCTCAACCTCCCCCGAGCAACGCGAGCGGGGATTCAGACGAAAATGAAGAAATGAGAACTCACCGGCAGTGGAGGAAAAACTCACCGGAAACCCCAAAACGAAGGTTCTTGACCCCTAGGGAAAAAAGGCAAAAACCTAGTCAAAACGAAGCAAAACAGCAACCAACAGAGAGCTCCGGACCAGTTCAGGCTGGACCTCCGGACCAAAGACGAGTGGTCTGGTGGCTGGTCCGACGCTCTCACCAGCCGAGACCAAAACGAGCAGAGAGCACCCGACCTCCGGACGACCTGCTCCGGACTAGTCCGACGCCACCTCCGGACCAAGGAGAGTGGTCCGGTGCTCACCTTCCACACTTTCGAAAACTATGCAGTGAGCACCCTTGCTCCGGACCACCCGTCGGACCACCACCATCGGACTATGCCAACTGGTCCGACGCTTGGCAAATTCTCAGACAGAGACCACCGGACCAATGGGGTATGGTCCGGAGCCTCAAAAGCGAGTAGTCCGGAGCTTGATCCGACGCCCTTCGCTGCTTGACACGTCTGAGGTCAAGACCACTGGACCACTTGCTATGGTCCGGAGCTAGGGGAGAGTCGTCCGGAGCCTAGTCCGACGCTCGCGAGCAGAGCTGCTGAAACCCGCGAAAACGATTTTCTCTCCACCAAATCTTTCCAAATCACGACCAAATGTTCACCAATAGCAACCAAACTTTGTAGGCATGATCCTAGTACTATGGAGGAGCTATCCCGAAGAAATCATCGCTCAATTTGGTGTGAGTAAACGAGAAGAAGAGATTTGGGGGAAAAGAGAGAAAATGAAGAACGCTGCAAAGAAATCGCCCGATCTACGTACTCGTGAGGTTTGAGGAGAATTCCTTCGGTGCAAAGATGCTCCTCACGAATACGAACAACTTGGTTCAAACGGATTTGCAAGAGCTACTCCCTACAAAGAGAAATCAACTCGGGAACAAAGAGGGAGCAAAAGCAAAACGCGAAGAACACAAGCAACCGGGGAGACTCGATCAAGAAACTAACCGTGCCATGGCACTCGGGGAGTCGGGCCTCTGATTCCCACCAAAAGATTCGCGAGTTCTTATAGAGGTTGGTGAAATCAACCTAGGGATCTCATGAACTAGAGAGAGGCCCCTATTTATCGGGCTTTGGCTATTTCCCAAAGACCTCCTAGATACATGAGTGAACTACCTAGCCTAAGCATTGCAGTCCAAGCTTCGGAAAATATCTCCCGCATTTTGAATGGACGGCCCCTCTTCCTGCCAGGAGTTGTCGTCGCCTCGACGCAACCTCCAGGATTCCGCCACGTGTCATCCCCGCTTCCTCGGAAGCTCCGCCCGGGTTTTGAGGCCCAAAACCCGCGAAACCCGCCACCGGTAGCTTTCGGCTCAACTACCGAACCCCGAGCTTTGAGGCCCAAACTCGGAAACCGTCCTCCGATGGTTTTGAGGCCCAAACCACCAAACCGCTTGACTCGTGCCGCCTCGTCTCGCCCGGCCCAGCTTCGAGTCCTCTGAGCCTCCTGCTCGACTCGCTCGCTAACCGTCTTGACTTGGCCAACACGGTCTACCTCCATGTCTTGTCGCGCTCGCCGGTGCCAAGTACTAGCCACCACAGCTAGTCCGCCGGCGCCCATGGTCCCTCAGTCCGAGCCCCGCTTCCGCCCTTCACCGCTCTCAGTCCATCGGCACGGCAAGTCTCTACTCGACCTTCTCCACGCCATTGATCACTGTCACTAGGCATAGTACCTGCACACCACAAGCCGATAGACAGGCACACATTTGCTTTCGCAAAGGATTAGTATAAGCCACTCAAACTGAAACGCTCAAATGTTGGTCAATCACTCATCATCAAAACTGAACATTCATGGGTACTTATCTACCATGTGTTCGCACTAATCGGCCATAATGGGATAGCGTGGTAAATTAGGCGTTGTTCTTACGTCGTGTGATGTCATCGGTGTCGAGATAAATAACCTGGCAAGTGGCAACTGTCAAGGCAATCAATCCAGCTTACGGCTGTGCTTTCGTTACCTTCCTGCGATTTGTTTAGAACACGTGAACGTGGACGACTTGAGGGTAGTGACTATCTGTTGCTTTCTGAATGTCTTAACCCTTGGCAGAATTCACGATTGGCAATCAAAGGCAATAGCTGAGCCGTGCCAATTCAAATGGAGCTACAATGTCTCATTCGCATGCCATATAATGCCACAGCCTGAAACCTACAGTACTGATAACGTTTTTTCTGAAAGCCCTCATTGCGGCACGGTAAGACCTTGCAATA